>CM022540.1:7866375-8445945 GCA_012273795.1 Dendrolimus punctatus | reverse complement strand
TAGGTATGTACAAAAAGCGATTCAGTTCTCCAGTAGTTTTAAAAGATAAAAAGACCAAGTTACCATCGCATTTTTCTATAGGTCATGATTTTTTTAAACTATAAATTTGAGAAAGAAGTGGTCTCCCATCCACAACAGGTTCACACTAGTTTGTAAGGTAGTTTGTAATAAGTATTATTATAAAATTAACCGATTGAATTGCAACTTTGTAACTTAATTAATGTTTACTTCTTGAAAAGTAGGAAGTGCTACTTTTGGCAGTTGCATTTACTGCGCTTTGCCAAGTATGCCGCCTGATCGTCTCATCTAGTGGTAACATTCCTGCACTGAATTGTCATTGTCGACGTCCTTTGTTTTGCTGGTTTTGCGCAATAAAGATAGTAATGTTTTCAGTAAGTTGGGCATTGTAATCTTAAAGAAAAGTTGATAAGTTGTAGCTACACTAAAATTATAGTCTTAGATTATTATACCTTTAAGATTACAGTAACAAAATTTACTTATCGGATACAAAAGTATTGCAGTGCAACGAACTGTTTGATTTTATGTAAACAGTAGCTGCGCCCCGCAGTCTTTCCCGCGTGGTGAAAATCGCCATAATTTCAAATAAAAGAATTTTTCTATAATAAAGTAGCCCAAGTTACTCCTTATTACATGCTTATTACATCAGCTACCTGTCAATAAAAGTCCGTCTAAAATTTGTCCAGCATTTCGAGATTAGCTGGAACAAACAGACAGACAGACAAAAATTGTAAAAAATATATTTGGTGTATGTACCGTATTAATATCATATGCATGTAGAAAAGTGATTATATCAATATTTCAACAGACACTCCAATTTTATATGTATAGATATAATATATTTAAATCAATAAGCTTTATTATTAAATAAAAATCTATGGTTTAAGTAACATAATTGTTTTTCTAATAAATTTATAAATCATCTCAACATCTCTACTAGTATAAAAATGTTTCTTCGATCGGGCATTATTCTTTGGCAACAAAATCAGCAATGACCTGGTTGGATAAATATTTCAATCAAGTTAAGCCAAAAGTGAATAGAAGAAGCGGATGGCTAGTAAGTAAATCATAAAGCTTATCTTTAGGATAAGTACCTGTAATCACAATAACTGCATAAAAATTATATATAATGAGATAATAAATTATATAGTGCATATTCATTGACATTAGAAAATGATTATGTAAAATTTACTAATGCGTTATACTATTGTTCTATCGTGAAAGGTTGCGGCGATAAATATATATAGTACCTATGATGGAAAGTTACTGGTTATAATAGTAGAAATATGTGGCTTGTAATAGTTTCAATTACAACTTGCTAAACAAAAAATATTTATAAATTAGTAATAACCATTGTAATATGAGTACTGTGCAGTAAAATATAATCTACTTCGTGTACTTTGTTCGGATTCCTCATTGCTAGGGTCGTAGTTAAGCTGTTGTATCAAAACCCTAGCTTAGAATATTACAATGGATATTGCGCCAGTTTTACTATTTAACTAGCTGTTCCGGCAGACGTTGTCCTGCCCTGAAGAATAAAATTTAGAACCCGATTGCAGTGCCATCTACAGGGTCCATTGAGATTAAGCTATCCTATCTTTTAAGTTGGATCAAACTGCACACGGTGTGCAAATTTGATTGAAATCGGTTCAGTAGTTTGGAGTTTATTGGCAACATCCTTGTGACACAAGATTTTTATATATATAAGTAAGAGTACTAAACCACCTCGCTATTTGTTCCCGTGCAGGTTGCAGTTGGGTGTGCAAATAGCATTTCTATCTTGTAACAAACAAAAGATGCGAGATTACCTAAGGCTAATACGTAAGTAAGTTAGTAAAGTTAACGCTTACATCAATGCACTCTTTCCATCGAGTAGCATTTTTTTATTTATTATTTGCCAGATGCAGAGGTTAGGGGGTAGGTAAAGATAGTATGAGAAATTTGCAGATTACCGATATAACTTCCATGACCCCTTTCCACAAAAACTAGTAGATCTGGGCTAGGTACTGGAAGATTTATATACTAATATTATTACGATATTTTAAAAAACCAGTGTTGTTATGAACCTCAAACCTCGTTTAAATTGAATCTAACAACAGATTTTTAAAGGAAAGATTGTATTTTATTCAGATCAAACAACAATATCAACCATAGAATGTTGTACAAAAAAATTTGTTATGTGTGGTATAAAATCTATAAGCAATATAAAAAGGAGCTTCAAACGAACCTGTATATATGTTATATATATATTACTAGCTCATCCAGTATTGACACGTGAGTATATTGTGTGTCGATTCTTTGTGCATTGTGTGTCAATATGTGTTCATGTTGCTGTGCAGTGCGAGCAAAGTAAACAGAGCTAACTATCCACTTGAGATAATTTACTTGCGTCTGGACAATCACCCACAGGGTCTTCATTTTGTTAGACTTGATTGAAGGCTGCCACTTTGTTTAAGAAGACAATTCTAAGCTCTCTTAGCTTCAAATCATTTTTAAACTTTACACTAATGCGTGTAAAATGCTCACAATTACTTAATACTTTTTTTTGGTTGACTATGTTTTTTGCTCTTCCCGCTTTCTAGAGAGGAATAGTGCGATGCTTCGGGTCTCGCATTCGAACACTCTAGGCCAGGGAGGGTCTGGGGAAAACAGCTAAGTCGACGCAGCCACCGTGGCGGAGATCGGCTCGTTCGCGTCTATAGCGTATAGATTTTTTCTCTAAGTATAAATCCTTTATCGAGCTTCTTTTTACTCTGAGATGAGCTGAACGCGTGGAACACTACAAGCACTAACAACAGTTACCAAATATGGAGCGACTAAGGGCCTGTCCGCACAGCGATATTTCGCAGCACGATTTTTATACCCGCATATTAAATTCCGCGACCGGAATTACACGTAGTACGCACTGCGAATAAAATTTCACACTATTTTTTTCAGTTTAATTCAGTTCTTGGCTGAGATGCACGTGTAAAATGGACATCCGAACTAAAATTTTAATTTATCTAATGCTAAAGGCGGCGAAACAGACGTATCAAAAGATGTCATGAATACTAGATTCACTCACTTACGGCATTGAGACCCATGAAAGTATTTTTCTATATTAAATATCAAGAGTTGCGAAAATACAGCAAAAAGTTTTTGGCTATTACAGAATGAAAGAAATCATTCGATAATTTACTACAACTTTCAATAGCGACGTTGCACGACTGAGCGAATCGCGCGAATTTTATTCCACAGTGCGAACATAGCCATACTTACTCTATACGGTACAAAATATTCGCGCGAAAATAAATCGCACCGCTTCGCGATCAATTTCCATCAAGTCACAGATTTATTTCTCGCGCGATTTTTTTATCGTCGGTGCGGCTACTCCTATAATATTCAATGTGTTACAGAATTACGGGAAAAACTCGTGCTGTGAAATATCGCTGTACGGACAGGCTCTAACACTTGAAAAAGATAAATACGCTAGGAGCAACATATTTAAAGTGATTGATGTATGATGATCTCCAATTTTTGTTTCTGTAGAAACAAAAAGCGATTGTTAATAGAAACAATCTTTATTAAGTTTATCAGCAAATAGTCGTCATGGTGTAATAACAAGTCATGTCGTATGTCAATTCTCACTAAACTGTTAGAATTATCGTTTAAACCAAAAGTACTATTATTGACGTTAGATAGATAGGTATAATTATGTAGACATAAATTCTAATCATTTTCACTTTAGTTCTTTTTGCATATTTTTAGTAATAAAAATGGAGTAAAATTTTGGAAAATATGAAGTCAGATTGTTACATGCATAATTATGATAATACAGTTCAAGTAAACCCTATCGAAACTTGATCGTTTTAATACAAAAAGTTCTTGAAGTCTAATAATACTTATACAGTTTATTCTATACTCTATAGCAATACTCTAGCTGATGGAAAGCGCTTATTCTCAATTATCGACATGCGGAGTTCTTGAAATCATTGCGTACATTAGCGTAATGACTGAAATAATCGGGGATGAGCAACCAGCCAATGGCGAGAAATGCGGTGGTAAAAAATTGATATCGATACCATTCTCAACAAGTAAAAATGCTCGAACACATAAGCACTGTAATAATTATTTCATGTTTTTAACATATAAATTAATATTAATCCAAGCTAAGTAATTACGAGATAACAATAGTAGTTAGACGATTCTTAGCGATCAGGGTATCAAGTTTTGTGGAGAATTGTTAGTGTGTGTGGCCATGCGGTTAACCGCAATACTTGACATCAAATATCAGCTCTCGGTAACTATTTACAACTGAATCACAGTTGTAGCAAGGTTTGCTTGCGAATTTGTTCGCGTTGCAATTTAAGCAACACAGCGGGTTTAAGATATCACGACACGACACGACAAAATATCACATTAAAGTATCACGATTATGATGAAATGAAAACTTTATGTAATATGTATCTACACCTACTGATGTGTCTGGAATGTACATATGTGTCCAATTCCACCGGCGTCAAGTCTGCTATTACAATTGTAATTGGAATAGTCGATCACTGACTTCATAATGACACCATAATAGTTTTTTTTAGTTTTTTTAATAGTCTCAGGCGGAAATGCAGTCTAAGGTGGAGCACGCTTACCTAGAAGATACCTGTTCACGCGAGACTTAAAGACACTTAGATTGTATTTTTCGGGAAAAACAGACGAAGGTAAAGAGTTCCATTCTTCAGCGGTGCGTATGATGAATGTAGAAGCATAGCGTTTCGTCCGCTTCGTCGGTATTTCCACCATATAACGGTGGCGTAAGTGCGTACGTCTGCTTGTCCGGTGGTAGAATGGTGAGGGTGGAATCAGCTCATGCAATTTCGAGTTACTTTTATTCCGGCTTTTGACGCCAGTGATATACTACTCCGATATTATTGTAATAGCAGACTTGGTGACCAGGTGTGTGGTCCACCGAAATAAAAAAGACATTAAATACATTGATCGTTTTCATGTACCTTTAGCTCTTTCGTAGTTGCACCGCTAGTACTCCGTCACCACGCCGCAGCCGCGCCGCCACGTGCTGCTATTATGTAAATTTCTGTATATATTCAAACATTCTCTACTCTCCTATAACACTACCCCACAACTGACACCCGGTTGACAGCGAAAGTGCAGCGGCAGCGCCGTGGCGATAGCAGTGTCGTGTACACATGCATGTTTCTTCCAATATTAAAAATATAGGTTAAATAAATCCATAATATGAACAAGATTTTAATTCATTAAAATATAAAATTATTTTAAATATATTTTAAATATAAATAAATAAATACCTCTTTTGACTCAATGTCGGTTATTGTTAGGTTAGCTCTTAACACCTAGATTTATACTCGTATTTGTGGACCTCGCTAATATTTACGTCGAGATCTCAATATTTGCAAGTCGTGTAGCTCAAACAAAACCTGACAGCTTGATTCTCGGGATTAACATAATGTACGCGACCTCTGAGCACAGAGGTCGTACATTATGCTAAACCCGAGAATTAAGCTTTCAGGTTTTGGTAAGCTATATTGTTTCAATAAAAATGAAAGAAAAGTTTGTCAGTGGTAAATGACAACATTTATGAAATGGCAAGATTCAACATTTGAGATTCATGAAACACGATTATGAATAGTAAACGAGTTTTGAGTTTAAAATGCATTTTATTTAACAAATGATTAAAACTCAAATTAGCGTTTTTTATGAATGAGACAGTGTTTATTTTATTATTTTCTTATGTTTGTTTGTCGGCAACGTTTGATGTTTAGCCTTGATATTTTAAATATCTGTTTATGCTCTTTTTAAAGAGCTCCATATTGTACCTTTCTGGGAAAACCGTAAACCAAAACCGGACGTCACTCCATAGCTTGCTCATGTATGGCGAGAAGTAATGTGCGCAACCTACAGTGGATGACTTCTAGGTGTTGAGGAAGTGTCTGTGAACTCCCAATAGCCGACGAGTGGTGCGATGGCAAAATGGTGAGGTCGGCTTGGTGCGCCGTAGGTACCAAATCAAAAAGCTCCTCAGAACACCCCGTTCCCCATAAATTATTCCATAAATTAAATAATCACATAAAATAAATAACAAATTCTTTCAAATGGCATTGATCGTGCCATGCAACAATATTAATTCTCAGAGTCAGTCACTCGATTTGTAGACCGCTGACAAACACTTTGATTGCTGTCCTCAATTGATAATTGTATAAGTATGTACCCACCTATTTTGATCCAGACGTATGGAAGGTGCCGATTGTGTAAACGTGCCTATTATTAATATTAAAACCATCCTGCCGTACATGTGACAGATTGTTGCTAGGAAGCATAGAACAAGAATGCTAGAAATGTCTAGCAATAATTTATAAGCGTTTTGTAAAAATGTAACTAGATGGCACCACAATTTATTACTATTCGTCGTTAGCCCGTCGGCGGGATACATCCCGGTCCTTCGCCTTTCTCATTCAGCGCCCATCGGCGACTTATTATTATTCACAATTAAAGCGCAAGTGCACTTCTTTTACATGTACAGTCTGTACATGACTTCATAAGTTTATACACTCATACAAAATCTATACGGGTGCGGAGTTTTGTAAGAGGACAAAAATATATCAATTGATTTGAATATCATATCGACTTCATAAGACGACGACTTATTCTTAATAAGTTTGATTTCAATTTTAGACTAATTCGGTAGAAATAAACAGACCATGTGCGTCTCGGGACGCCCGACAGAAGTAATAACTTAAACTAATATAACGTGAAACGGAAGCCAGACAGCCTGACGCCGTAACGCGTTACGTAACGAAGCGGTTTACCCTCCCATAAGAAGTTATCACTTCAAAAATACTTTAAATAATATATCGTCAAAAAGCGAGAGAAAAGTGACTTGTGGCGCCATTTAGTTAAGTAGGATTTAGAATCTTTTATAGTTACATTATTTAATTATGGACATACGCAGTCATGTTTAATATTCTCCTGTCTTGCTACAAACTAACTAGTGCTTGTAATAAATTTATTAATATATTTAAGGCATCTAACGGCATACTTCTATGCGTGTTCAAGGAGTGTGTATTAAAACTTAAATTATACATTTAAGTTTTAATACAAGATAAATATAACTAAGTTAATTAAAAGAGAAGATGAGTAAAATCATGAAAAAGATATATAAATATGAACTTGAAAATAATGTTTTCGTTTACAACGCTCGCTGACGTCAATGTTTTGCTTACAAAGCTTCTGCAGTGCATACGTGCTTTTATAGTGGCTATCAATAAATTGGTGTCAGTCAAATTTAGATGCATGCAAAAAGCCTGTGCCAAATTTTCGCGCATGCGCGTACACCGCCGTCCGCCCGCTCCCGCGCAACCGCCCTGCAGCGTTCGACCCACTATTTATAGATAAATGTGACATTGTTTTATTTGCACCAGGCGGGCGTAATCACACTAGTACTTTTCCATGCGAAAACCGTTAACCCCTGAGCGATAAGTAAATGGAGAGAGTGCGTGTCCGTGTCTCGTTATAGCGTCTTATCAAAGTGAACCGTGGTTAAGTTGACTCACTTAAGCATCCTCTTAATTATATTCTGCCTGAGAAAACCCTTAAAGTTGATTTACATTGATCCAGCTACTGACTTCATATTCAAAGGAAGCCAATGCTACCTTCATAGTGGCATCGTGTAAATTTATTTGAAAACAGTACAGCGTTATCAAGTCAGAAGTGACTTCAATATTCCCGATTAATAAATAATATTTTGAAGTTAGTCCGCTCCTTAAATCGGTAGCTGGATCAATGTGAATGAGCCTTTACGCAACTTTGTGATTTAAATTTTGCATCCTTAAAACTTTTATTAAAGAATATAAACAATACCTCATAGGTTGTAGTTTTGAATGACAATTGCCTTGAAGTTTGCGCCAGTGTCAACTGCTAGGTAGAAGTCATTAGTTCTTGTCCGCAGTACTTTGTTCCTCGGTTTATCTGACGCCCTTATAATACCAGTTTAATTATTTTTACCGCATATCTCAACAAGTTTTGGCCTTACAGGCATTAATAACTATATGCAAAATTTTATTGCATTTATTTACGTTTTGTTAAGATTTTTAATGAATATATTAATTTCCTACTAGTATTTACACTATGTATAAAACCCTAAAAATAAAAATATTACTACTATATACATATTTACAAATCAAGAATTGATTCCAGGTCAGTGTTGCCCATTACGTTGCCCAAAATATAGTTTAATTATCTTATCATTTTTATAATTTGTATGATTACAAAATACTCCTTTCCAAAACCTACTACAAACTGTAGGTGGTTAAATTCTTTTGTCGAACAAATTTCATAATTCCACATTGCCATCCAAAACTTAATCGGATTATCGCGTATCGACTATAATGGTAATTGAATTTATATTGAACTTCACATTGGTATCTATATAACCATTAATCATTTATTGGTGCGGTATGTGGAGGGAGAGGAGGGCGTCCGTAAAGGCCCATATACTTTCTTCACATACTAGATGTTTGAGACCTGCGCAAGCGCATCAGTCGTAGTGCACCCTGCCCCGCGACGCATCCCGCATGCACCTATTAGCTCAGTTGAGCACTTTTACATAAAATTTACAAACATCGTGTATTTATTTTTAATAAGTATAATAAATATTGTGGTGACTAATGTGCGTATGTGAGTGTATTGTCATGGGATGGAATTGCGGGTAAGCGTGATTCTACTGCTTCATTATTATATTATAATATTGACCGTTTCACACCTGGATGTAATGGGTTATTTGTGTTACAATATTGTTTTTAATTGGTCTCTTGCGGGGTAGGCGTGAACAAAAGAGCGCCATTTAGGCTCATTCTTACACACCTCATTTGCTTCTTTGACATTCATAGCTCTTGTCATGCACGCTCGTCTGTTCTTAAGGCTCCTGACATCAACTTCTGCTAGTACATGATCAATTTGATCATGGAAGGTCGTGGCCTTAATTGTAAATATCGATAAATGTTGACAGATAATGTATATACACTAATGTAGCTTTCGTCAGCGACTTTATTTTTAACCCTATAAATAAGAGGTATTTGATATAGTCAATAACTATAACATTTTCTTAGATGAAGCTCGAGCATAATACATGTCTTAGGTATTTGTTACATATGGCTATCTTATATGAATAATATAATATAGTTTGATGATACACTGATTAACTTTTTTCGGACTATTTAGGTAGGTAAATTAGGTATTTATTACGTTGTACCATGGGAAAACAATACTAACTTCTTCATGTTTGTACTATTTAAAATCTATTAAAAACAACCTGGTAGCCTGAAATGAAGATCTCGTCATCTCATTTGTTTAAATTATTAATTACGTTTATCGCCAGTGATAATTTTAAAATTAAATACTCTTGTTGTTGTACTTGGTGTTAAGCGCCAGAACAAATATATTAAGTCATTATTTATTTATTAACTATAAACAAATTTTTGTTTATATGGCCATATTTCTATTTGTTTGCAGTTGTCATAAAGTAACCTTCTCACGAACATTATTCGTGTAAGTACAGGTTTATCTCTTAACTATTTTTCATATTAAAGTAACATTCTTATGGATTTAAGAATAAAAGTAGGCAAAAGACATGGATAGATTATATCTAGGACGACATGAAGATTTGTACTATGACTGAAAACGTTTTCTGAAATTGTGGTGTAGGGAAGAAAAGTACATACTGAGCCGACCCCAAATTATATTGGCATAGGGTGAAAGGTTAAGAGGATGAAAATCTCTTGCTTCTTTTTAATTATACAAGCATGCAAATTAATTAAAAACATTTTGATAAGTGCAATTAACAAGCATACTACGGCAGTTGCTGGGATTTATGATTCTGAAAGATGATAAGTGAAAATAACAAATTAATTAACACCATTTCACGTTATTTATAATACAGTTTAATTCAAGTAGCCTATATACTGAAATAATTATAATTTTAATAAATGTCACTCACGTTTTATTAAAATGACCTGAATAACTCTGTTAAGCCAAATTAAGGTATTGTCACGATACATTAAGAAATGTAAGCAACGTATATAATGGTATAAAATATAAAAGGCAGGTCTTGTCTTGGTTTCGTTTTATGAAATCCCAAAACAAGTTGGTAAGTAAACGCATCGAAGGGTTTCGTGTCGGTAACAAACGTCCCACCCCTCCCTGTTGCCGCTTAGCTTTGAAATCATAGAAATATTTTTCTTTGATAAATTTCCATCTCGTGCCTCTGCTACTTCTGGGATAATGTTAATGTTAGTGACCGTTTCACCCAGATGTAGCGTTGGGCTTAATGCGTTATTTGTGGTGCGACATTGTTATTATATGTTAATATGATCTTTATTGTTAAAGAGTAGGGACATCATAGTTTAAAATATACAGGGGGCTTTTCCCAATTTTGGGAGCTAATGTGATATATCTATTGACTTCTAAGCTCACTACTACTATTTCTACTTATAGTCTTGAGGGACTGTGGGTAAACTACAATACAAATAAGTTAAGTTTTCTTTTATTGTATTTGAATATTTACAATTTTACTAGCTGTCCCGGCAGACGTTGTCCTGCCCGGATAAGCTTCAGTCGATATGCCGACAGCAGCGCCATCTACCGGGTCCAATTGTGAACCAACTCAGAAACTTTCTCTGGCTCATGCACAACAACTTTGCTAAACATCATCACATAATCAAATGTATAGTTTACGATTCTATAAAAGGCATACAGACAAACATTCATTTTCATATATAAGAGAAGAAGAAGAAGATTCATTGTCCAACATATAATTAACTGCCTTCATTAAAACAGTTAATAAGAAATATATTTAAAAAAATTCTGATTAACGTTACCCCACGTAGAAATGTACACTGAGAAATATACACATCAAATTCTACATAGGTTCATCTATCTATGGGGACCACTTACAGCCCTAATTTTTTTTCGCAAGTCCAGTGTATAACTTTGTAACGCGATATAGTCAAATTTCACCCACGTAGTTCTGAGAAAAATGACGCTCTTACAAAGTTATATTGACGAACGGATAAGACGATTTCATAAGGATTGTATTATTGACAAAATTGCAATGGATTAAAAAGGACATATAAGAATTAAATCTATTAAGAATATCTATTATTATTACTAGGTAGTAACTTCAAAATTAACCTTACAAGTTCACATAACTGTGATCACGCATTAATTAATTAATTCTTCGATACTTAAATTACATGCTATTAGTGAATCACTACGACCATTCGTAGTACACATGTATCTTATTATTGAACAGGAGTTATCGCCCCTCATAATTAGCAAATAATGAGTGACAGCCGACCCGACCCGACCCATGGTAGTGAGGCTCAATATCATCCGATTTCAATGATCGGTAGCGTTGTGTGATTTCCTTCTTCTACATTTTAAGTCTAATGTAAATGAACCATAAAATATTAACGATAATATACCGAAAGCTAGATATATACCTAACTTTATGGAATGAGTAATATTATTTACTACATATTGAAACTAAGTACATTTGCAACTGCTTTATATGAAACTACCAATATTCTAAGTGCATTATGTTAATGACTCAATCATAAAATTTACTAATAGGTAAACTACATAAGAGTACAAACTAATCTTTCTTGCAAGTAAAACCTTAAAATAAATTAAATATTAAAAATAAACTATACCCATACAGTTGAATTTTCCAAGTGGCCCTTCAGGGCCAAATCCAATTTCAAAGGAGTCTCGATCACTTTAATTTTCATCGAAATCAGCCTCGAGATTCTTTTAAGTGTTTTTTGTATAGTTTAGGATTTCTAGGATAGGAGTCCTGAAGGCCCACTTGAAAAATACACCTGTAGGGTTATTCACAAACGTTTCCATGTAAGAACGGAAAGCTCCGAAAGGATTTTGAAACGCTATAAACAAATCCTCTCAGAAACACATTCTCGAATGTGTTCGTTTCATGTTCCGTAGGATGGCAATATGATTCGCTTGGGATCTTTCTGCTTTTAAATGGAAATGTTTCCGACCCTTGTAAATTACTACTGTATAAGCAATACGGAATAGACATAATGTATTAAACACATAAATTATATTAATATATATATTAATTTTATAAAAACTAAGATTTATATTTTTTATAGGATTTTTTTAAACATTTGTAACAAATAAATATATACGAAGATAAAAGTGGTCATAATATAACGAGGCGTTATATAACAATAGCTGTAATTTGCGTAACCCCAATATGACACAGTATGAAGCAATTTGCTTACGATACTTTCCTTGCATATTAAATTTAAATACACTGTAAAATAATTTGAATAAATATTTAATTATCAAAAATAACACCGTCACTTTTTAAATTCTTTCTTAATTAGTTTCTTAATTAACTTTCATTAACACGATGATATATTTACATATTCTTCATTATTATTATTGTTGCCATACTTTGTACTATTTACCCACACATAAAGGTGATCCAGGCTGCGCATTCCAAAGCTGGTGTGCTTAGACATTTAACCGATGGTTAAAACAAAATAATCACTTAAATGTATGTAAGCATAAACAGCGATTATTTTACTTTAAATGTCTATGCACCGCACAGCGTAAGCATTTCTAACATATGATTTCATTTGACAGATGTAACCTTATACCTCATTGATATACACCCCTACTACACTTGGCTTGTTAATAGTGTTAGTGACTGTGATTAAATGCGACTTTCTTATAGCGTCAAAGAATAACGCCGTTAATTATTAGCTGCTTTAGTGTATATGCAAGAGTTATCTGTAAATATTTAACCTCATGTTTAACATTTAGCAATGTTGCATCTCAAATAACGCATCAAACCCTAGGCTACATCTGCGGGATAGTAATGTCACTAACACTGACATTATCCCAAGTCTAGCGAGGGCAATAGTCTACACTATTTTCTTATAGATGTAATCAGAAATGAGGATATAGTTCGTAAAACTAGAAGAATATAGTGGTAGTAGGATTAGTCAAATGTATGACAGGATCGATGATGATGTAGCTAATAAGGCTTGAATTGAAGTCCGTGTGTCGGCAAACGTAATGTATGATGCTCTCCAACCCGGTGGAACATCATCGCAAGATCACCATTTCAGACTGGATGAAGAAAGCGTAGCACCAGCAAATGTGGTGCAAAATTGGGGAGGCGTACGACCAACAGTGGATATCAATAAGAAGACGACGATGACATTCAATTGAACATTCATAAAAACTCAGTGTTTGTATACAAAAAAGATCTCAATTCTAAATAAACATTCTTAAATAAACAGTAATGATCACATATTTTTTTTGCTTTCAAATTAAAGACATATTTATGCCTAACGAAAATCGCGCGATGACGTGAAGAATAAATACTTTGCATTCGTGGATTATTTTAAGAAGTCTATTTTTGTAAAAATACGAAACGTTGAAAATGGTCCCTATGTTATTGGCTTAGAGACATGTTATAACTCAATGGTTATTGGATAGTTCTTATTAGATATTTTATATACCCATTTAGAAATCCAACATTGAAAGAAGGTAGTTGACATTTTCGGCGGGTACTTGAAGGATCCGTTCGGGCTGGAGGCGACTACGCGAGTGATCCCAAAGCCCGGACGAAGGACACTAGAGGATCGGACAGAGGTTTTAATGGGTATCTTTAACTGCACCGTGGCAATAGCACTTCACACGTGTGGTGCTAGTGCCAACACAGAAACTGTGTTTCTATGATCTGTGTGCCACCCCGACCAGGCGAATCCCACACACGGGCCTTTCCCCTTCGCGCGGCTTTTGGTCCTCAAACGCATTTCCTATGTAAAAAAGGGTACTTAAGGAGTACGTGTCAGTCTGCGCATTATCAAGGATTCTATATAATGACCAACATCCACTGGTTTCGTCATATAGAATTAAGCAAGCAAGTATTTAATCGAAAATACCCCAAATATCAAAAATTACTTATTTTTTGTATGAGTTCAGCAGACAGGAAGACGGCACTGATGGAAAGCGTGTACTACCAGCGACTATGGACATTTGTAACACCAAAGGTGCTATAAATGCGCTGCTGCTCTCTTAAGGAAGACTGGAACTTGGCCACTAATGCTCGAACACAACTCAAGGTTGTTATGACGGCATACTCCAGACGGGGAAATACTCTATCATCTGGCTGTGGATTGTTCTGTCGCCTCCTATGGCAGGCCGTCCGGCCGCAGGAAATTGTATTCTTTCTCAGTTCCTGCAATGATTATTACGGATTTTGTGCGGATTTACGGAATCCATAATATAATATGTATGTAATAACCTTGGAATTATTATTTATTTTCGGCTGCCAATTAAATGAAATGTAGATGAAATGTTCATATTGTTCACATTACCTACCTAAAAATGAAATAGAACAATGAATTTACTAATCATTTTTTAACATTAATTATAACACCTTCACTACAATTTAAATTTATTATTTACTAATTTAGTTGCAATATAACTAAACAGGGTTAGCATTTATTAACGAGTGAATAATGTTTTACATTATTCTCAGGCATATTTAAGAAATACATATACCGTGTACGTCATGTAGGTGTAGAATAATTCTGTTGTGATACCTATATCTTGGAATAGTAGGATATTGGTATTCATATAATAAAGAGGACTATTATTATAAAGAGTAGAGGTTTGTGTTTTTGTATTAACGAATAAACTCAAGAACTACTGGACCAATTTCAAAAATTCTTTCACCATTAGATTGCTACATTATCCTTGAGTAAAATAGGCTATATTTATACGTTTATCCCAAAATGTTTAAAAATAAATGTCCATCCATGCGAAACCGGGACGGGCCGCTAGTATTTAATATATTATTTGTGCACCAAAACCGAAAAAAGAGAAAAGTGGTTTTCTAGTGCATATTTTAAGTTTTGTTTACATTTTGTTTACTTAACAGTAATATCATGCATGACATATCAAAATAATTTATAGACAGACACATCATGTTCGCATTATCGTGCATATACATATATAGGTAAATATTGTATATAAATTATACAATAAGTAGAGACATTGTAGGCAAGTGTGTCGAATGTGAAGTGACGACGTTGTCACGGGTGGTGAGCTCGTCATGCTGCGTTGTTGCTGTGACGCGTCACATCATTGCGGACCGAAACTTGATGATACTGGACACTCTTAGGGCGTAACGTGAATATTTTAAACTAACAAAAAATAATTGCATCAAGCATATCGTATTGCTGGACTGATTGCACATTGGCTCGTATCATTTGAGCAAACGATAGATTAAGCAGAGTTTAACTCGGCTAACGTTCATGTCTAGTTTGTTGATCGTCTAAAAACGGGGTAAAATAAATGTAACTCGAAAAACTTAATTATACGAAATTATATTATAATTAATGATACTTAATACACTCAATGATACAAAACACTAAATAAATAGTTTATTGTTAGTTATCTATTTTAGAAACTACTCAGATTTGTTTGCGAGTTCCTTGACAGGTAATGTACATAACAGTTATTTTGCCAGTATTTAAAACCATAGGATATTTTCAGCGGGGCAACAGATTTTTTGATACCTTTATGAAAATACATGAATTACGAAGATTCCCGTAAAACCCCAAGATAGGTAAGGTAATGTTAGGCTTATATATTTAAATCGACTAAAGATGTCTGACAAATATAGTAACTGCCATATCAATAAACATACAAAAAATAAAAAATAAAACTGCATCGTATTTTCAGTCGTTTGTATAATTTAATTCATTTTAATAGCTTCAACGTACAGACACGGCTTGTTTAGAATTTAGTATGTTAACCAAACGTGTTTACATTTTAAAACATTATACTTACTTATATTCTTCACTTTTGAGATCCATTAATGTTCCTTCTGTAGTAGTTTGTAAATGTAGGTATTCATGTAACATGACAAGTAATTAATTGTCTTATCTTTAAATGGTTTATTTATAATCAGAGATGCCCCGCGGCTGCGCCACGTGTCAAACACCACGCAATAACTTTATTTTACTTACACAAAAACTTAATTCGTGCTTTTATATATCAACAAGAAAACCATGTTCATATATGGCCCTACTTATAATAATCTCGTTAAGACGATTAGGCATCTCTTAAGTAAGAGAATGAGACCCTAATCAATTAATAGTAGTAGTAGGTAGTCTGGAGGACATCGCCTTTGGCGACAAGACCGCCCATTGTACTATAATTTTATGTGCAATAAAGTTATTCATTCATTCATTCATTCATTCAATATCTTTTTTGTTGACTTATACATGTGTATAATCTGTTGTTTACCTAAGATTATAGTTATATATCTAGTTATATTTCTAGTTATTTAATGAGACAAAAAGTATCCTAAGTTGCGTTTCGAGATATAAGCTAGCTCTATGTCGAGTTTCATTTAAAGCTGTAGTTTTTACGTGATGCTCTAACAAACAGACATAAAAATATTGTAAAAAAGGGTGTGCGTCTCGGGACGCCCGACAGAAGTGATAACTTGCGTGAGAGATAGGGAAGCCAGACAGACTGGTGCCGTAACGCGTTACGTAACGAAGCGGTTTACCTCCCCACAAGAATTCGTCACTTTAAAATTGCATTTTCGGGATCTAGTCAGAATTATCCCCACCGATTTTTTTCACATTTTTAAACGCATTCTACAAACTTGAACCATGTACATTTACTATAGTATGGAAAATATATATATTATACCTGCTAAGAATAACTGCTTTTAAATCGAAGTTAAGATAAATAAATAATCGGCAGACAAACACACACATTGTATATCCCCAAATTAAGCAAGTTACGCTTGTGTTATGGGTAATATACAACGGACCACTCTGGGGCCGATCCCAGACACCCAGACCACGGTAAATAACGGAGAAAATACGTTCCCGAAATTTACTATACCGGGAATCGAACCCGAAACTTCTGGGTTGCAGTGAGGTAGGCCTTCAAAGGCTTAGCCCGCTCAACCACAGAGGCCGTCGGTAAGATAAGCTCACTTCATATTTGTGTGTTCAAATAATCGTTTTATTTATGTTTTATTTTACTTAACTATCATTCTTACTACATACGATAACCAATATTTACCTACATAGTTGTTACGTTCTGTACAGGCTGATTACTTCATACAAAGTTATATTTCCATCTTTGCTTATATAGTAATTACCCTAAGTTTTCAGAGAAGTCACGTAAAACGTGCTTTAAATAAGCATATACGGATCCTATAAATATAGTTACAATGTATAATCCCATCCAATTAGAAATAATTTATAAAAAAAATAACAGCCCATAAACGTCTTGCTCGGGCCTCCGATTATAGTACATCATGTCTAGTGATAAACACCAAGATTGAACAACAATACATATCGTTGTTAAATGAAACCAAGCCGACTTATTGCATACCTTGCCTTGAGATAATGTTCTGTGTGGGAAAAAATAAACTGCCCGAAGTCCTTCACTAATAATTTTAGCCTGGTGGTAGGGCATTTGCCCGACTGGATAGCTACCACACCATTCTATAGTATGTCGCCATAACAACCTTGAGTTCTGTTCTGGTATTAGTGACCAGGTTCCATCACATTTGTAGCACCTTTGGTGTTGCAAATGTCCATATGCGATGTCTGGCTGCCGGCAGACCTCTTGCAATAAAAAAAAATATGAAGGTACATACGATTTGCATATCGTAATAAATGTGAAGGGCTACATATCTGGTATGAAGGCTTACTCTCAAATCATGGTATGAAGATTTACTCTCAAATCCTCGGCGTCGGTGCAGGAATTGACTACCCTTTTTCGTCAAATTATTAACAAGTATTACTATATGTAACAATCTCGGCGAAAAAATAAAACAGAAAAGGTGTAGTTGCAAGGTCCTGCACTGACGCCAACAAAATGTAACAAAGGGATTAGTAAATAACACATACTTGTTCTCGTGAATTTTCGAGTTTGAATATTACTTTGTATTTTATTTGGAAAGTCATCGTCAGCCAATCACAATACATCTGAACGTACACCTTCCCAAATTGGCACCACATATCCGTGTGGCATGTTCTCCTCAACCACCCCCTACCAGCTAGTTACGCAAGCTCTCGGTCCTCCTTTTTTGGCAGGCTACACCGTACAACTACACTACGACAAAACAATGCGTTTCGTACGTGAGCGTAAATTCGAGGTTAAAAATTGTTATTCAAGAGAAAAGAATGATATTAGTGTCGTTCATTAGGCTCAGTCAAGATCTATTTCTATTTCCACCGATGTCGTTGAAGGTCACATACGATGCGCACGCGCCGCCCGCCCACCGCCAAGAAAGCGCGTTTAGAGGTCGACGACCTATCGTTAAATTTTATGTTTTTTCCACACTATTTCCTCTGTTATATCTGCCCTTTGTTGCGTATGAAACAGAAATAACTTTTAATTAATGAAGCAGGAAAGGAGATTTTATTGTTATTCTTGTTTTGCCTGAAAGTTTTGAATTGATGTGAAAGATAAAAGTAGTCAATTATAGTAGCAGTTCGAAAAAATTAAAATCAATATTTTTTCTTCATTCTTCTTCCATGTTTATCGCGAGTAATTTCCTGATCTGAAAATAGTAGGCAACATCTCTTATCGAGTGAAACTCGTACATTACCCGCTCGTGGTCTATAAGTTACGTCGAGGCCGGTTCTTGCCCCCTAAAGGCTTACCAACATTAGATCTTGGCTATATTGTGAGTATTGAAATTCTTAGAACAACAACTTATTGATAATGTTATTCTATTTACAATGGCTGCCAGTACTAGGGCCTGCACGTATTATAAAAACTGACTTTTTTGAATTTTTCGGGTAAATGTTTCAAAAATCTTACGAGAACATCGTTAAAATCCTGTAGCCTTTTTGGCTAATACGAAACTTTTATGAAATATTCATCATCAATCTTTCTCTGAAAGAAAAAAAATACTGTAACATATTACAGGATTTTTTCTTAAAAACAAGTAGGTTTATATGGATTAAATTTGACAGTGTATGTTTAATATTTTCTCAGTTATGTTTAATATTGTTGTCCAACAGGCTTCTTGGAGCTCAGTACGAAATTAAAGAAGGTTACTGAAGAAACAAAAATTATATAAAATTGATATAGACTTAATACAAAGTGTGCTGTTAGAGCTTATTTGGAAAGATTTTTCAAATGTTATTGTTCACCACTAACCTAGATAGATTTAGTTTAGTGGTGCTTAATGGAGTTGACATATCATGTGGACAAAATAAAACGAAAAAATCAAAAGAGAAAAATGATTTTTTTTCTCTTTTTATTTTTTCGATTTATCTACTTGATTTCATTTTGATACTGGAACAAGTAGTTTCTAATGGCGGCGCCTCATGTAAGCCAAGTTTTTGTCACTGTACTGGACGTACATTTAATTTTGATGTATTAGCAGATATCACAAACACGCCATCTACATACATGGCCTGAATAAGCAAAGAACTGATACAGACTAAAAATATTTGTTTTCACATTGACGTGAAATGGGACGACATGGACGTAACAGCAGCAATTGTTTATCAAACAACTGAAACAACCACAAAGTTACTAAAAGAGTTTGGCAAAGGAGTCGCTGGTGGATGCTCACAACTTTACCAAGTTTAAAAATAAAGTAAGGTTTATGAATAACACGTTTAAACGCCACGGTTGTAATGACGCCACAGATCGCATACTATAAAATGACGTTAGTGAACAAACCAAGTGGGGGCGGTCGCGGCAAATATTAGACTAATTTGAGTTCTTTAATGTCTCGTTAAAAACCGACAGTGGATATAAACGTCTTTTTGCTATTAGTTACATTTGCCTTATACAAATGAAGGAAATACAACGAATTATCTCCTCTACACATAGTTGTTTTTGGGCAAACTTATCAAATACCAGCTTTGAAGGGCCGCTATTAGAAATTTTCATCTGTCCAGGAACGGAGAAAGAATACAATTTCCTGCGGGCGGGCGGCCTGTCGTAAGAGGGGACAAAATAACCCACAGCCAGGTGGTAGGGCATTAGCCCGTCTGGATGGCGACTACCCCTGGTCTAGAGTATGGCGATTTAAAAACTTTGTGTTGTGTTCCGGCATTAGTGACCAGGTGCCAGTCTCCCTCAAGAGAGCAGCAGCGCATTTGTAGCACCTTTGGTTTTGCAAACGTCCATAGGCGACGGTAACCGCTTTCCATCAAGTGGGCCATCTGCCTGTCTGCTGAACTCCTGGAATAAAAAAATAAAAAAAAATGTATGACATACAAAGACACGAATGCACGGAGAGGTGTACATGACGATGTAACAAAGGTTCCGTTTTTGCCATAATGATTACGGAACCTTAAAAATTCTTTACTTATAATGAGAGTTGATGTTAAACATCCTAGACTGAAACTTTGGACCGACTTGAAACTGGGATTCACCGTTTTAATGTACATAAGTATTTTTGATTTTATGGAATGAAAGCTGTGTAGCTTTCATTATATACACAATGTATAATCTTAGTAATGTTCTAAATATCTTACATTAATATGTGAGCATGAATAATGATTATTTCTGCAATATCTGCCAAAATGTTTATGTTCTCGATCTATCCGTTATATTATAAACATTTGGACGCGTTTATAGGTTTTCTACGTATTTATTTTGGCCGCAAGAACATTGCGATTTTAATGCCCGTATTACGTATACAATCTTATTTTTATTTGACTTTCATCGAATAATAAAATGTTAACAAAAATTTAGATACATTTATTCTGCTTCAGAAATAGTATGCCCATTACTAATTGCGCAATGATCATTACATATCTCGTAGGATTATTGGTTTTATAACATAACTAAACTGAACCTGCTGGAATGCTATATAGGCAATAAGGTTCGATTTACACCATGATGTTGTTCATGGTTTAATCTCCAGCTCCAGACGCAGACCATTCCCAGACCGGTCCAATGTTCTTATACAAGAAAGAATCATAATATTCTCACTATCGTATCGGCATGAAAGAGGAATATCGCTCTACTACCACACCGATATCGCGCCGGTACGGGTAACTGAATCAACACAAACTAACAGCAAACTAGTAGCAGTGTACATACAGCGAGATTTCATCGGACCGAGTCCGGAACGAGTTTAAACCGTGAATGTCATCATAGTGATATCCTTATAGATATTGAAGCTCTGCCTATTCTTTGCTGTTCTCCATCACTTTGTTAGTTTTGCAACAATTAAACAGGAACAGATATTATTCTTAGTCTTAAAAACCAAGTAGGTCAAACTAAACAATAAACAAATAACTAGACCTACTTCATAATAGCAGCTATTGCATATAGTACTTACTGTGCGTGCTTCCAGCCTCTATGGGACCGGTTCCTGGCGCATTCCTTGCGAGACCGCCTGCCTTGCTCGCCTAGACTTGCCATTAGAATTCAAAAGAATTCGAATTCATTTTATTATTTGTGAATAATTGTCAATTGTTTAATATAATACATACTAATAAATAAAGTTCGTCTATAATCCATTTTATTACTGCTTTCGTTTAATGATAAATATATAGGCATTCTTATTAACATACGTCTGACAACAACTATAGTCACTTAGTCTAGTCTAGTTGGACGTAGCTTCTTGCGTCTGTCAAAAATATACCTAATCGTTATTTTAATATTAAAAGTTCCGATGTTTGCGAGTTTGTTTGTTTGATATGCTTTCTCGTCTTAATTATTCAATTGATCGTCATGAAATATTGCATATACATGATCATTGGGTACAGAAAATAGGATACGTTTCATCCAGAAAAAGTACTGTTGTCGAGGAATTTAAAATAAAGCGAAACAGATGGCGCTGCAGTCGCGTTTTTGTCGTATTTGTTAGATTCCTATGACGACGAATTTGTTCAGGTTGGCATAACCCTAAGTTTTTCTACTTTCGGGAGCAGTACATTTTTTCGCCTACAAAATGAGTAACTTACACAAACCTGAATTGATTGACAAAATTACATTATTACTAGCCAATCCGCAAGCAAAAGGTAGTATAATATATGGGTATTTATAAATGTAATGTATAAATTAACTTATGGGTAGTATTTAAGCCTTTATCTTCGAACCAAATTTAAAAATCACCCAAGTACTTGTTACATATCGAAGGATTCCTTAGAGGCGATAAACCATATAGTAACCATCGTATCGCATATATGCATCGCAGGCCATATAGGAGCTAAAAAAAATAAACAGAAATATCTCTCATCATATCTTAAACATTACTATTTCAATCTGCTCTCTACTACATTTACTTTTTCAACTTTTCCCTTCATACTTCAAACGTTAGAAGATTTCATTATCTATCACATGCCTTGTAATAGGTAATGGAATAAAGTTTAATTGCATTCGAGAATTCAAAACCACGTGAAAAATAAAATAAGAAATTATTAGCTACCACGACTTCAACTTCATTTACTTCTACTTCTATACCTTCGTATACAATTACTATTCAAAGATAATTTGCTTGAAATGCTCCAGCGCCCATATCTTGATTAAATACAGTAACGGTATGCCACCAAGCCATTTAACGAGTATTTGTTCCATTATTGTAGTAACTAGATAAAAGCAAATCTATTTTGCTGTTTGTTCATTGTAAGTAAGCTTTACTTCGGTTTAAAAATATTAACTGTGATTAATATTAATCAGTTACATGACGAGGGAAGTGGATAGCGTGAGTATCAAATTGAGCCTGTGCCGACATTTTACCAAGCGACATTTGGAAGTAAGTATATTTTTTATTGCGAAAGGTATTTAAAACTATTATTTCGTTTTAAGATATTACAATTTTGATTCAGTAGGATCTAATCTAATTAAAATAGAAAAATACTCAAAACAAAATAATATTTTGAAATGCCTTTTACAACAAAAATCATATTGTGGTAAAAATGTCGCTTACGATAAAATGTAAGCAATTACGTTGCCCACTTCTTTGCTTATTGACGTGCAGGTGAACCCTACGTCTAATGTGAACTTTCTCCAAAAGATTGTATAAATGTTCGTGTATTCTGGATAATATATCTGAAGTGACTCTGTATTATGTATAAAAATTATTCATATAGATTGTATATTTATATTTAACCCTCTTTATATTTAATTTTGTTATAATCGAAAATCAAATCTTCTCAGAATTTTGAACCTGAACTTACTTTAATATGATGATTCAAATGGTTTAACGTTTTCACACCTATTTCTATAGCTTATTATCAAATTGTAATAATATAATCTATTGGTACCTATTTATTATTTGATTCTCTGACAATCCAGACTGTCAGGGTATTTTTTCCACTAATTTGCTTTTGTAGTAATTAATTATTTTCCCAAATGGTACTAATTCTTACTTTTTACTGGTACCTATATATTTTTATTACTCGTATGTATGCAATTCATATGAAATGACTGCCCAAAAATCCACTCAAACGTTTGTAAATAAACCGGCGAACGTCATGATTTTTCTTGAACAGAACGATTTACGCATCTACCGAACGACAAACGAAAATTAATCGAATCGTATGATCAAACATCCGTATCTTGAAATCTTCTAGATATCGAAGTAGGTGATTCTTATCAGCAATAACTCGGGTAGTCTAATTTGATATCGCTTTCATTGATAACATGTAATGACAATAACAAGATTTAATTATATCACAAAAAACTTTCTTATTTTGTAATTGTTAATCCCTTAACTTTGCCTAGTAGTGGAGTGAAAATGTTAGATGCACGAATATTTTCACTGAATGGTAAAAGGTGTTGTAAATATTTAAGGCGGTAGACCGAAAAACGGTAGACATTTTTTCCCACTACGGAAACAAACAAAGCATAGATTCAAGATAATTTCGGAAGGTTCTCCCCTTACGATATGCAACTAAGATTTATACGGGAGAAGTTGCAACAAAACCTTTACTTGTAAGTGTAGTTATATGGAGAAACAAAATATAGTTATATCGACAAAGTTATTAGGACCAGAAGATACTATATTATGTGCTTGGTCGACTATCGGTACCTGTCAGCCACATAGCAGGCTTTTATGGTTATCGTGGAACGTGTAGGTATAGAAACATGCATTTATTACCAGTGCTCCCTTTTACTCGGATTTGCAAGTCTGCAATACACAGTTTCACTGAATTTAAGGTGAATTGGATTCAATGGTCTTATTATATATTAAGTTTGCCGTTTTGGAATAGTTATAGAGTTTTTGGTATTAAAATGTCTAAACTGTGATGACCTGCCACTCTTGGTCCAATCTGGTATTTCAAACCTTCCTGTTATGTCTTTGCTTTATCCATTCTTTAAAATCTAAATCTAATAGTGATTGAAATGTTAAAATGTATTTCTTTATTATGTAATATATACTTTTAGTATTACTTACTTGGGTTTTTTATTTAAGAATAAAAAAATTCAAACACTCTTCTATGAAACATTTTTAGGTAAACTAAAAATCTGTATAACTTATTTCTTTCCCTTCAATTTTGAAGGTTACATAAATCAATATCAACGATTTAAGCTTTTTATATATATGAGTATGTACTTTAATAAGTTTTCTAGTAATTATATCATTTTATGAAAAAACAGTTTATTTGTTAGACCATAATTTTTATGTTACATATTTTTTACCAGGACGCTTCGTTGGTCTCAGCTTTTTACTACTCATAAAATGTTAGATTGAAAGAAAGTCAGCAGCTCGGTGGGGATATTTTATGCTTCCTACAATTCAGGTAGAAAATTAACAATGCATCCAAAAGATTACAATGTAGTGCAAACATAGTACAAATGAATAGTTACATGACGACGGCCACGTTCTAGTGAACAATTAAATTGTTTGCGAATGTTTTTTTACATCCTGAACAGTAAACCAAAATTAACACGAACATGGCGCTAAATTCTTCTTTTTAATTTGTTTAGAGTTATGATCCTCTATAAGGTTAGAACTATTGTATTAAATTTTGATAAAATTCAATGTAAAAATGTTAAAAAACTTTGTTATCTTTTGTGGGATATCTGGTTAAATATTTTTTAGGGGTTTTTGTCAAAGGGTAAAACAGTGGGCCTCTGTTGCCATTAATGACCGGTTCACTTCCCTTACCGTCGATAAATGAACGGTGACTAAGATATAGGAATTGGCCATAAGACACAGCGTCATAAACATTTCTTAATTAACGTTCTAAACAATAGTTAAATAAACAGCCGATTAAGCCTTAAACATGATTTATAATTTCCTATTCGTAAACAAAAAAATTACATTGATTAAGTAAATACTATTTAACTTTTGTACCCTAGCAACTTTTTAGCAGAATATGGTATATACGGTACGAACAATGTTCTTATCAAAAATCAAAATCAAAACAGAGTATCTTTGTTGGCTGATGCACGTACTCGGCACATAAGAGAGCATTTATAATTGAAGCTTGGTTGACGATCATTGTGAATTTATTTTCATATTCTTGTAAATATTTCATCATAGGTTCTGATTTATAAACCTTAGAACTAGGGCGCCTGAATTCGTATATATCCAATGCATCTTAATCAATAATGTGTAAATCGTCACCGAAAAAAAAATCCATTTTCTTGTTCCAATCTTCACAAAATCAAACACCAGCTGTTAAAAGCAACAATAGTCTTGGCCGTCATTTTGTTTATTTGTTACATATGAGAGTTAAACAGTGGGGTGAGGTTGTTTAATCTGAAATCTAGTTTAAACAGGTTATTAAGTCTAATTAATTTAAATAGTGTTCATGAATATAATTTTCTTTAAATAACTGTTTAAATGATAATAAATGAATAATGCTGTTACTGTGTTGTATGTATAAAGACCTACACTAACTAGAGAGATTTCTTATAAGCTGTATATATATTTTTTAAATTGCAGAAGTTCAGCAGACAGGCAGACGGCCCACTTGATAAAAAGCGGTTACCATCGCCTAGGGACATTTGCAATACCAAACACGCTACAAATGCGCTGCTGCTCTCTTAATGGAGACTGAAACCTGGTCACTAATGCACTCTAATCTCTACTAATGCGGAACACAATTCAAGGTTGTTATGGCGACATACTTTAGACCAGCGGTTGTAGCCATCCAGTCGGGCAAATGCGCTACTACCTGGCTGTTGGTTGATCTGTCACCTCCTACGATTGGCCGCCCGGCCGCAAGAAATTGTATCCTTTTTCCGTTCCTGCACGGTTAAAAAATAATTACCCTCTTTCATTGTATTCAAATTAAGTTATTAAGAAGTCATTCGAAAGCAATGAATATTTTTAAAATTTGATTTCCGGCTGGTTGTTTTAAGTTGCCCATGCGCATCGTATATCGCTGCGGGGTGGTGAGAGACATATCCATATTGTCACATGACAAAAAACGTTTTAGAAAATATACGGTCCTTATCCTAAGAATTGTCGTCTCATGTGTTGTTTGCTAACTTTTGCCGCATCGTGATAAATGTAAGTTTCGCTTTGGTCCAAAAAAATGGACTTAAATGGCAAGTGTTTTTAAGTTTATCAAGTTGAGTTTTTTGGCGGAAACATGAAGAGTGATATTTTTTCTTTTTCGAAAAAGTCGGGTTATTGGGCCTTGACGATTTCATAAGGGTTTTTGCCAATATGGATATAGAACCCTAAACATATATGATATTGGTTAAAACCAAAAAATAATGATGATAGGATATTGAAAAATTGTATTTGTGTTGAAATTCTCAATTGTTTAGGGTAATGCGTCTTTCAGAAATTCCATAAACAAAAATTGTATTGTTAGGATGGTGCCTCCGTGGGGTCTATATTAAAAGACACACAGAGAACACACTTTTACGTCGCTACAAGTGTTTCGTCGTCGGCTGCAGGTAAATAGACTATTTATGGCCTAAAAGGCGTTTTAATAAAAATGCTGCATATTCAATTTCTAATACATATATTTTTATAACAGTTTGGCGTCAGTCAAATACCTATAATGATTCATCTGAAGCCTTTGGTTGAATATTTATTCAAAATTTTGAATATTCCTGAATACTTGATTCTAGTTAAATACTCAAATCACCCGGACACGGACATTAAAAAAGAACTTTAAAGTTTAACGGACAAGCTACTACCTTCTGGACAGTAATCCTTATGGGTTGGGATTAGGAGCCATGATGCTTTATCAGATGTCTGAGAGCCCTATTTTGACATGATACAAGTTTTGAAATTATGTACATTAAAATTGGTTCTAATAAAGAATTTAGATTGTAATTCAAATTTTGTTCTATAAAGGCGCTTTGCCGCCTTGTTAAGTTTTGTAATAAAAATATTTTTAACACGCTTTTATTAGCTTCACCTGTATGTATGGATGTTTGTAACCGACCCCTTTGAGCTCGATTTTGTCCTACTTTGAACGATCAGATTTAATTCAGACTTTGCACACCTGTCAAAGGTCGATGACAATGCAATAATATAGTACCATGGAGCTGATCTGATGATGGAGTCGGAAGGTGGCCATAGGAACTCCTGTACTAAACAAGATAGACCCGTCGTGTTTGGGCTCGTATGTTTATATCGCGTGACAGTGCAATAATATGGTACCATGGAGCTGATCTGATGATGGAGTCGGAAGGTGGCCATCGGAACTCCTGTAGTAAACAAGATAGACCCGTCGTATTTGGGCTCGTTTTACTTGTCTTGGCTAGCATTCTGCTGCTACATGATATGCAGGATCTCAAGCTTGTATTTAAAAACATTTAAGAAATTCAACTAAAAAATAAATAAGTTTAAAAAAAAACAAAAAAAAAACACGCTTTCATAAAAAATCCAACTAAAAAACAGAAAATAACATTTTATTTCTTCTTCTTTAATATCTTAAAAAGCGCTTTGAATACACCCCACGCTTTTTTTAAGACCCCATTCATCAGAAATCAAATGTATAAAATTTTATTTTCTGTTTTTTAGTTGGATTTTTTATGAAAGCATTTTTTTTATTTTTTTTTTATTTTAACTATCCATTACATTCTAACCAATAACATTTGAAGTTAACATACGAGTATTATAATAATATATGTGACTAGTTGCGCCCACGATATTTTATGGCACTTCCACTATACTTGGGGTGTAGGGGAGTTGTTACTGTTTTCTAAACGTCCATCGATACATCGAAAACACTACACAAACTCTTCACTAGTGGCTTCTAGTATTTGTAGTGTACACAACGGCTACACTTTAACTTGTTAACTTGATACGCCAATTTCATATTGGTGTTTGCACACCAAAGATCTAACAGGATAAGGAACTATCTGGCGAAATTCCAATCACAATACTGGATATACTATATACTGACGATGTTTTTTCTCATGTCTGATAGAATGAAATATCTCTAAACTTATGTTGATGCGCTACAGTATCAATACTGTACAGTAACATAATTTATACACATACTCAAACCAACGCATTGCATTGCACGCACATTTATCAACCAAACCAAGACAGACAAAGAGCCTAAAAATTAATTAAATTTAAGAAAGGAAAAAACAACACACATGGCACTAGATAGGATAATATAAAAGTATAGACATAAGGCCCACACTGCACATGCACTTCCTCACAACACCATGCATGCAACAGATACACTCTACACTAGTGTAATATTTAGTATTAAAATTAGGATAAATTAATATAATAAGTCACTCATAAGATACATACACTTAGACACAAATTAATTAATGTCACACACAAGAACTAAAAGAATAAGCGTGTTAAATTTTAAAAATTAAATCTAGAAATAAAGCTTTAAAAAAGGGAACGGAACTCGAGTCCGTAGAATAGTTAAAAAAAAAGTATCAATACTTCCTCTGGAATAAGGTTACAGATATAGACCGTTTCTCGTAGACTGTAGTGATGGGTGTAATGCCTTATTTGTGACCTCATTGGGCTACAACAATTATCTTTAACATTATAGCAGGTGTGGCCCCGGTATAAAAATTTGAGTTGCTAGAGTTTAGTCAAATTTGCGAAAGTGACGCTCTTTTCATTTTTTGCCGAACATTACGTTACTTTAATTCTAGAAGATAGAGAAATTAATTCCAAATAGGCATTCGTAATCTATGAGAGTGGAATCTTTTGTGAAGCTCTATAACTAAGCTTAAATAATATAGCGTTTAGTAATTGAAAGAGTGAAAGTAGAATATTGGGGATCAACAAATACTGAGTAAAAAGGTAACTCTCAAAAATTCCTGGATTACAACACAGTTTATTCATTTATCACTCTACTTTTAAGTTTTATTGTTTAAAACGTTTCTACAGGTACAATTAAATTTAATAGGTTTCTTTTCAATTTGTGACTGATATGATAAAAAAGTTTTAAGTTTTAGATAATAACCCGTAAACATCTTGGAAAGAGTGACCGGTGGCACTATTCTTATTTCATGGCTAACATATATTACATACAACATATAAACTAATTTTTGTGATTTCTTTGCGTTTTGAGTACACATTTACAAGAACTTTCGCTCACTTACATACCAAATCTATGTCCTACGAAAACTATTACATTTTTAGAAATATAAGTATAGCATGTCCAATGTTTATCTCTGTATTAAAGTGTACATAAAACTAACGTCAAATTTAAGATTAAAAGTTCGCGATTAAAACAACAACAAATCTTTACTGTTTACTGATGCGCCGCCGTGGCTCTTTGGTAAAACAAGGACCAGATATTTCTCCTTTTTCTGTGCTTTCAAGGTTTTGACTACCATCTTGCACAAGCTTTCAAAGTCAGCAACAATGAGTACTCCTGGAAGTATAATGTATGAAGTCTATAGATAATATAAAATGTAAAGGATCTGTATAAACTTCCATGAATGGGTATACTGGCACAGTGAATACTTAAGAGCTTGATTTAGATATGTTAAATATAAAGGGTCAACCAAATAGGGCTTATTAGTTAATTACGATGGGTGACTTTGGTAATACTTTAATATCGTAATCGATTGTATAAGGTTGGTATGAGAGCGTTGCACTCGTAGCTAAAAATACCTATGTCGAAAGCCTATATACGGACAGTGTTACGTTGGGAAAGCGCGCTTGCCACGATTCAACTGTGTGACAGCCGTAGTACACATACTAAGTTTTGGGACTTTAATGATTGCACAAGAAAGTTTTTAATATTTAACCCTTGACACAATCACGTTTAAGTATATAATTCTGTGTGTGTAGTTTGGTTTGAAGTTTGTTTGAATCTGAAAGAAAATGTAATATAATATACCAAATTATGAATGAGATGTGATAGACGAGTTTCTCAATAAATTTCAACGAACGTTGATTAAAAATAAACTTCAACTCTAAGTACCCTGTCATAAATAGGGTATAACAACTATATTAATGAAATATGTATGTAGTATATTTTCGAAACGTGTTTAGAAAATAAGCTTCCTTCAGATTGCACCTGTTTGAAGACTATCGTAGAATACAGATGAGCTTTAGTTCTTGTATCTTCATTAAAATTTATGTGGTTAATCCTGGACATCCAACATTGATGTAACATATCCAATATAAAAGTATACCAAACCCGCATAGAATATTATAATAATTATAATAGTAGGTAATTAGTATTGTAATTCAACTGTATTCGTTTGGGATTTCGTAACTGTCCCAATTTCATAAAATTGACAAATTTATATTTTTCTCACATCTCGTTGTTGGCCACAGGCGTCCGCGCCGTTGAGGGTGCCAACACATCACACGGTCAACACGCATACATCACGCGGCGCCGGTGTGATTTTTTATTTATACAAAAATATTTTCCAAGACCGCTTAGGAGATAGTTTATCACAAGGACCGCTGGATTATCTGTTTTCTACAATATGGAGTTGAGAATACCTAGGGTAAATAGTATTTAATAGTTTTGCTGGTGGTGCGCGGGGCGACTGACGTGCGTTGCTCGTCCCTTGGCACGCCGATCCATCTCCGCGCCAGACGCTCGCGCTCGTTCATTCGCATATAGCGCAAGCGCTGGATGGCTGCGCGCAGTGAATGTACGCTTTCTTTTTATCAACCCTCAAACGTCATTAAAATAATAGATCAATACAAAATAGCACGCTTGGCTTGAGTGACAATAATTATCTCTAGTGTCTTCATTAATTTTTAATATCAAATAACATTGTAAAACCAAAATAAATATTATAAGTGGAACACAATTTGACAATAAGGTGAATGTGCTTACTGATATATCTGTGAAAACAAATCTTACAAATTGATGGGTTCTTCCGAATTAGAGATGTCTTTGGAACACCAGATTCTGATAAAGAAGGTAATCTTTAAATTTTAATGTCAATGTTTATTTATTTATGTCAATTTTTATCTCGCTCCGCTTTATTTTGAATTGAGTTTTGGGTCACTTATAATCACAATCAAGAACATATTTTTATGCTGATCCACATTTATCAATATTTATTCAAAATACCGATCCAGTCTTTATGTTGTACATACTATGACATATTACGGATTTATTTAAAAATAAATACAATACAGTCAAACAAACAAACAAACTAGATAGTTTGTAATTTAGGAAGAAAATAAAATATCATTATTCAATCAACTACTAAACTTTACTCTTTAAGGTTTAATAAAAAATATTCATTTTATTTCTTCAGTCTATTGTTTAATCGCATAATATATTTAATGGTATTTTTATCTATGTACGCGTTCGCGTTGCTGTAACGTAGCGGAGAAATAGTTTTGTATCCCATGGCAACCAACTTTGTATGCAAACTACCTTGCCGGCTGAGACCAGTAATCTTGCTTTAAATTACTGGTTAAAATCATAAGTTGTACATGAGTTATGTGATGTTAATATATGTATGAGTTCCAAGTATAGAGCGTGCCCTTCGAGGGCGAGATATTCCTGGCAACCGTGTATTACAAGGGATAAAGTATTGGTAATCTTAACAAGATATATTACAAACTAGCACGACTTGTTTGAGTGGCAGCAGTTCCTGGGCTTCAAATAAATTTCGTATTTGATCTGCCATTTATAGATAAGTAATTTGCTAAGTGCTCTGGCAAGAAAATTCTATCAATACCAAATACTATAAATGAAATAATAGTTGGACGAAAAATGTTCCGTTGGGTTAAGTTTTTTAACTTTAGCCTTTTTATTTTTATTGCATGATTTCAGCAGACAGGCAGACGGGCCACCTGATGGAAGATGGTACCAATCGCCTATAGACATTTGAAACACCAAAAGTGCTACAAATGCGATTCTGCCGGAATGCCGGAACACAACTCAAGTTGTTATGGCGGTATACTTTAAACCCTGGGTGGTAGCCATCCAGATGGGCAAATGCCCTACCACTTGACTGTACGATGTTTTGGCTCCTCTTACGACAGACCACCCGGCCGCAGGAAATTGTATTATTTCTCCGTTCCATTTAACTGCTACATTGAAACAGCTAGATAGGTATTTAGTTGTTCCGCATTTTTGTTTCGTTGGATCTAATAGTATTCTGGACATTCTTGTGGTAAGGGTCGACCAAACATCTATTTCTCATCAGTGTTTTTTATTTTCACGGCTTCTTCGAACATTCTAAGAGATTTTTTCTGCATTTCTTTATTATTTTGCCTAATACCGTCTCTCTATTTAAATTTATAAAAATACTATTGTCAAATAGTTATACAGATATTTATATTGTTAAATCAGGTTAAAAACCGTAAAATGTGTAGGTTTTACATATACTAACTATATAAGTGGCTTCAAGTTCCCGAGAACAGGCGACCGGTCTCCCAACCTTATACAATAGTTGCTGATATAAGTTTTCTTCACCCTGTTACAGGCCTAGTGTACGCTTCGAAAGCGTATAGCGGAAGTAGGCTGTTTGGTGAATAACTGAAAAACAAGTCTAATATGTGATTAGCAGCGCGTTCCATTAGTAGCTCACAACGCCCAAAATGCTCCGTTAGCCGTCGCACAAGGCGACCGCGGTCATGTGGTCGTGGCGAAAACGTCACTAATGACGTCATCATTTACGATCACACAACGCTCACAACGACCCACGTCAAGAGGTGGGTCGAATAACCATACCACTTGGGTTTACGATTGTAACGTCGGCAAACAAGTGGACCGGGATCAAACCGCCATTGTGAACGTGGTCTTTGTGAGTTTCTAATGGAACGTACCCTCGGTCGATAGTAGATAAGCGTTGGGGAACGCATAAACCGAAACCGAAAACGATTTGTAAATATCAAGGGATATTATAATATGATTTAATTTTCAGTAATCATTGAATTCATTGAAGCCGATATGTATAATATTGTAACAATCCCCCGTAGAAGATCTTGCTTTTATTATTATACTTGTATATAATTATAATTGTATCCTTAATTTCAAAATTAACTTATGCCTTGACCTAAGCCGTTTGTTGGCTTGTCCGTAAAATTCGTGTCGAGTACTATTGTAAGCGTTTCGTTATTGATGAATTAATTCAAGGTGCTAAAATACAAAAATGTCAAAACCTTTTAAAACTTTCGTGTATTTGGCGGGAACTGAAAGGAGACGTTGTGCAGTTTTATTTTCTAAAAATGTGTAAAATTACTCTAAAATGAACAATAGTTGTAGGATATTGATTGTTTTGGAGTAGGAATTATGTGCTTTTGTGAGAAATGTGAACTGTATATTCAGATGTGGCCTTTCGAGTTTTCAAAAGAACTCCATTGAATGGCGTCGGTTGTAGCCTGCAATACAACTGCGCTACTATACGAAGACCTATTAAACATCAGAATTGGCTGTATGGACTAAGAGTCCTTTGCTTGCCTTTGTGGCGAATAAATAAACTAACTTTTAAAACTTTCGTGCTAAATAAAAATAATTTAATCACTAGCTATCCTGGCAGACGTTGTCCTGCCCAACAAAATATATTTTAGGACCCGATTCTAGTGCCTCCTACCGGTTCCAATTGTGAATCTAAACCATCTAGGGGTCAGCCCACTCAAACATTGGTAAGTTCGTTATCAAGTTATGCGCGTACGTACATTTCTACCATTCATTTTTATTTATATACATAGATTCAGGTCTGATTTATAAATCGTCAGATAATGCTAGGCATCGATTAAATTACAACCTGACTAAATGTCAAAGTGAAAAAATTCACTTGAATCAACAAAACAGTAATTTTATTCACGTAACTGTAATTTAAAAAAAAAGTTGTATTTTATCCTATGAATAACTATATGCTAATTATTGTAGAATCGACCACTAGTCATGAATAAAATCGAATTAATTAATTCATGAATAAATATAATTCTGTGTGTGTATGAAAATGAACACAATGTGTTCGACACATTAGGTTTCGGACATCTTTCAAAAATAGTTCCGATACTTGCCGGGAACGACTGGGAGTTGGTTTAATACTGCCGGATGTACCGTCCTGCATAATTATTCGAATTAATTGATTAGTTGATTAATTAACTAATGTGATTATATTTGTTTGTATTTTGTCATCATATTTTAATTAACAATACATTAATTGTATAGTAACATTAATTGAAATGTTACTTTAATAATATACGAACTACTTCAAATTAGATAATAGTCACTTTAATCGAAATCAGTTTAGACGTTATTAGTATTATGATAGTAATTAGTGTTTTGTATTAATTATAAACTCTTATTATCCACGAGCCAAAAACAATATATTTAGTAAATATTTAAGATTAAAATTTGCATAAATTTGATAGACATCTTGTTAGATAACTAAGGAAAAAGATTGAAGGAAACAAATATTGAAATACTGAAAGAGACTACTTTTATCTATTTTCCGATTGACCATGCAGGGACGACATCCTTAAATACTCTTACGAGTTGCAGGAGCCGAATTAAAATGCCGTTAGAATGACTATAGAATTTATTAGAACTATATAAACACGTATAACACAGGTACAAATATAACTGAACACAACCAGTCCAAACGTAATGCGCGATTCAATAACACGCGCAAAGTCCGTTACTAATGTACATAAATCTTGCGTCGCGGCTGGGTATCGATTGACTGACTCATCTCTCAATTGGGGCATTGCTTTATACTGTACAAATGCAATGTGTACTCAGCGGCGTGGTCACACCTGGCTAATGACTAATAAAAGATTACAATACACAATGGGTTGTTTTTCTAATCACAAGTTTTAAATACAAAGTAAACAAAAGAAGTCCAAATGCCGAAGAGGTAATAAAATGTCTACAGGTATGCAGGTGTGAATTTGTCTTTTGTCGGCGTTCAGGTCGTAACCATACTCACGATACAATTATTATCCGATAACTTTAATTGGTTCAATGTTAACTGAGTATTGCGATCGCAAATTAATGACACCAAAATAACCTAGTCATGTCCAGTGCAGCGGACGTTGAACTTTTGCCTCTTAAAATAATCTCATCTTATAAATAACAAACATTTGTATACATTTACGAAACAATGATTTCGTAATCAATGGCTTTATCGTAAATGAGCATACAATAATGAACATTGGGATCAAACAATCACTAGCCATGTAGTCAGTTAAATGATAAATATTATAGTGCGCATTGTTTTATATTTTATCTACTAATCTTATCCTATCAATTTTCTTTGTGACTAAATATATTGATAGGATGTCTGTGAAATTATGCCATCAGGCAGTATCTACTTATAAAATAAGTAAGCACTCATTAATCGCATCATAATTTCTGGTTTAAACTGGTATTGATAGAAACATTTACATTTTTAAATGGACCAAAATTGAAATTTTAGGGATATCCCGACTAAATGGAGGAGCAAGGTGGAATGCTCCTCCGTGTCAAAAATAGATCTTGATCTTGAAGTCAGTGGGGACATTGTTATGCCTCGCAGGCCGAGACACATATATTATTGTTGGAAATTCGTATACATTCTTTGTACGTATCGGGAATCTTTTGCAATTCTAATTATTGCACAGCGCCATCTATACTGGCTTGTAAGTGTTCCACTACAAAATAATAAAACCTGCCTTCTCGATCTTTTTCGTTGGTTGGTTCATTTTTTCTTGTAGGCATGGTTTGACTATAAGAAAGGCTATGTTTGAACTATAGTCTCCTCAGTTACCCAGAAGGCTTATTGACATTGATTGGCCTTACTTATAATCGTTTGTTAAATTTTAAGAAACTGCTCAGCAACTGTTTAACGAAAATGTTACCCACAAACTCTTCTTAAGGATAAGAAGTGGTGGTAAAGTAACTCATAAATAACTGTCAAAAATACCCAACATCGAGAGGTAGTTTAAGTGACTGCTAAGAGGCAAGATGGCAAGTTTTATTTGAAACAGCCATTGATTAGGGGCTTAAGAGTCTCTTATTTAAGAGATGACTAATCCTTGCTTACTGAGATTATTATAAGTAAGGCCCGATAAGGCTAACCTGACTTTATGGCACTTAGTAACTTGTATTTTATAAAGAAATTGATTAGTTATCAGAAGAAGTAGAGGGCATAAGATTAGCTAGATATCTTGTAACCTTAAAATTGCCTGACCGCCTGAACTCAGGTGAAGGTATTGATAAAATATTTGTAGAATAAACATCTACAATGTTATTTATCTTGCAACATTGCAACTAATCGGAAAGTTTTAGTCTTAAATGCAGAATTATAAATGGCCCTTTGCATAACCGATAATCTCATTAATGAATCTATGATATAATATCTACAATTGTTATAAATTTGATAAATTCATATTAAATGTTATGTATTTGACGCCCAACGTCAAATAAATCTTAGCTCGCTAAAGAAGGGTTTAAATATATATAAATTGGACAATAATATCTATATTCATTATTGTTTAAGTTAATGATGTACAGTAAATAAATTCATTTATTCATAATTAGTACGAGGTATTATAGACAAAGTATAACAAATCGCTGCCAGAAGGGAGCGTGCCCAGAAGGCTGGCTGCATTGCCGCGCTGTATGGTGATGCTTATTTGTTGGGCGAAATATGAGCCAGCCTTCTGATAATTTATTTATTCATAATTTAATTAACAGAACATTGAATATAATATCAGGTGATGAAAATTGTAAAACATGTCTGCAAGTCTAACGCTGGAAATTAAAATAGAGGGTCGGAGAAACATATAGCTAATCTACAGGGATCCTTGGGTATCATAATATAGAAACTATGATACCCAAGGAATTACTCAAACCCAGAACTGGGATTAGAACGCTGTATAAAATTAAAACAGTAAAAATAAAGAAGGTATTGAACAAGAGTCCGTAGTTGCACTTAAAACAAATTTTTTTTAACCCAATTCAAGACGTAGGTTCTGGGTTGATCCTTAATAGAAAACCTTGACATATTTATAAATTCTAAATAAGGGAATAACAATTTGATGTAATCGGTATTAATTTGTCATACGTATTATGACTGAATTATTAATAACTATACCAGTGATAAATATGAGTACCTTACTAATGTATTTTAAAAGAAATCAATATGACACTTAAAAATTGCAGTAGTGAACTAAAATACCCAAAAATTGATAGACATTACGGTGTAAGCTGCTTTAAACGTGTTTTGTAGTTTATTTCTTTGTATGCCTTAAATTCGATTTTTATTCATAACCCATAGACGAGATGAAAGAGAAGTCATTGTTATGCTACAGGTATTAAAAAGGTTCGGTGCTTTTATTTAAGCTTCGGAGGTAATCTGTTATTCCGAAAGCTATTCTTGACATTCCAAGATGATGAAAAAAAAAGGTTTTATAGTAATAGATTTTGTCACGTACACGCGTATCAATTCTTAGTAAAATATAAAATTTAAAGTGACTGGTATTTGTTTTTTCTGTGCAGTTTAATAATTAAAGAAGGTATTACGTACTTAATTATGCAAAAGCAGTGGTAGCTTAGTGGTTAAGACACTCAAGTTTCAAATTACGCGGGATAGAATCCGGGCCGGAAAATTTATACTGCTTGCTGACCTTATATGCATATATATTGTTATACCAGTACCACTTGCTAAAGGTGTAGTCAATATCGCAATGAAACTCGCACATCCAGATAACATGGACAATCCTTGGATAGGCGTGACGGATATACTGTCCCTTTCCCCCTAAAGAAATGGAGAGGCCCAAGCCCAGCAGTGAAACTTTAGAGATACTTATAATAATCATTTTTTTGATAACATGTAGATTTGTTATATAATGGTGTATGAACAATAAATTTATAAAAATATAGGATATTGTTATCTTGAAAAACGGTATAGTTATCGTTAGAAACTTTCTATTAGCAGTCACGGGGAAGCTCTTAAGTAAAACTGCAATTTGTACTAAAATGCTATAATAATTTTTGCCTGTGTGAAACTTACGTTTCTGTTCTTAAACTCTAGTCTTCATGAGAAGTATAATGAATAATTTTATCTAAATGATACTATTGATTTCAAACATCTCTACAGGTTAATGTTCGTACAACAGTCGAGTGGCTTATTTTCGGCTTGAGCCAAGTGTCTGCCTTTAGTTACTTCGGTGTAACCTCAGTCATCCCATGTACAAGCATGTACACACTGCAAAATGTAATTGACGCACATTCAGTCGGAAATCAATCATAAAAAATGTTATTAAAGTTATATTTGGGTAGGTCTCCTACGTAATTTAGATTTTATAACGCCAGTGATCAAATAGCTGGTTCATGCGTAACATTCGGGATTTAGTCATGCTTTCATTCATTGTACTGAATTTCGTAACACAGAAATACTTTAAGAAATAAAAATAAAATTTTAAATATTTTAAAATTAAACATTATTTGAAATGTACCAACATAATTTTAAATAATATTTAATAATTTTGAAATTCGTAAAAAAGTATTTACATTTAGTTTCGTAATTAATTAGGTGATTTATAATAAAACTAAATTACATCGTTAATTGAACAATACTTACTGAAATATGAGTCTATAATTTCCATATTAAGAAAAATATTGAAATAAATATTAGATAGATATTAGCTGCTACAAATGAAATATAAAATGCTATGAAATTTTAGGAATAAACTTTTAATTTTCCCTTAGAATGGAAAATGATTACAGAAGTTTTTAAACGCTACAAATAATATTTCAACCAGTTTTTACTACATAGTTGCTACTTGAAGAACTTTCTATTAACTTACTCTGTAGCAACTAGATAAGAGCAGTTCAAATCAATAAAATTTATATCTTAGGTATGTACATTTATGATGAAATCTCTACAGATAGCAAACAGTTATTTGAAACAACGCTCTTCTGAATTTATTGATAATATAAAAGAATGCAAATTGACACACCTTTGATGATAGACTTTCACGTACTGTTTACAAACACAATAGAAAGGCGACACCAGTACAACATGCAATGACAATAATCATGCGTCTGATAACTGCTTCAGTCATCACCAAATATTAAATAACTTGTGAATTTAAAACCAAAAGCCTTAAATGAAACGCAAATTTATGAGTTATTGGTATTTCAGTGTATTACCCAACGTACAAGAGTAAGAGGTAGTCTGTATTTTGAGATTTGAACACGTGCAAGTACAAGAATACTCAAGTGGTTTAATTGCTAATATGAATGTTTAAGAACACACCCCTATACAGAAGCTATAAATAAAAGTCAATTATAAAGTTGTACTATAAAAAAACATCGGACAAATGAGGGTTAGTCCATGTTAGGTAACGGGGTTCGCACAGGTTCCAAAAATCAGACCCGTGGGGGCGTCCTTTTAAAATGGTGCGGAACAAGCTTCGCGCTTGGGCGCCCCCGCTGACTGAGTCTCTCTCCAGGGACCTCGTGCATGATGTGGTCGGCGCTCTGTTCCCCTCTAGGGCTGAGCAATTGCCTCCTGTCATGGCCCCGCCTGATGCTGAAACCAGCGCGGACGAAGACTCTGTACCCACCGTGGACCGGGTGGAGTTGGGGGCTGCGATGCTACGGCTCAAAGCCAAAAACACCGCCCCCGGGCTTGACGGCATACCAGGGCGTGCGTGGGTTCTGTCCCACGACGCCCTGGAGCCCCGACTGTTGCGGCTTCTCAACGCATGTTTGGCTCAAGGAAAATTTCCGAAAAGGTGGAGGATAGGGAAACTTGTCCTCCTAAGGAAGGAGGGGCGTCCGGTGGACTCACCATCCGCCTACCGGCCCATTGTATTGCTGGACGAGGTTGGCAAACTCTTTGAGAGGATAATCTCGGACCGCCTCGTCCAGCATCTGACGACGACTGGGCCGGATCTAGCGGATAATCAGTTTGGTTTCCGCTCAGGGCGCTCCACTTTGGATGCCATCATGCGTCTGAGAAGCTTGGCGGAGGACGCAGTTTCCCGGGGCGAGGTCCTGCTGGCGGTGTCACTCGACATCGCCAACGCATTCAATACTTTACCCTGGGCTTGCGTTAGGGAGGCACTCCGGTATTTTCGGGTGCCAACCTACCTGCGTCAAATAGTCGGGGCATATTTAGAAGACAGAGCCGTCATCTACCCGGTCCGCGCAGGGTGGAGTCAACGAGCCATGGTATGCGGTGTTCCACAGGGATCGGTATTAGGCCCTCTTCTGTGGAACATTGCATACGATTGGACTTTACGATGTAGGGTCCTCCCGGGCGTCAGCGTTATCTGCTACGCAGATGACACGATGATCGCCGCAAGCGGGAGGACCCATAGGCAGGCGTGCATCCTGGGCACGGCTGGGGTGTCACAAATTGTAGGCAGGATCCGGCGACTTGGTCTGGAGGTGGCTCTGCAGAAGACCGAGGCCGTGATTTTTCACGGCCCTCGTAATCGACCACCTCCGGACACAAATATCGTTGTAGGAGGCGTTCGCATCGGCATCGGGGAAACTATGAAGTATCTGGGATTGGTCCTCGATAGCCGATGGGACTTTTCGGCACATTTTAGGCAATTGGCCCCCAAGCTCAAGGCGGCGGCGGGTGCACTTTCACGCCTGCTGCCCAACATCGGGGGGCCCGAAGCCACGTGCCGAAAACTCTTCGAAGGCATCGTGCGGTCTATGGCCCTATACGGAGCCCCTGTATGGGCAGACCGCCTGACGGCCAGAAATATAGCCTTGCTGCGGCAAGCGCAGCGCGTGTTGGCCGTCAGGGCGATAAGGGGATACCGTACGGTGTCCTTCGAAGCGGCCTCGCTACTCGCCGGATCCCCACCATGGGACCTCGAAGCCAGGGTCCTCGCGTCGCTATATCAGTGGCGCAAAGAGGCCCTGGCGAGAGGCACAAGACCGGCGCCTCAGGAGACGGAGGCTTGCCGGTCAGAGCTCCGCGACGTCGCCATGGTGGTATGGGAAGAACGCCTCAGACACCCCAGTGCAGGCCTCACCACCATCGAAGCGGTGAGGCCCGTCCTGCAGGACTGGATCGGACGAAGACACGGCACCCTGACGTTCCGGCTGACACAGGTCCTCTCAGGGCACGGCTGCTTCGGGAGGTACCTGTGTCACCTTGGCCGTGAGCCAACGTCAGGGTGCCATCATTGTGACACCGGCGACGAGGATACGGCGCTTCATACACTCCAGGTGTGTCCTGCATGGACAGAGCAGCGCCGAGACCTCGTCGCCGTTACCGGACATGACCTCTCGCTCCTGGCCGTGGTACGTGCCATGGTCGGGAGCACAACAGGATGGGACGCCGTCTCCTCTTTCTGCGAGCGCGTCATGCTTGCGAAGGAGGAGGCGGAGCGGGAGCGTGAGCGCACATCACTGCTCCGCTCCCGCCAAAGGAGGACGCGTCGGCGTCGGAGGGCCAGCCAGGACCTTCGGCCGCCATAAGCGGACGGCGCGGGTGGGGCCTCTTGGGGTATAGAGGTTCTCACTCACCTGCACATGCCGTCGAGATGGGGGCGCGGCGTGTTCCGCGCGCGCTCACCTCTCCTCCCGTGGGGCGAGTTACAGACCGCCCCACGCCTACAGAGCTTGACGATGCTGGGGGAGAAAAGTAATCCCTCGGCAGTGGAAGAGGCCTCTCAGGCCCACGCCTGCCAGGGCTGCGGAGAGGCTAGGTCATATACCCGTAGCCCTGGCATAAGGCGAAGGACGGAACACCCAGGGGTTTTAGTGGGTATCCCTAACTGGGGAGTGGCAATAGCATGGCACCAGTTCTGACTGGGCATGCTAGTGCCACCCCCAATCTGGCGAATCCCACACTAGGTCGCGAATTATCCCCCCAAGGCTCTGCCCTTGTCGCGACTTAGTCCTCAATCGGATTTCCCCTGGTCAAAAAAAAAAAAAAAAGGTTCCAAAAATCAAGCTGACATTGGTTATTGGTTTTGACATTGGTCTAAGATAGCCTAAAAACATTTAATACGAAGTTCTCCGTATCTCAAAATCCGTTAAACGGATCTAGCTTAAATCAATGTTCATCTATCTATATCTATATAATATATAATAAAATTGTAGAGGTCAAATTTCTGTACAATGAAAAAAATGATAAAACCCGAGTCAGGGGGGGGGAGGGTGTGTAAGAAGTGAAATAGAACTAATTTAGATTTTTTTCAATTTTTTTGTTTCTCTGTTTTTCTGTCTGTTTGTACCGGCTAATCTCCGAAACGACTGGACCGATTTACATGAAATGTTGTATGGTGATAGCTTATATCCCTGGTCAACATATAGGATACTTTGATCCCGAAAAATTAAAGAGTTCCCCTGGTATAGTTAAAAAACCGCACCACGCGGGCAAAGGCGCGGGTAGAAGTTATCGTTTATATGGTAAAACAACGTTTGCCGGGTCAGCTAGTTGAAAATATATCTTTAACCGAATTTACAAAAGGAGGAGGTTCTCAGTTTGTCTGTATGTTGGATACTTGATTTCTCCGTCGATTGCGAACCGATTTTTAACATTTTCTTTTAATCGAAAGGTAATATTCCCGAATTGGTCCCATTTTTACCATATCAGGATCTGATTGGTGAATTCCAAGGAATAAGAGAATCCCACAAAAATTGATAATTACTTCTTCGTAACATGATATCTCCGTCAATTCTAAACCGATTTTAAAATTTATTTCTTTAATCTAAAGTTTATACTCCCGAGATGATACCATGGTCACCAAGTCAGGATCTGTTGAGTGGATTCAAGGGAAAATAAGAGTAAATTAAATAACGCCGCACGCCTAAATTCTTGGAAAAAAGCTTGTATACGTGTGTAGGTCTTATATTTTCTATAGGCGCTTAATTTTTTGTATGCATGTTACGGATTTCTCCGTCAATTGTGAATTTTGATTCTTTTTTATTATTCGTAAGTATGTATACTCTCGAGACGGTTCCATGGTTACCAATTTAGGATTTGATGAGTCGATCCCAGAGAAATCGAGAGTAACCCTTATTAAAAAAATGCCTAGATAAATGCCTAAATTGAAAATGTAGGCTACATTTTCAATTATCCAAAAAAAACTTGTATATGCGTACCAGTATTTCAATTTCTACAGGTGCTTATGATTTTTGTAAGCATATTACGCGATTTCTCCGTCAATTGTGGACCGATCACTTTTTACGCCTTCAAAAGTGAAATGCTTTCGCACTTTTCGCTTACCTCGATGTGAAAGAGTCCACGAGATCATACGTAGAAAGTGCACCGGGAAAATTTTAAATCCTCATGTATTCAAATATATGGTGTATTATTAGTTATTTTATATATAATATCGGTTACGGCCAAAATGTTTACGAACCCCTTAAAATTAAATCGCGTAAGTAATTTAGCTGTAACATTCTTTATGGGAAATGTTGAAGCAAAATATCTTATTGTGAAAGTGTATGGGAGTTTTCTTCAAAACCTGTCATCGTCTTGCGATCGCTCCATATGACTTTATATTGTGCTTCTACTATAAACCCAGCTTGAAGTTTTATTCACAAAATAGTTTATATCCTCATAAAGTATTATGAGGATATAAACTATTTTGTAAATAACTCTTTGTTTCTGTCTTGAAGACAATGTAAGAGTCCAATATACTCTTTTGTAAATTATATGTATGACTAGCTTAGAATGTATGGAACGCAGACTTGGTTTTGAATATTTAAATAAAGGAAAACCATGAGTACCTATTCTCTGCTGGATACCGTTTATTTTGATAGAACAGCTTGAAATATAAGGTATAACCTGCTAGATAGCTACGAGAACAAATAATTTATATTGTTTCTTGGTTTCAGGCATATATAAATTAAAAGATGGGCTAGGTCACGGTTAGTACTTTGATCCAAAATAACATTGCAAGCGAATAGTGAGGTCGCGGTAATACACTTCCCGCAGTGTCAGTGTCAGCCAGCTAATGTAATAAATTAATACGCATCTATAAGAATGTTCTAGTCTTTATAATAAAACTACTAATCTGTTGGCAGCTGACTTGAAACTCGTTCTGTGCCCTGGATAACATATTTATTCTGTTTATGAAGATCAACATTAACTCAAGTATTATATATTAAGACAACAATGTTGATAATATGCATATAAGCATAAAGCTGTACGTGTTTATCCCAATGTGCGGAGGCTGTGTGAAGGGAGATAGAAACGTCCGGCCGGAGGCGCGTGATCTTTAGTTATTTATACTCTGAATCACGTCTGGATGTGTCTGCGGACTATTTTCGAGCACAAAGTGAAAGTGAAGACTCAAATGGCGCAATCGACGACTATATTTCTGTTCACAAAATTAAACTACACGATTTTTTCCCTGGAAGATTTAAGAGTTCATTTATAAGGTCATTGCGGTAGAGGTCGTTGGTGTTTATTTTAACAGAATTATTTTTATTGCAATAAATAGAAGCATTTGGCACAATCTCTAACACATTTGCCATCAAATTCTTACGAGATATTTGACGAATTTTATATTAAATTATTTCAAATTTTAGTAATAAAATATTTACAACTTTTGTTAACGTACATAGTATTTAGCGAAGTAGGGAGGACATTTTCACTTTGTTTAGGACATACATAAATGAAATTCTTAACACCTTTCAGATTTTCTGAAAGGTGTTAACTTTCAGATTTTTTATAATTAATTTTGAATTTGACGTTTTTCATAGATTAATTCATTTTTAAGAGTTTGATAGCTCGTCAAGTATGTTTTGTTATCTAGTGCTAAGAATTCATGTTTAATTTAGAATAATCATACATAAAAGACTGCAATAAAAGTTATTTGGTTCAATTACAACAATAAAATAGAAAAATATGTCGTTTTAAAGACGATGAACCAGGTAATTTTCAAAAACAAAAAAAAAATCGTATCTCGATTACAGTGACACTTAGGACTTAGGAGTCTAGAGTTTAAAGATAGCTCTTGATCCACCCAATCCCTCAAAAAAAATTGTCGGTCCATGCGCCAAACACGCTGTATAACGATGGAACGTTACCAAAACTGCGAATTAAAGTTTTGAATTTGTTTCTTTCAGCTTTCAACAAATTACATAAGTATGCACATTTTAAATATATCTTTCTTTTATTAAAGAATATGGTCAATTATGTTCATTGTTCATGTTGTGTGCTGTGTTCGTTGATTACCTAGTTCAAATGATGTTGAGAACTTACGTGCAAGTTAATTAACTACTTGACTAATGCAAATGTAAATCAGGTTTTAGATATAAATAATGTAACAAAAATCTTGAAACATGACCATACAAAGTGTAGAAAGAACTTTATTTGCGCTGAGCCACCGAATGTAATTGTAAATATAGTCTTACGCACTCGAGAACACACTGACCGCTATGTGTCCTCTAAAATAGTCATTCAAGATTGACGGAACAACCTTGTAATTGATTGGTATTCATTATAACCGACAGGAAAAAACATCAAAAAATACTGAAAAAATCCTAATTTGATGGTAAGAAGTCACCTATTGAAAATTTTTCTAATCTAATCTTAGCGCTATGGACAATATTAACTATTTTTGTGTGTTCAAGTGGGTCTTGAGATGGTATAGATTCAAATTTGAACCAGGTAGATGGCACTGTAATCGGATTCCAATATTTAGGTGAAATTATTTTTGTGCGCGTTCAAGTGGGTCCCGGGATGGTTAAGATTATAGATCTACCGGCAAGTGGCACCACTAAAGTCTTCCTAAACGGTGGGACCTATTTTGATGATTATTTTGTTTTTATTGAAGTGGATTCGAGAATAGTTTAAATTAACTATTGGTCCCGGTAAATGTCGCTGCAATTGAATCTAGATTTTTATTTCTAATAGCAGGAGAACGTCTGTCGGGTACAGCTAGTAGAATGTAGATACTGCTATTATAGAAGTTAGCAGTTTCTATCCAAAGATGAGAAAATTTGTAATGCATAGTTTTAATTGAGATCTAAGGTTCATATTTTTGTCAAATGTATACGAGGGTAGATTTTGAAATAGTGGTTGCAGTTGAGGGTCTGAAGCAGCTGCTTTTGGAGAATCGCTTAGTAAACTTGACGTGTATCTAATTAAGCAGGATGGTGTATGGACATAGCATAAAGTTTTACTTTACTTTTGTACTTGCCACGTTAGTGCCTAATACGAATCTGTGAAACCGGACGCTTTAAGCCCCCTGATCTAGTGCTTAAAAGCGGAAGTATAGTTCTAAAGCAAGATCTATCGTGTATAAAGAAGACTGGCTGGTTTCTTGGGAACGTTTGTTGGTCATCTACTACACACATAATTACAATGTGTTTATGTAGCTTTTTCATCAGAAACCCGTGTGTGAATGTCATTTTCTACAAAAATTTGACTGAAAATATATTTGGCCATAAATGTTTGACATAGAAATAGCCTCCATTACGATAATATTGGAGTTTTTAGCGGGGACTGGAAACATGATATTTTTTTAATGTCCAATTTTATTATCAAAAAATATTTGATTCTTCCTAAAAGTGAACAATGTGCGCAATCGTTTACTTACGTAACGATTAATTATGCATTTTTATTTTATTTATCACAAATTCAGACTAAGACACTGAGTCCATACAGCTTTGTCAGACTTATGAACACATGACAGTAACTTAGTAGATGCTTAGATGTTTTGTATTGCCATTTAAAAAATATAAAAACAAAATAACGATAACGAATAAATAATCGATTAACCAACTAACAGAATAAAAAAGTGTTAAACAACAGAATATTAGGCTACCTGCCTATCGATATTTTGACGCGTAATATATCTAGATTCTTATAAATATAATATAGTTAAAAAAATCAGACAACGGTGCTTTTCATTTAATTATATGGTGAGCGACTATCGTTTCTTAAAATATTCAGCATTATTATTCGCTGGTTAATATTTTCCTTAAAATACGGTACTACTTAAAAACATAATTAAAAAGCTACTTTTTTAGTATAATTTTTCTTTGTAGACGTTCAGGCCGAAAACCGCCCGTCTTTTTTGTCTATTTATAAATAAGAACCGAACTAATATTATTTTGCCAAATTATGCTTACGTTCACGCTACATTAGGCTGATCAATAGTTTGAGATAACCAGTTTGCGAAATTCCCCATAATTTCTTATTATAATATTTAACTTATTAATGTGTTTTCGTATTTAATTAGCAGTTTTGACGGGTTACTGACATCGTGGCCTTCAAACAAGCATATATACACATTTATATGCCTTTGTATTTTAAATAGTAATTAATATTCCTACTAACATATTTTTGTTTGTTTGTTTTAAGTTTATTTATGTTTCCCTATCAGCGTTAGAGTTGTTCATGAAAGATAATTTCATGTATTAGGAGCTATCTGGACCATGGGGAATTGCAAACGTACAAACAAAAGGTACAACATCGATGTTGTTTGACCAGGAATTATTTACTTGTAAGTTATATAAACATTTTTATTATGCCAATGGTTCTGTCACGATACGAATCTCATTACCAGCCAGTCGATGTCCAATCCTGGACGTAGATAGACCTCCTCAAGTTTACGCCATGTACCCGGTCTTTCTTCACTTTTTTTTAACAAAAATTTTTTAATTTATTTATTCAAACAAAAACATAAATAACTTTTACATATCTACATCTTAAAACCCAAAAGGGTTTGACGAAGATGCCAAAAGTCTGCGCTTTATGTACAATTAATAAAATGTGAGGTAGTTTGAATTATTACATCTACCCTTTCTCCATTTCTAGTACCAAGTGAGAAGGGGACAGCAAACATCAACACATGACTTTGTACTCTATTTTTTACTTGTTTGATTCAATGGCCCTTGGCAATGAATGACCTATCGAATCTAATGAGATAGATGTGATAATTTTACAATTTCACTGTAGTCCTAATTACGCGAGCTCTATTAGCTATCTTGGTTCTTTCTCGAAAAACTTAACATAGTTCCCTAATCCGATGCAATTTTAAATTTGTGTAGCAGGGGGTCACTTTTGGAGAATTTGACTAGATATGCTGGTGTAAGACATGCATTAAAATCATTTTATTTTGATTTAATATTTTTCATGCTCGTAATATAAACCTGTGTAATCAGTCGCCTTAGGCACCCTGTTCCATTATCAGTATTTTTGTTCCCATCTTGGCATCCACGTCATAACGCCTAGAAGCAATGAAGTTGGAAATTAATCCGAGTTCTTAACTTTTATAATTAAATTGATATATTTCAATTGCTCAAATAAATTACAGAAACGTTGGTAAGAAATTAATTTAAACGTACAAATCTGCCCATATCCATACGCGTGCCATGTTCTTAACGAACTTTCAATAAGGGTCATAGGACAGCGCCAAGCGCTGCAAGCATTTACGTCAAGTACCACAGATACAACAGTAGCATACATATGCACAAAAGGCTCATTGCAAATATTAGATGGCATGTCTCAAAGCAATTACGTGTTTATCAGTCAGTTCAATGACCGCCGCTTATCGAACTTCTTCATTGAGCTCCTTGTGACGTGAACATTCCTTTGCCTATGATATGCTATTATCAATGCCAAAAGAGATAAACATAATAATTTACAGCATAATATTGTATACATAATTCATATATAATTGTATGCATATACATCATAATATAAAATCCAGAGCCCGGGTTGCCTGGAAGAGATCGCTCTAAAGCGATAAGGTCGCCCATTGCTCCGACTTTTACTCTTTAATGTGATTACTGTAAATTGTTTATTTAGTGTGTGAGTTAGAGTGTGTGAACAATAAAGTGTTTTATATTCTATTCTATTATATTATATTTTTCTTTTCCATCGATAGAAAGATAATATCAAGATTGAATGATCTCATCTTGTTATTTTTGGAATAACAACATTAAATATAAATGCTAACAAGTACTCAAATCTTACATATTTTCATGATTAAATATGAATTAAATTATAAGAATTAGACATTGAAGCCAAATTATAGGTAAATAAGGAAGAGTTCCACCATAACCTTATTAGTATTATTTCAAATCAAAAAATACGTTACAGGTATTTTTCATTTATATTTATATATATATTTATATTTAAAAATAAAATTGCACAACAAATCAACACCGTTCAATTTTCCGCCACAACCTCCTATTAAATATCTTTAGCACACACGCTTAAAATACATTCATTAAAAACCAGTTTTATTCAAAACTAGAGTTTTTCTAGCAGCTGCGCCACGTGAAAACCACAATGTATGTACTCATACTCGAACTATTTATAAATTTATTATAGTATAGTATATAAAGATAAAATACAAAAGGTGAAAACAACAAATACACAGTCACGTATACTCTCATGCTGATTTTTTATCTTGTTGTGTATATTAATTATTTTGATTATGAGCATGACTAAAATATTTAAATGAGATTACTTGCAGATGCAACTTGTCAAATGACACTAAACATAATGATGTAAATAATAAATTAGTGATTATTTAATGAGAAAGGGATGATAACTATTAATAAATAGTTGCTTTTTTCATTGTCTTGTCACTTTATGTTATAATTGGTGAGGCTTGCACCAGCAGTGGATTGCAACAAGGATATGAAAATAAATTCTAACATTATTTACATATAAAATTACGGGCGTTAAAATAATTTATTATCAGCTTTATTTTAAAATATCATACAAATAGTTCTGTTTAAAAAAACAGCTAATGCATTATCTAACATGTTTATCTCGTAGAAACCTATGACGTAGTTATTCTATGTACGCTTGTACAAAATGTATGAGGCTGCTACTTTAGGAATATGTCAGTTGATTTGACCGCCCGCCCCCATGGTTGATGATAATAATCTTGACGTATATGTTATTGTTCTGGTTTTCTTAACTACAATATTCAATAGTTCCATGTGGCTTCGGTGTTTTATTAACTATTTCCAGACAAAAATTAATTTTTATAATCGAAATTGACACTGATTATTACGAAAAATGGTAGTTATTATACATTCCCTGATAATCGATTTATTACTAAGGTCATGCCTTCATGTTTGTTTATCCTTAAAAACAAATATACGCAGACCCAAATAAATTCTTGTACACATATAAATAATTTACCTCACTTGCGCCAGACCGGCATCGCCTTCAGGTCTTTTAACTTGTGATCGGTTATATAGAAAATACTATGTAAAGTCGACATATTGCTGATGCGGAATATCTTTAATTCTTAAGGAAAAAGCGAAGGGCGTCAAATTTTAAATGTTTTATCAATAGTTACAAATATTGTTTAATGGCAATTCCTCGAAGAAAGTCGAACAATCGCGTCTCGGTTCAAAGGTGCTTTGTTCGGAGTTATCGTATGGACGAACGGGTACTTTCTTTATTTATGTTCGAAATCACCTTGAATGTTAATCATGCGTGAAAGGTACATACAAGGTACATCTTATGTTTACAAGCTAACTGCATCTCTCACATGATGTTAGTAAACGACCAATAATTATACACTCGCCAACTGATATTTTTAATTAATAATGATTACCCGTACTTAAACGAATAATTATCATTGACATTTATCATTAATGTTTAAAATTACTGGGGATACATGATCTATTTTGCTTGTCTATACTTTGGATGTATATTTTGCTAAAATTCACGTTGTTTTTCAGTATAATCTTATGAAATTCTAAAAATGCCTTATCTGTACATTGAAGTTATTTAAACGAAAACAAATGGAATGCCCTGTATAAAAGATGGAGAACATTATGTATTGTTTTTAGATTTCATGTCTTGTTCGGAGATCACGTAAAAACTACGTGGCCACTTTTGATGCGGTTTTCGCTGTCGACATCTAATTCTTAGGCTTAAACTCTGCGCTACTATTTATTCCGAGAGTCCCGCGGGAATTTTTCTGGGAATTATTTAAAAGATCACAATAAAAACTGCGAACTTCAATGCGTTTTTTCACTCGCGGTTTCGGTTTGCTAATTTCCAGAACCCTTAACCTCATAGACATTTACATATTAGTATACGTCCAAGATTCAAGTTCTCGTCAGGGAGCATTTAAACTTAAAGCATTTTTCTGACCTTCTGTTTAAATGCATTATGTTTACAATTAAGAAAATACATTGTGAAACCGATATTTAAAACGAATTAATTCACCTTGGACAAGAGTGGCGGGTATGCCTTCTGTTCCTCTAAAATGGGCCGGCCTGTGGGGAGTGGGAGTGTGTTTTAAATTAAAAGTGATCTGAGTTTATACGCAATACGCTCACTAATCAATTGATGTTCTGTCGTCACTTCTCGGGTTGCAGCAACCGCGCTCCGCATGATTGAATAATGGTGCATTCAAATACGTTACTGAGCTTTATTATGTGGAAAGACATTGCCCAGTGCCAACATGTTGAAATTATTCCTTGTTATCTAAAGACAATAACCATTTATACGAGACAGAGATTGTTTACTGTTATACTATAAATGAAAATAGCATTATTTACTTCTTTAAATAGACAATTTAGTCACCTGACAGTCGGCGTGTTTACGTTCGTTTCTTACAACACAATTCAGAAGTAGACGAGTCTTATGATCGCAGCCAAAATATTTTAAGGCACGCCCTCGCTTCCGTGACATTGTTTTTTGGCTACAAAAGCTAATTACGTAATATGAATCATGTCATACACAGCTCAAAATTGTTGCATTTTTATCATTTATAAAACAACTACGGCGTACTTGCGGCTTTTTAATTATTATCAGCAAGTATTAGCTCGATATACCACTTTATATTCAGGAATGATATCGTTATCTATTGTTATCCCTTACGGTAAGTGGTCAGTATGTTAAGTTCGATGGTTACGTAATTTTAATATTTTCATAATAATGTATTTTTGGGCTCTACGAACTATTTATAAGCATTGAATTAGATTACATCTAGAAGCTACATAGAAATTTGATAATTAAAATTATAACAGGGTAACGATAAAAAAAACAAAAATGATATAACAATTTAATGATGGTTGATATCATTTTAGTCAACATAACGGTAATTAAGATTATTAAAAGGTACCAGAAACGTCAAATTAAAAATAAAATATTCAAATGTAAATCGCGCTTATAATCTTTTGATCAGAGTTTAAAACAGAAATATCCACGACTGGCATATTTTGCGAAAATTCGTTTCAAAAGCTTATAAAAATGATTTACTTTCCTTATTTGCTGAAATACAAGTAACTATGTTTTTGTACCAAATGATTACGGCGTTAGTTGTCGCGTGCACTCAATTAATTTGTTCGTCTCGCTAATTAAAACACTTCATTAATAAAAATGTATTATTGTAGCAGCTACAAATAATAATGAAAATACAAGAACAGAGTGTTACATCTTCATATTTTTTTCCTCATTTGACCTCTGTGGACATTCGGAATACACGTGGTAACTGGTTGACCTTTTGTTAGACTTAACATGTATCTGAATAAGTTTAATAATCATGTCATTATTGGTGTTTCAATGACTCTAATAAATATTGTCAACTCTTCAGGTGTTGTCATCAAGATATATGTTTTCATACTTTTCACACTTATTGAGATCGTGTTGAGGTACTGAGTAGTAAAATTTAGGGCATTGTGTATGGCTGCATAATTTTATTCTTCAAGGTTGAGTCGAGGTTGGTCAGGGCTAAGAGACCTAGTTTCAGTTGTGTCACTTGGAAAATTTCATGTGTTAAAATAGGTCAGACTGCGGCCTTCGCAAATTCACTCAGTCAGGGTTATAGTGACTCAGATTTAATAAAAAATAATTACTTTCATTTTGACATTCTTGGTTTTGTATAGTAATAGATCATTGCATTTATAAAATAACATACCTATATAACATCGATGAGCTAAGAATAAAATGATTACATTCGATAAGAAAATTCGTCCGAAAATCTTATACTATATTGTAATTTGTGCAAATAGATATGTTTCTATTTTACAGCAATTTTTAATTATTGCTTTCTTTATAAACAATCTAAAAAATAAACACATAGATGTAGTGTACTTAATATTTTTTTTATAATCTACTTTAAATTTGTGATTTTTTATCTTTCACTGCTACGACAAGACTATCATAGAGAAGTCTGTATGATTTTCACATTATCTTCTTATCAGGTCGTTCACATTTGACATTCAACTTTCGGGTCATGTTAGTGGCAATTAATTTTTACAGATTTATTATATATGTTAAATTTTTCAGACATCGTATTAATTTTCTCTTTAATTTTTCCTTATTTACATAAAGAATAGAATAAAGCGATTCAAAAATTTTTAATTTACGTGAATATTTTAATGGATATTTTTTTCAAATTTCAGACTCAAATGAACGGTGATTGTGCTGGGAGTCAGTGCGGGCTTACGTCGTTGCTGCCGATGTCTTGCAGAGAGGGCGCTGCGGCGTTTGCACGCGATTTGCATTCGCGGTTGCGAAATCTTGGTGGAACCCAAGAAGACGAATGTGAAAGCAGTTGGCTTACTCGCGACAATGGCAACCACCGGCCCACCACATCCGCGGCGCACCGTGATCTGGATACTTTTTACGACTTCGAATTAGTGTGTGAAAGTCCCTCTAGTCCTGTCGATGATATCGACGTACCTTTCTCAGAACGATTGCCAACAGATGACCAAGAAGCACCATTCTATGATGTTGACTCGGAAACGGACATCAAGGAGGAAACGAAACTGTTATTACAACAATCGAATAAGGCTAAAAATGGTTTCAAGTTTTCCACTGTATTTTATACGGATAGTATACCAGTAAAACGTCAGCCCATTTCTCAAGAAAATGGTCATGCAGAGAAAAGACTGTATTCTCCTATTACATTCGAAGGTTGTGCGCGACAGAACAGTCACGATGAAGTGGACTTTGTAATAAAACAAGATCTCGAATCTAGTAGTAATCATACAAATTCTTCAGCTAACGTTGGATCTTCTTCGATAGACAGTGACTCTGAGTTCGAAACTGCTAAAAGCGAACTCTTTGACGGAGTTGATGAAGTTTCACTTATTGCAAATCGTGTCGAAAATGATTTTTCAGAATGCGAGGAAAATTTGTCCCTGATCGACGTAGAAATTCCAATCGATGAAGATCCAGTTAAAGAAGAAATAAAAGAGGACTTTAGTTATGAAAACGGTGAAACAATACCAGAATCAGTAAAAATAATCACCAGTGAAATTCCTATTGAAAAAGAATCATCTCCGTTTACGAAAATTGAGCCTTCGCTTCTAAGTGTACAAGAAAAAGAGGAAGAACAAAATGAAACAGAAGATGATCGTCCGCAACGAGTGCGCCGGTGTTCATCCTTAAAAACGGGTAAAACGCCACCAGGCACTCCAGGCCGAAAAAAAATAGTTCGTTTCGCTGACGTATTAGGCCTCGACTTAGCTGACGTCAAAACATTCATGGATGAAATTCCAGTGGTTCCTAAATCGGCATACGATGATCTCACTGGTTGTGATGTATCAAGTTCACCTCCAGTCCGAACGCCGCCTCGATTAGGAGCCCTTTCACTTGTCCCATTATTTCAACTGCCCCGCGATGTCACCGACAAACTTGAAAAGCAAAATGTTTGCCTGGAGAGTGCACGTGTATGTGACGGTGTTCACGTTACGATTTGCGGATCAGTGCGCGTAAGAAATTTGGACTTTCATAAGACAGTACACGTCCGTTATACTATGAACAGGTGGAAGACATACACAGATTTACAGACTTCCTATGTACAAGGCTCGTGTGATGGTTATTCAGATCGTTTCCAGTTTGTTTTGTATGCCCCTGCAATATCATCCGGGCAGCGGCTAGAGCTGGCGGTACGGTTTCAATGTAAGGGGCAGCAATTTTGGGACAATAATAGCGGAGCCAACTACTGCTTCGACTGTTTAGCATTAGGCGCGTCAGCGAACCTGTCGTCACCTGTGACTTCAGGCCCGTTACATCCGACAGTTGATTGGCATCCGTCATTTTACTGACGCAACTCATGGGACTCGGAGAGCTGAAAGCATCGGCGTGGCCGATTGCATGCGTGCGCCAAGTATGGAGGGCTGGCGGGCCCCGGGGCGAGGCGAGTCTCGCCGGAGCTCCCGCGCCGCTGCTACCCACATTCCTGTGCCTGTGTCGACTGAGTTATCGGTTAGGCTAGAATGAGCGCGGCACCCTATATCGTGAGGCTAGACATGTTGAAACATTTTGTGATATAAAGTAGAATAGGTTTAGAATATTATAATATATTGAATACTACGAGTGAGCTACTCGTTCCAAGAGTGCCATTGCAATAACGACATTTCGAGAATAATGTAGATTTTATCGATTTTTAAGTTTTGTCCCGTTATTTTGTAGCGAATAGTTCGGTAGGACAATAAATAAGTGTTGAAGGGTCGAATAATGATTATGAGGGTATGAATGATGAATGTTAAAACTTTCTCTCTGTATGTATATTTGTACATTTGAAGAGATAAGTTGTAAACATTATTAGTGTTTTTAATACAGATTTTAAATAATGAAACACATATTATATTCTATGATAATTTATAGAAGAACTTTATCTAGACTGATTATATTCACGTTAACGTCAATAACAATCGTAGTCAATATGGATACGTCTAGATGTAGTATTAGTGGAGACACAACGCGTCCCTTTGATAACAAAGTGTTATTTAAATGTAACACTTAATAATAGTTATCGTCTGAGACAGGTATTCATAGAAGATATTAGAAATTTCAGAACCAGCCTATTTGTTAAGAACTAAGATATTTATTGTAAAAACGAAAATTTCGAATTTTATATAATTGTACTGTTATATCCTTATTATATTTATATTAATGTGATAAATTGAATAAATTTAATACAGTGCACATTTTATATTTTTATAAAAACAATCTCATGACATGCCTTCCTAAATGAGAACTAATGTAATTAATTAATAGGTAAATTGTTTATGCAGTTGTTGAGATTTTAAGCAGATTATGAGACTTCTAGGAATTATAAAATTAAATTATTATTATTTTTAAGCAATACGAAAAGAAATATCTATTAGGCCAACTTTTTTAATTTTATATGTACCTGAATTCTTAATTTGTGGCCATATTAATTGTATGAAAATAGAGCGGTAATTTCTTCTATTGAAATATGATTTTACTGTAATGCCATTATATGTTGACTCTTGTTTCATTAAGAATACCTATCTATCTAAATAAATCAATGTTGATAATGAATCAGTATTTTTTTAATATGTTTGTCTTTATATTTGATATTTTAATTGATATTGGCTACAAAGAAGCAAATAAACTTGTAATTGAAAATGGTTCACTGTCAGTCATCAAAGAACATCAAAGTCAGAATATTTTGGTTTGGGTATTTATAAAAACGGACATATTTCAACTTCTCACTAACTCTGGACGAGATTTCTACGGCATCTGCTTTCTACTTTCCATTCAAAACGTGTAAAAATTTGTATTAAAGATAAAAAGAAAAAAATATCAAAAATTTATATATCGAGGCGCAATGATCACGTATTCAAAACACTCATCAAGAATAGTTGATTGAAATATGAATGTGACCGACCTATTTAAGCATGAGATGGATTGGGGCACGAATGCTGCGAGGGCGATAGTATTTCGAATGCCTAAATAGGTCTTTTAACTGAGGTTAACACTCTGATTTTCATTTCGAATATGAGGAAAATAAATACAAACTGGCTAGTTAAACAAACAACTACTTCTCTAATGAAATCAAGCGTTAAATCCATATCTAAATCTGATGAACTAATTTAACACGTAACATGTATTTCGTACGTCAAGTAAATTTATTTTTCTGTGGCATTCTACCAGCCAGTATTTTTGTGCCAAAAAATATTGGCTGGTAGAATGCCATGCCGAGCCATAATTAAATAATAATTTAACGAAAAGTAATATAAAATCATGTTACAAATTTGTTAATATTTTTTATTACAATTTATGTCGCGATTTAACAGTGACTGTAAAATAATTGAGATATGGGCGTTTCATGCATTGTCTATGGCTGGCATAGTTTTAATTTTTTTACCAACAGGCAAATCGTGTCTCAAGGATGAAAAGTACTGTTTTTATCCCTCTGATCACGTAACTTCAAGTGTAGGTACTTTTACGAGTATGGCATATTCGTCCGCATTAAGGCCACTGAGTAAGTCTTCAACGTGCACCCCGTCGCTTAGACGTGATCTAGCTACATGCAGGAAACGCAAGTCCCCGGGCAAACGGAGAAGTCTGCCTGCTGTAACCTGCGAACAGGACAGCCTCCAGTTTAAAGGAGTCGGTTCAACGAATGTCCTGTAACCCTTGTTTGGAGCATTGGATGAATATCGGGGTAATTCCACAATAGTTCTAGACAGGTTTCTGCATAGCGAGAGATGTGCAAGTCCTTTTTACACCAAAGCAGAGTGGCGTAATTTAAGGGGCCATCCAATAATTACGTCTCACGTTTGGTCGACGTATTTTAATAATAAATATAATTTTTCGTTGTATAATTTGCAAAATATCTGATATCACACTAGGGAGGGTGGAGTGTCACAAATGTTTCCAGCTGTAAAAAGGACGGGGAAAATTTCAAAAAATCATGAAATTCGTGTGTCGTAATTTGTGGAGAGATCGGAATACGAAAAAGAGAGTCGTAATGTTGATCCACCCTAGTGTCGGGCTTATAAATTATTGTGGTGAAAAAATTAATCTCATGTTGTTCAAACTAATTTCCACATATCACACGCTTAATCCAATAAGGACGCTATCCAAAAAGTGAATTTTACAGGAGAGCCAAAAAACGTTGGTTTAAGCATGACATTACATGCATTATTACAATGCCTTTGTAGTGGATACTTCTGTTTCTTTTGAACCAAAAATAGCGCTAATGTGCTACAATAGATTGCATGAAAAAGTTGTTTTGGCAAAATTTTATATAGTATTAGTATTGGATTAACTTTGTGATATATTTATCTATCATTATCACTAATTTTAATTTCATAAATGGGGATTTGTTTCACACTTCGTGGTTAAATAATAAGAATACGGCAGTCGAGAAACGTAAATTTTAATAAACATTACACTTATCTATTCATAACATAAAGCGAATTATAGGTATCACAATTATAAATAACGCTTACATAAAATAAATTAACGTACTGGAGTCAATCACTTAGCCTAATATCTACTATCTACAAGGCACTATTGGAGTGCTGACCAAATATTGCAATAATAATTCAGCTTTTTGCACGTAAAATTTTGGATTTCATAAGAGCCCATTTTTATAACTATTTGTTTGTTAACACTACTATATATTATTACTATAGCATTAACAAATAAATAAAATATAATTTTTTTGGAATGGAATATTAATTAATTATACACTGAACTCAACAGAGAATATAGTAATACTAAGGCAGCGATAATGTAATATCAATAATTTGACTAAATTGTATTGGGCACATTCACATTATAACGTTAGAATATACCTATTACTGGGTTATTCACACGAGGTTTTGGCATAGATATGTAAATCGTATCATAAATATATCGTATAATTATAATATCTTAAAACGTGTCAATCCCTATAGCTTTAGCCATAATTAATCTGCTTTATTCTAGCCCGGGTTATTTAGCGGCCGGTCCTATATCTTACCGACCGTTAATTTGCCTTACCTTTACCTTGCCTTAAAATTTGACATAAGCTAATTAATTTTAAAATTCAACCGATGGTAAGGCATGTGAATAAAAAGTAAGATATAGGAACCGACCATAAAAGAGATAAATAGCGAAAGGCAGGTAGTTTCGCTGTTTATTTTTACACATATTTATAATACCTAATGCTTGTAGATCTACAAATGTTGTACAATAAATAGTGTTCTATAATGGTTAGATAAATACATTAGCAGATGAATATTAGATTCAAAAACGATTTTATTAAGGTTAATCTCGGAAATCATCTGTTTAATATTTACTCTAGTCTGGGCGTTATTGGCATCAGGATCCAGTGTTATAATTTAGGCACCCATAACACAAGATAATTACATACATATTCCCAACATACAAACCATAACAACCTTGAATTGTGTTCCAGCGTTAGTGGCAGGTTCCAATTTCCCTTAAATAAGCAGCAGCGCATTTGTAACCTCTTGGTGTTGCAAATGTCCATAGGCGGTAGTAACCGCTTACTATCAGGTGGGCCGTCTGCCTATATGCTGAACTCGTGCAATAAAAAAATCAGAACTGCAGTAGTTGCTAATCTTATTATAAGACCAGAGAAAATAACTATATATGAATATTTTTGACAATTACCTAATTTAACGAGTGGTACACGTTCAGACTACGTCTTAAGAATAGAAAAAAAAGTATGAGAACGTTTAAGGAAAAAATATTAATTATTGTTTCTTAAACAATACTAGAAACAATTGCACATATTTCATGTTCTAGAATTAGATGGACATATATGTGAAAACGTTTTTATGCACTAAATTCAAGATAACATTCTATCTATGATATTGTCATTGCTTAAATTAGGAAAAATCTAAATATTAAACGAATATAACTCGCGTCGTGACTAAATTGACATGGAACAAGAATAACTAAGAATGTTAATCGCATAGTAAAAAATAGACAGACGAAGAGGTTCTTTTCATACTGATCGATTCCATGTATTCTTTTCCATAGAAAAAAGAGGATCCTAAATGCTGAATGGCATTGTCAGTCTACCAATCATGTAATCATCACCCAAGTCGTGAATTGACATTTTGGGCCGATTTTTTCATAGTCAGATAAAAGTTATTCACAGAATAAAACACAACATGGAAGAAAACAGGCAAATGCTTTCAGTTTTGAATTCACCCAGGTTATAATTTATTCGACTGATAACTTATCTCATTATTGAAAAATTAGCCCTTAATATCATGTTCTACCTCAGTTTCTCCTTAGAAGACCGTTTTCGTACATTTAATCACATTTAAATGTCTAAGAGAATATTTTTCAATTAAACCAATCGATAAAAGTTATCAATTGAATAAATTACAGTCTGACTGAATGTAGCAGTGAAACAGCTGAACTGTTTTATTTACGGTACCGTATTTTTTAATTTATTTATATTGCATTCTATTCGATATTATCTGACAATTGAAAAAATCTGCCTTTAAGCAACACATCTATAGTTCGGTATTGCAGTAGAAAATCTATACTAATATTATAAAGCTGCAAAGTTTGTTTGTTTGTTTGTTTAAACGCGCTAATTTCAGGAACCGCTGGTCCGATTTCGAATTCTTTCAGTGTTAGATAGTACATTTATCGAGGAAGGATATTATAAGCTTTATATCATCACGCTAATACCAATAGGAGCGGAGCAGCAATGAAAAATCTTTCAAAATCCCAAGATTTTTTTAACTATTCAACGCGGACGACGTCGTGGGCACAGCTAGTGTTTTATAATATTAATCATCTAAAGACACAATTTAACTAAAATTTTATACAAAAAATATATCTTGCAAGATAAAATAAAGTATAAACGGTGAATTGGTAAAGATTTTGCTGACAATTTTTTAAGAAGTAATTTACATTCTTGACTTTAAAGAAAGGAGGTGGTTCTCAATTCGTCGGGATCTTTTTTTTGTGATGGCCGAAGAATACGAACGAATGATAATCGCCCACTAAAACGTGAACAGAAACTGATTTTTTTATGATTTTCATAAAATTGAAAAGCCGTTAATTAGAATTTTTATATGAGGTTTTTAATAAAAACAAGCACGCACTGGCAGCTATTGTTATTGCAGAGTTAGTCATGCTTTTCACTGGACGATTGTTATTCATAAGGCCGCTCTCTGATTTGTCAGTGTATCACCAATGCAGTATCAGTATATCGTGTTATACCGAGCATACTGATACTGCATCGATGCTGCACCTACAAAACAGAAAGCGGCCATAGTATTAGTATTCTTCTTCCATGACTCTTATTAAGAATTTTATAAAATTCAGTAAATGATTACTTACTCAGGTTTTTTTATGGAAAAGCATATTAATTGTTTCCATTCCTATTAAATAAAGTTTGGTGTTAAGGATGAGAAATATCATTACGATATTTCGATAACTTTTCCATTATTTTTATAAAAAAAATAGTTCATACAAAATTTGGAATTACAATCTTCCTATTCCAAGCCGTTGTGATCTCTTTCTTCGAACGTTTTGGTAAGTTGTTGGAAGGACGATGGACGGGTCTCGAAGTGCCCTCAACTGCGTGTACAGCCGTTGTTTGCAGAACTCGTAGAACTCTATCTCCCTCGTGAAGTTCGCGCGTACTATCTGCTTAACTGCCTCCGTCACTTGGGGCTTGAATGCATTGCGGTTGATTTGGTTGAACGTGTTTAATTCGTCTGTAATGATACGACGTCATTTGGTAAGTTTGGTCCGTGAAGTGTTCGTAGCTCAATGGCTAACGTAAAACCTTATTTCAAACTCGTGATTAAACTAAACTCTACTTGATTCGAATTTTCTATAATATAATAATATCAGCCCATAAATGTCCCGCTAAGCTCGGGCCTCCCATTATAGTGGAAACGCACAATATACTCGCCACGCTAGTCCATGGCGGCTAGCCAGATTTGACACATCGGTTATCTCGATGTGCAGGTTGCATCACGATGTTATCCTTCACCGTTGTCAGCACGTAATTGTAACCATATACACATTAGATCAGAAAACTGACTAAGAGGTGCATGCGTTCCGGTCAGGATCGAACCCGCGCCCTTCGATCCATGGGCGCGTGCGCCAGCCATTACGATACCACGACTTTTTAATTAGAATGAGAATGAAATCTCATTCTAATAGATGAATTTTCTATTAGAATGAGACAAATATCATTCTAATGAAGAAAGTTTATACGAATACTGGTCGGGAAGCAAACATCTCGAACAGGTTATTTATTTGTGCTTAAGCAAAACATTCCGGCGTATTTTCACCTAAACACCATTCTGTTTATACTTACATCGATATTAGTTCTTTAGTTTTCGAGCAGATGGCATTAGTAGTATCAGTTCAGTTGATTTTACATCTGGCTTATTGGTTTTATAATTTCCGACAGATGGCGCCAGGAATATAATAAAATACTAATCAATAAAAATTGTTACATCTTATATTTTTGTAATGTGTTGAAAATAATATTTTTATGATAGATAACATATCTAGAAATTAATTGATATTACTATGTCAAAGCTCGAATCTACAAGCGTGATATTGACTCGGTAAAGTGAACCACTAAAATGTATAGACTATGGGATAGTGTAGGGCTCGCTTCGCTCGCCCTGATAAGACTTACTGGGAAGTTATATATTTATAGTATGTACTTTCTGTACTGTATCATTCGCCTTCTATTAATGTTAAAACTTTCTTGTACAACAAATAAATATTTTAAACTGATTTAATAACTTAATACTACACACCCCAATACAACTCTTTCGCTCCCTGGAAGAACCTAGGCACATAGTTCTCGAACGCGAGAAGAGTAGCGTTCATATCTTCGAGCACTCCGACAACAGCGTAATTTTCTTCAACAACACGCTTCGCTCGCTGTAATGCTTCTAGGCTATTGAATGGTCTGCAAAAAAAAATATTTATCAATATGTAAGAAACTGTTTAGTTATTGGTTTTAAATAATTCAATTAGGAGCATCTTGATAGTAACCTTCATAATCATCCTTCAATTTATCTGCTATATTATGGATATATAACAGATAAATTGAAGGATTCTTTTACGCTGGTAGTGTTTTGTGGAAGTTGACAAGTTATGTGGGGGAACAAACTTTAGGAAAGGGATAAAAAGAAACGGTGGCTTGTAGTCACGTAAGACTGGCCATGTGTCTGACGATAAGGGATAATCAAAGCCGCGTGACCTGGAGACGGAGAGAAGGGAAAATAAAAGTGAACTCTCGACTCCAAACCTGATGCTCATAATCTGTAACAACCAAAACTAGCTGACGGATGTTATCAATAATTAGTTCATTGGAGACACCTTATGAAATTTAAAGAGCAAAGTTGTATAGGTGTGATAGTATTCAAAGTTTAATTAAAAATATTTCTTAAATTAAATCGTCCTTTATCCTTATTTTATTATTGTAAATGCGAAAGTAATCATTTATGAGATTAAAATATGGGTTGATTGAATCCAAACATTTTTTTAAATTAAACTTAGGAAAGAGAGAGTTACCGTCGCCTATTCATGTTTTGCTACAACTGAGGTATGTACTGCCAATATACAAAGAAAATTTATGAACCTTTTTTGATATCGAAATACTGTGGGGATACCTCAAATCGTCATAATATACAAGAGGATAAATACATTTATAAAAAACATGTTTACAACTCACGTGCAATTGGGTTCGTGTCCGCAAAAGAATAATGTTTGGCGACGATGGTCTCCGATACCTTCATGGGTTTCGCCTTCAATGTACCGGCATTCGCGGTCTCCGCTCAAAACGCATGTCTCGAAATCCTTAAATAGTAAATAAAACGTAATCATATAAACTATAATGAATAATTATTCAAAAATATATTTATAATAGCATTATACCCGATCCCTTTACTAGTTTGCATTCACTTGCCTTACTACTAGTAGAAATTAGATTATCTGTGGAGATTTTTTTACAAGTAGTAAGGCAATATCTATTTTAAGGGTGGTGTGCTTGTTTGTTAACTATGTATTGACCATTAAAAAAACTCCTGGAACGTGGTTACCATCTAATATACACGTCTGCAACACCAATGGCGAAGCGAACGCATTATTGTTATATTAATTTTGAATCTTTAAACTACATCATACACAAAAACGACAACGGATTTAGTAATCAAGTTTCTCTAGACACAGGGGAAAGCCAGAATGTTATTTCAGCCGCCGCCTACATTGTAGCCGACCGCAAGTTAATACCGCAGCAGGTTAGTAAGTTGCATGCAATGTCCACAAAGAGTAGTTTGCTCTTTGGGTTTTAATTTATTTTTAGGACTTATCACTCACTATATTAGTATATAATATGTATTATTCTTATATTGTATGTCTGTAGACACCATGGGCCATGAAAATGGCCCGGATTTTTGGAGGGCTTACAAGGGGGCCATGGGCGAAGCCCAACACGTGGAGGCCTCTTGACAAATTTAATGTAAATGTGGCGTGGCACTGACCGACGATTATCCCTGTTACATGTTAACATAATAATGCACCCCAGTATACCCGTCGCGCTTGTCCAAGGCGGCTTGGCAGGTTTGACACATGGTTTAAGCTAAGTATGACTATAAAAAAAACCCAAAGTAAAAAAATCGTCTATCATGTGTGCCAGCTCGGACAATAAGACGAATATGTTTGTTACAGGAATAGTTTTTACTTGAACCTAATTATAACATCATTTTTTCTTGACATGAAACTAATTTATTTTTTGTATACTGCAACTAAACATGTACCGTGGAAGTAACAAGTGACTGAACAGCTCTATTTAAAACGAGGCCGCACATTGTTTTAACTAGTCGTTTGAAAGTTAGTTGCGTTTGTGTTTTATGAGTATATAATATAAAATATAAAGTTCTTAATTTTTGGTAACTTTAACATGTATTAGGTAAAAAGTTTTTTTTTAAATTATGTATCTATATCTTATGTATATATGTGTATACCTACTCAGTAAAAGAAACAATGACTCATGCACGGGACTAAAGAGTAATTAATTTAATTTTTGTAATATTTGAAATGAAATGAAAATATGTAGTACTTGCTTTCTTTCGAAACGGTGGTAGAATCATCACTTTTAACAAGTAATCTGTAATATTATTTTCAGTTATACCTACTTATATTTTGCATTATTTTAGATTCGTGACGATGCATGAGGTAAAGCAGCTAGGTTTCTGGACACCTTATATTTAAAAAATCGTAACTTAGGTGCAGTCTACTTGTAATGTTAGTTCTTTTTAAATTATGTGAGTCTTGATCGAATCTAAAAAATAATATAGTTATTTATTTTATTAATTTACAAATAACTAACTAATATTGTATTAATCTGGTTAAATTTCAATAAAACTATTTTTAACGGTTTCAAACGCGGTATTTAAATTTTATTCCGATGTTTTGCCCACACCCACCCACATAGCATTAACTATAGCTATAATTTTATACAAATTTAAATGGCTCACCCATAAAATAAGAAAATGGGTAAAATAAGAAAAGAAAATTATCAATCAAGTTCTGATGTGCTCCGGTGGTATAAAAGATTAATAAAATATCGCACTTTAAACCGTTAAAAGGTTGTTTGCTTACATTATGTTTGTGTCCTGGTCGCCAAAATTCAAGAAAATAATACAATTTCTTTATAGTATTCATGTTACACATCGATAACAAGTAAGAAATGTAAGTAAAAATTTTACCACACCCCACATTTCAAAAGAATAAAAAAGTGTCAAAAAGTTTATAGATAACAACGCAGATGTTGTCCTGCCCTGAAAAAAAAGTGAACCGATTCTAGTGCCTCCTACCGATTCCGGAGTGTAAATCTATATCATCCGCGGACCCACTCAAACACAAAAAAACCATCAAAATAGGTCCAGGAGATTAGTCGGACCCCAGAACCCAATCCCAGCGCCGCCTACGCCGCATACCGGTTCCATTCGTTTTTATTTATATATATTAGATTTATATTGATCACTCAAAGAAAGAGTGGAACTTAAAGTAAGGTGCAATTTATTTGATGCTTATGTAATTTAGTTGACAGCAGATCTCATACTTACGAAATCCTCTGTTTAAAAACATTTTTCTTTACTATAAATTAAAACTGTACCTATCCTATGACTAAGTTGGAATAAATCCAGAAAAATTAAAAAATCTCATTAAAATCGGTAGTTTCAGAGTTAGTCGCGGTCAAACACTGCAGGGATTTTTTATATATATAGACAATAATAATAAATTGTTATATTTACTATAAGATGCGTCGGGATTAATCAAAGTACGTTATACAAAAATATCTAATGCCAACCCTTTTTAGCAGGACTTAGCATAAATGTCCTTTATTACAGTCAACTTTATGATGGCATCGACTGTACTTGGGCTTGTTTTAATTTTCAGAGCACTTAGTCATAGCCATTTGAACATGTCTTCTAATTGCCTTTGGCCCTCTAATATGTTAAACAAGATTGCTCGACAATAGCTTTGTAATTATAAATGGAAAATGTGCACTAATTTTAGCACAGCGTAAAGCTACAGAGCGCAATATCATTAATATTTATAATGACTTGGTGTGAGCTGTCAGTCCATAGCCAGTGGGAGGTTGAAGACAATGATAAGTGTATCATTTCTGACTGCTTCGTCATTATTACTTACAAATTTATTAATTTTTCTTGTCATAAAGTTATTACATTTTAAGAACCGATTAATCATAACCGCTTTTCAATACACGACAACCGTAAGTAGGCGCTTAAATGCTTTTGTATTCAAAATCATTTGGAAAGCAATTTGTTCTTTAATTCCCGACTTGGTACAACACGTCGAAGATACCGTCGTGATCATTGATTTCGTGTCGTGTCAGTCGGGCATCACAATCGAGCTTCGTGACCGACTAATCCGAACTTCTGACCATAGGTCTAACCACATCTAATGTACCGATTGCTCTAACGGAACTGGGCACATTTCGTTATAGTTTAAAACGCGAAAATAATTGCTATGAAATTTAGCGAATCACTAATCTTATGAGAATGGTCAGAATCGTTTGTGGTTGATCGGTGGTTATAATAATGGTGTTAGATTTGGCACTTTAGTTCCAGTGGCATAACTAAGATGGAAGTCGTGCTCAGTGGCCAAAGCTGAGTGCGTTTCATTCGAATGATCTCACTTCTTGTTCCAATAGCGTACATAAGACGAATTATGGTCGGCAAAATTTCTTATTGGGAAGTTTCGCACCTACATATTGTATAAATTACCTTCATCAAAATTAAAAATAGTTGCAGTTCTCTGTTTTTAAGAATTATATCTGTATGGAAATTCTGAACTGTTTATTATTTTATTGTCTGTAGTTTGCAAATAGACCGACAGCTGAAACAGAAAGTACCCTATCTATGGACGTTTGCAACATCAGCAGGGATACCAATGCGTTGCCAGCAGCTAGGAAAGGATAGATGACATGTGATAGAAGATATATAATAGAGGGAACGTATACCGTTATATTATGGTAGGATCTACATAGGTACATACACATCTATAGAGATAGGTTAGGGTTAGGACCCTAGGCCCCGCTGATTTTTTTCATTTTTTTATATATGTTTTTTTTTGTATGTATTTAAAGAAAATATAAGTAATTTAAGGCCTAATAAATAAATATGTGTAATAATATGATTTATTTTATTTTAGCTGCTACAAGAATTCCGTTAAGACCTAGAATTTGATTGAGAACTGGGGAATATAAGATTTCCACTAGAGCCTATAATCTTGAAGACTACTCTAAAACATGAAACTGTTTAGATGCATAAACTGTGCGAAGCTTTATGTAAAAAACAAAAAGAAATATATGTTGAAAGAATTGCTTTTCAAATTATAGCCAATAGATAGATGTGGTAATAAAAACAAACTATCCTCGCCAATTATAGCACGTTCCTATCGGCGAATTACACGCTTTTTTCCTTAGGATCAGCTCAGAGATCGCCGCAGTTAACGGGGGCCGCACGTGACCGATTCTGCGACGTCACGATTCATTCGCAAATTGACGCCGGCCGAGCACCCTGCGGCTTACCAACCAACCACACAGCTTGCCTATTTGTAATTTAGCTTAGCGAGAACAAAATAAGTTTGCAATCGCATATAATTTCTCTTCACCATCTCTACACTATATTAATGATGCAGCCCGTGGTTAAAGCCTGGTGAACGGACGATCATCTTGAGTGGCGTAATAATCGCCAACGGAGAAATGAATTACACTCACATACATAAATTATAGAGAAAAGTTCAATAAGGCAAATGCGCGTTAGTTAGTAGTTTTAACGCGCAATAAAATAATCGGGCTGGTATTTATTCCTCTCACTGGTTGTCTCGAAGAAATTGTTCTTTTAAAGTCTATTTTTTTGTAATAATAATAATACAAATGTATATAACTATGTTATAATACCTTCTTAAGCCACGCCGGGTCGGGCAAAGGTAAGTCCGGGAAAGCCCTTTTCCGCTCCACGTAGTACCATGGCGCGCGCACGTAGTAGTACCACGAGATCACGCGCTCCACCGGATCGCGTACCACATTCACGTAAATAGGTGCTGGATAACCGAACCTGGAATTATGGAATTAAATCATCAAACGATATGCCGTTAATAAAAGAGCAATCGACTTTGCTATGTGTATTGCGTACTAGATGTACGTTTGTATATGGTATGTACAAACAAAACAGCACATGATCAAAAATGGTGCGGGGGGTTTCAACTCTGGTAATAGGAGGTCTTAGCAGAACAAAAAAGTTGGTAAACGTAGCGTTGTCATGTGTTTTTTTTACAATATAATAAATTAATTACGGTATTTTAATGTGACATATATAAGACGTCAGATTTGTCAAATTAGTCATATAAGGAGAGAGTTAATAATATTGTAAGGAATAAAACGAGTTATTGATCAATACAGTGTTAAGTAAAGCATAACATTTTTTTCGCTACTGTTACAAAGTTAGTTCGTAAGTATTAATATGAAACATCAAATGTTCATAAACCCACCCAACCTTAAATGACAAAACTGTTGGTTCCTTGCTCTTGAAACAAAGAAACTTAATGAAAATACGAATTGCTTTAAATAATGTTACAAAACAATAGTGTCCGTGTGATTACGAATTTTACGTGTTTACCCGTTGTATCGTGTAATTACTGCTAACGAGAGAAACCATATGTCTTCAGTTAGCAATTAATACCCGATTCATTAATCACATAGGTATTTACGTCCCAATAAAACTGGTACACAGTTGCATTTGATTAATGGTCAACATGCTTTTTGTTCCATTCATTCTAAATAGAACATTAAGTTCACCCGCTTCATTAATTGGATATCGATATTAATAGCTTTGCTTTACTGTTAGGAAAAGGCGTAACATGTAAATTACGCGGAAGCAATGTGAAATACAACTTTATTTGTTTATTTATATACGTTATTATTCCACATTTTTTAATTTATGGGCGACTGTTTGAGTTGTAGCATAGAATAATAGATTTTGGTAGGGTCGAACTTTTCTTTAGATTTTAGAAAACAAACTAATTTTAGGGTTTCGAAACCAAACGACAAGAGCAAAATACTTAGTCTGTCTATGTCACCTCTATTTTACTTTAATGATCACTAGAGTTTACCCCGTGGCTGGGCCGTAGGTCAAACTCTCCTCTTGTTTAAAGAGCAGGCGTTAATACAGGTTACATTGTATAAAATTTTTATGTCAGTGCTATTTGCCCCCGGAAGATTCACTTCCTTTTATATCGCAAACTATTAAACTATACCATATCTCAGCATGAGAAGTATTTACGTCCATTTTCGATATAAAAAGACATTTAAACAAAATTACAGCAAAACCGACGATACCTTATGGGCTCAGAGGAAGATCAGCGCTGGTCGACAGACTAGTATTATACTGAGACCGATGCCCCTTTTAAGACGAGTTTTGTTTTTAAGTTTGTTTTTGAACACTTCATTTTATATTAGTTTAACTCTTGTAAGTAAAATTATTTTCTTTCTTTTTTTCTATATACATATAAGCTAACTAATGTCATCAAGTTCTAAATGATTTTGCATACCTATGGACATTGTTAATTGTGTCGAGTTCTTAATATTGCGACATGGAATATTTTCTGTCACACGTTTTTATCGGGTTTCATTATTCAATCAGAAAAATAGTGGATGCTTGTTGACATCACAGAACCGTACTATGCGTAGTTTGTATGTACTTAGCTCGTATTCTAGATTGCCAAATCAGGATCCTTAAGATTATGCTTCACATTGAGGCGTCGCTTTTCGACGAATGAAAATACAATAAGCACTAAAAGGATTGATACAAAAATATATTTACCTGGTAAAATTCGTGTAGCAAACGTGTTTGATATAGGAAGCAGGTGGCGTATGTGCAGATACTAGGCTCACCAGTATCTGCTGATCAGCTGGAGAAAGCCGTATTGTTTCTACTCGCTGTACTGTATCTCGGTTGAAATCTGATCAGACATAAATTATTCTTTAAATTAAGTAATCTTAGCAAATCTTTCTATCTGTGCAGGAACGGAGAAAGAATACAATTTCCTGCGGCCGGGCGGCCTGTCGTAAGAGGCGACAAAACAACCCACAGCCAGGTGGTAGGGCATTTGCCCGACTGGATGGCTACCACCTCTGGTCTTAAGTATGTCGCCAAAACAACCTTGAGTTGTGTTCCGGCATTAGTGACCAGGTTCCAGTCTCCCTTAAGAGAGCAGCAGCGCATTTGTAACACCTTGGTGTTGTAAATGTCTATAGGCGATGGCAACCGCTTCCCATCAAGTGGGCCGTCTGCCTGTCTGCTGAACTCCTGCAATAAAAAAATAAAAAAAATCTTATACTACAAATTGCAATTTTTTCGTGAATTAGGGTTTTAGGTACAAGCTTTACTGATGAATATTATAATCTATACTTCTGACTTTAAAGGCTAAACAAGGAATCCATAAGATTTTGGGCGAAAACCCTAACATAATGTAATAAACGGTTATTTGATGTAAGTGATCTAGAAAATAAATCTTTGCCCGATTTGTGGATCTAGCCAGTGTCAAGTATTCATGATTATTCGGCTTTAGAACAATTTTCAAGCAAATAGGCTGTAGGGGTGCCACGTTAGGGGGAGGCGGGGGGGGAGGAGCGAGAATGCTCCTCCGTCTTAAAGGAAGATCTTCTACCGAGGCTAATGTTGTTGCTCGCAGGCCTAGGCCCAACTGTTATAGGTGAAAATTTGTACATATTTTTTGTGTTTCATGACCTCTATTATGGACAGCGCCGGTTTGTGACCTCTATTATTGCACAGCGCCATATATTGGCTTTAATTGTTCCACTGCAAGGCTCCAGGTGAGATGTACCACTATCAGTCAAGCTTTAGTCTAATTGTAGGTTTTGGTTTCAAACCAAACAATATTACATAGCAGTTCGAAAAGGTTACAATCCACAACACAGTCGAGGTCTTCGAAAAACATCAGTATCCTACCATTATTTATAAGGGCTATCACAAAACAATCAACTATCGATGTTTGAAGCAAATATGAATATTTATGCATTATTATTACATAGGCAAGTTATAAAATATACACTTAGGTACAATTTCTAAATGCTCACCAAATTGATTTCTCATCGAAAGTCGCCGCAATAGCTCCATGAAGGTCTGACTGCCTACTTTGGGGACTCGGTTGAAGAACAAGAGTTCGACCCCAGCTCGTGCTGTATTGTTTAGTTGCCATGGCTCGGGTATTAGGATTTCATCCTGGTACTCAGCTTGCTCTTGTGATTCCAACTCCGCCTCTAATGTCCTTTGTGGCTTGTTTCTATTCTGGTAACAAAAAATAGTGTTGTCAGCAGAGGGTAGTCCAAAGAAAACACGTTAAGCAGAATTTGCCATTTTTATGTACATTCATTCTAATATATAGCCTGGTTAATTAAATCATTTATACTCCAGAGCGGCTGGACCGATTTTTATAATCGTTGATTTGTTGGATTTGTCTCCACCCTAAATAGCAGACTAATCATGAATATACATAAAAATTCACAGAAGATAATAAAAACTATTTTCAAGATTAATTAGATTTTTTTTGTGTGAGTGGGTTAAGATGGTTAAGATTCACAATTGTTTAAAAATAAAAATGTTTTAAATAATAAAACTTCAGAAAGCACAGAAAATAAAAAAGCATTTGAGCCATCGAGTCACATAGAATTCAAGAGTTTTTCACATGTAGGTACGTTTTTTCCTCAGTGATTGCAAATATAGTTCTTCCATGCCAAGTATTCGAGTTATTCAATTTGGAACAACAAAAGACTGTTACATAAACCTCTATTTGACGATATTGACGTCGCTTCAGGAATGTTTTTATTTTTCTCGCCCGTCTACGGTCGGTGGCTGATTTGAACTACAATGTAAGAGCTCTACTTCAATAGCCAACGCGTTTGCCCAACAATGAGGCAGTAAGAGGCTATTACAGCGCACCTTATGTTTGCTGCGGTGTTGTTGTGGTACATTTATCAGAGGTAAATTGTATTATCATAGGCAGTTGACCCCAAACTACGATATGGATATACTCATTCTGGTACTTTCCGGTAAACAAAGCTAAGATTGTTATGGTCCTTTGACTTTTATTAGTAATTTTCTCAACATTGTAACACCAGATAAGTAGGCAGGGATAGTTGTATACTATAATGTTCTACATTTTTGGTAGATATTTTATGTGAGTGTCTCATATTGTGGGTATATAATAAGTTGCTGGGATTGATAAAATAATAAAACTTGAAGTAAAATGCGCAGTATCCCTTTAATTATGGATTATAGAGCGAGAGATATAATAAGGTTGAATTGGCCAAAATGGCAGGCAAAGGATCTATTCCATACAGTCTAGTATTAAGTTTTATTCTCTAGTCTCAGGTCAGTCAAATAGTAAGGTTTGGCTGACAACCAACATGAGACATTTTGTAACACGCTGAAAAGTCTCACTTAGCTAGGTTAATTATAGATTATAACTATACCTATATAAAACGTCTTTATTTTTTAATTGACATAGTAGTATATTATTTATAAATACCTATTTATGATGATATAAGTATTGTATTTGTTACTGAAAGCTGATTATATTATATTAACATCGGAAATCTTTAGTAAATAAAGAGATTTAATATAAGCCCCGGACTTTTTACTAGGATTTCGTTTTGCTTTACTAGGAGTATTAATTAATTCATTTCATTGCTACAAGTCGTAGAACGTAAAGTAAGTCGCTAGTAATAATCAGTATGCATAACTTACAGCGCCTGCAGCGGTGTGCCTTCTTATAGCTTCGAGCGCCTCTTTGTGTTCCTGCGCTGACGCATAGGCGTGCTCCGTTCTTTCTGTCTGAATTTCTGTAAAGAAAAATTAACTATTAGGGTAAAGGAATAAACTGTATGGGAAAGAATGTATAAATTTATTATATATTGGCCAGAGAAACGATGGAATGCATCTTTAGATTGGCAAACAAAATAGTTGGTATACGCGATTGGTGAATAAGAAAAATAAGAATTCCAAATCCACTAATAAATGTTTTTGAAAACATAAATAAAACTAAATCAAGATACTATTCAAACAAGATCCATGATTTTATTTTCATTAACGAAAAGTACGTATTTATTTAAATTTTCTTGTATAAGTATTGGTATATTATTTTTTGGCAAATCACCTAAAATATTGCAAGTAACGTAATTATTGCTTCCGCAGCCTTACTTCATTCAAAAATGTCTTCCCCCGGGCTCGAGCGCCTTCGCCTTGCGAAGGCGCTCGCCCCAAAAACCCCGGTAAAGTTGTGAGGTCTTCGGACCAACAACATAAAGTCAAGTCAAATAAAAAAAAACATTCAAAAAGTTCTTTATAAGTACACCAGTTAAACTTGATTACAATAAATCACACTAAGTACATTTAGGTAATGTGTAAAATATGTTTTTACAAAACCTTTCTATACATAACGATCTGTTCTTATTTAAATATTGTTCTTAGATATTAACTATTCAATACACCTAAAATGTATACTAATATTATAAAGAGGAGAGATTTGTATTTTTATATGTTTGTAACGAATAAACTCAAAAATACTGAACCGACTTCCAAAATTCTTTCATCATTTGAATTATAACATACGCTATATAAAGATTAGGGAACCTACTAAAACTTCAATAATGGGGGTTACATTATTGAATTTATCAATCTAAACAAAATACTTTTCGCTGGAATCGTGTTATAGATTTTTTATATTTTCTGGGCAGGACAACGTCTGCCGAGACTGCTAGTATAATTAATACAAATTATAGAGCCCGTACTGTATAATCATATAATTTATTTTTCCAAAATAGTCATTCCATGACGATAATTATGCGTGTTCAATAGGAATGGTCAGAAGCGGCTGATGACTCTAGAACTAATCGGGCATTATAAAATTGCCGGTTAGATATCAGATTTAAGTAATTCTGTGAAACCACGGAAGCATTTCCATTTGCTAAAAGTGTTCGCAATAACTTGCAATAAGAAAGGTTAGCAAAGCGGTAAAACTCATCTTGTTCTTTTTATATGACGACTGAAATCGAATCGAGCGTGCTCTGAATATAACTTATTTGTTGATTTATAAGCAAGAAATATTTAAGTATTGTAGTTATAAAGGTCATCTGTATCTAAAAGAGACGTTGATAGTGGTAGCAGATAAACTGCAAATGCGTTGCTTACACTTCAGTCGACCAAGTATAATGGAAACTGGCAACTCATTTGGGAAAAATATTTAGCAATGTTGTTGGTTCTAATAAAATTATTAGGCCTAAAATTCCTGACTTGTTGTGTAGGATACTATGCGTGTAACTGACCTCGGTATGAGGTAGCTGAAGACTTCACGAAATTAAGGGGAAAATGTAACAAGGCGGTCTGCGAGGGATTAGGGATTTTAGCCGCTTAACGAAATTTAGAGCTATATATTATCCAGACAATAACTAAAACAGGTATGTATGTTGGAAAGAGGACTAAAGCTACCGACAAGCTCACAAGATTATTTAAGCTAAAGTGGCAGTGCGCCAGTCACGTTTGTTGCAGGTGCAGTTGAGTCCTAGAATGGAGACCATATTTTGGCAAACGTAGTGTAGCCCAGTGCGGCGACGGCCTATGCAGGGTTACAGTTAGAGATTGGATGAGGAAAACTGAAGACCGGGATAATTGACCCCACCTTGGGGAAGCCTACGTCCAGCTGTGGATAAATAGTTAGCTGACAACGATTATGGATTCAACGCTACTATGATCTTATACTAAATATAGCAGTATATGGAAGCATAAAAATGCATTTCAAATAATAAAGATTTATTGATCCTATTGCAGTACAGAAATAAATTGCTCTAAAATGATCCCACGAACGGTACAACACAATACCGTTGTTGGTAGGGTCTGTATTATCTTCACTGGACGACACGACCTTTCTGTCATGGAAATTGTCTTTTACAAATCGCTAATACGTCGCTTTTGTGATCAAAGTAACTGTTATACGAGTATAAGCAGTTTTATTGTGTAAAGAGCTCTTTTATAGAGCGTCATGGCTATTCCAGACAATTGACATGTATTTCTAATTCTAAGAAATTAACTTTCGAGTCCTTAATTCTATGGAAAATTGCAAATAACAACACTTTATTATTATCGCGAATCAGTTCTTGTCAATTTACTATATGCTGATCTTTTAAGTTCTATAAATACTTATAATAAATAACATAATTATACACAAGCTTTAGGTTTGTGTTAGTTAAAAACTATATATAATTATGCTATTAATGACGTAGTTCCGAGCCTTGGTAGGGACCATCCACATGACATATATATAGTTATGTATATAATATAATTATATATCATTTACAAATAGAGTAAGAAAGAAAAAAAAAGAAGATAATATTACTAAGTCCAATTTTCTTGTGAGAGGAATTCAAAATCTTATTATAATTCTGTTTGATTTAAATGTTACAATTATTTTAATAATCTAATATACTCTATTATTAAAATAAATTGTTACGATCCTGTTTATACTAAGTTAGAATAACTTTGAATGCCTCTTTATGGTTCTTAAAGAAGCCTCCAAACTTACTCTAACTCAATATGAATAAGACCTTCAATTGTAATTACATAGATACAATACGCAAGTACTTACACGCTTGCTGCGTAATAAATACATATGAATATAACCACAAAAGAAGCTAATAATCCATCCATTATTTCCAATTGTATTATTCATATTTACTTAAAGAATGATTACTAGTAAATTTACTCGATTATCTAACGGCAAATAGCAATAAGAAGCCGAATAAAAACTATCGACTTGCCATTAGAGCGTGAACCGTACTAATAAGCTATGGCAAACAAAAACCACGTCTTCACCACCAATAATAATGTAAGAGAATAAATAAGGCGGGCTCTTTGTTATACATGGATATTAAATTATATTGTCAGGGAAAAGGCACACGTTCGACGAATTAAAAATACGTAGTGCCTGGTATCCGGTGGGAATCATTATCTATAGCGAAAAACCCATTTGCATCATTTTACTACTTTAATTGGGATGATCTCGATTCTTAGCTAAGATTGACATTAAAATAGATACTTAAACGAAATTACTGTGAAGCAAATAATTGTAAAATTATCGGTTCGAATGATTAGAATCAATGTCTAATAATTTCTTGCCACGATGATCTTACAAAGATCGTATCACGATTTGTAAAAAATTCTAAATAACTAACGTCCTCTAATCTACTTTAAAGTCGTGAGTCAATAACATTATGAACAGTAGTTTCCCTTGCATTTCAATGTGCTTTTTTTCAGCTGAATCGTGCTTATGACAAAGCACTTTCAGTAATGGTAACTAAAACCTTCTTTATATAAATTGTGCTTCAGACTAAAGTTTTATATGTTGACAATTCTAGTCAGCGCATAAATATTTAATAAATAATCGCTAATAGCGATAAAAGTCTTTTATTGTAAAGTTATATGTCTGTTAATAGTTTATTTTAAAACACAATAAAGAATATTCATTCGTTCATTAAAAGTATATTGTTTTAGACGTTTGGTACGTAAAGTTTTGACGCACTGACACTTAAAAAAGTGTTTTTAAAGATCCTGACCAACTTCAGGTGTCTAGAAGTGTGTGTTCTTTTACTAATATCAGTACGGCGATCCTACGAGCGGACACCGCCAGTCTTCTAAGCAGCTTTTCCATAACAGATGGTGACCTAAGAACTTTAATCTACATAAAGTAGATAGAATACGAAAAGTATAATAATAAATTATTAGGTATTCTTTATTGTATTAAATTATCTTACATTTGAGTCCAGCCATATGTAATTGAAGCTTAATGACAACAGTTGTTGTGCGCTTGTACAACACTTAATTCATAGCCGGAGGGAATAGTTTCGATAGCAAATTGTGTTAAATTATTTAATAACGACACATGATGTGTTATTTTTACGCCTTTACATCTTCAAAATACAAATTGTACTATTAATTTAAATAATCTAAATAAACGTGGAATAAAATTGCTAGCTTTTTGCTAAGCTTTAAAAACATCTCTATTGTTTTTCAAAATAACAGATACGATTTGCTATAATAGTTACAATATTTTCAGGCAAAAGATTACTTAGCTTTATGGGGTTTTTGGGGTTACTTATAGAATATTCTTAGCTAATCGGACAATACACATCTCTCCCTCTCTCTCTCTCTCTCTCTCTCTCTCTTGCTCTTTCTATTACATTAACTTTCGTTATATTTAAGTATTAAAACAAATAGTTTTTATTATAAATTCAGGAACTCAGTGACTGTGGGAAACATTTCTAGTTTAAATATCGTGATTCAAGATCTTGGCAAAAAGAATGCCTCTCTAAGGCTGGTGTGCAGAGATTTAACCGATGGTTAAAATGAGATAGGCGCTAAAACTATACGGCTAAACACCGATCATTGTATTTTAACCGTCGGTTAAATGTCTATGCACATATGCCTAAGACAATTTCCTTTGGCCTGTTATGTACGTTACTACGACTTCTGCACACAGAGACAAACGTGATATGTGCATACTCCTCGTTCCTTTAGAATACAGGCATGTACCCAATAATAGGACTTTTAAAAGTTATTAACATCAAGATAGATACTATAGCCTGGATATGATTTTTCTAAAATACTTCTTCCGTGGTAGTAACGCACTTTGACAACATTACTGACTAAATGTTTAACTAGGTTGTTGGCTTATCAATTACGCCTAATAACAAATTTATCTAACCATACATGATTACGGATCCTTAATTAGGTGCTTCATTTCCCAATGGGTGTATAGTTTTAAGCCAATGACCGCATTACAAGTCTGTAATAATCAGACCACACTAGTAGTTTCCGTCCATAAAATTATAATAACTAAGATAAATTTCAGACAAATGCGGAAATTAATTACTCGTACTTTGAAATATATTTATGTGTATGTATCCGTTTTTCTACTTTTATTTACATATTATATGAACGAGAAAGTAATTTAATATTTTTCTTTGGATTTCGTTCAGCAGATGATTTGTTTTGATCGATGAACGGACATGATGGAAATATAAAAGATCGACCTGTCTTTGTCTAAATAACTATGGAACCCTTACACTTATAGAAATGTGTATATCTTGTAAATATATATACGTTAATGCCAATGTCTGTTTGATTTTAATTGCATAGAATAGCGCTTGACCGACATTGCACTTGATGTTAGGTGGAGATGAAAATAAGATAGACCATAATTATCTAATTAGAAGATTCTTGCAAGATTTGACATCTAAATGGTATTGTTACAGTTATTTAGTAGCATAGTTGTTCTTGTCATGTTTCCGCTTAAAGTAAATAATTAATTTTGTTATGTACCCTCTTATTTTTAAACCATACAATCGACCATTTCCTTAATTGAATAATGTTATATTTATATTAATTCTGTGTTAATAATTTACAATAATTTTGATACAATATTTATCCTTTATAATGAAGTGCTTGTATACAGATTATAATTCAAAATCTCCCAATTGTATATAGACGGTATTTACAGTACATTTTGTTTTCATGTTGGCAGACGCGATAGATTTGTATTGTGTTCGGTTTGTTTTATTACATGTAAAACTTTAAGAATAATGTTTCATATAATATCTTGTTTAACTTATTATCTGGAATTTCCAAAGAATGTATTAAATTCTTTGCATTCATAACATTTTAATAGATTATTAATGACTTCAATCCGCTATCGGTTGTGCCAATATGCTAAGGTTCTTAAACTGTTAAATTGTGGAAGGGATGGCGTGGTGTTCTAAAAATGCTCGACGACTGTTAGTGTAAATTATGTGTCAAAACCGTAAGGTTCTTGTGACCAGTTGCTGTTCTTTTACTGCTATAAACCCTTCTGAGTTGTTGCAAGTATTAAAGTATGTTGCAGGAAAAAACAGACGCCAGTAAAGAGTTCCACTCCTCATTGGTATGCATTTAAAAAATAATGCATATATCCTGGAACATGTTCCGTTGTTCAACAGTAAGAACTGTAATAACCATTTAATAACGCTAAACTCGCTCGGGAGGTCCCTTTGCAAGGTTTTTCAACAAATCTTAACTGTTATCTTTAATTAGGTTTCCATTACATCCTAGAGTCGTTAAGAAATAGTTTTCCCAAGCTGCAAACATTCAAGAACTCTGAGTTCAATTATACAGAACTTATAAAACAAAATAATTATTTACAGAGAAAACCTCATCGACAAAGATTTGGACACACGATTAGAAGATATTATTGTTAAGGGTTAACCTGATTATAAAGATTTAATTGCGAAAATGATGTGCAATATACAGCTTTTGTTTGGTTTTCACTTAGGAAAACTAATTTGTAACCACTACTACTACTAACTTATCCTTATAGGAACGGAGAATGAATACAATTTCCTGCGGCCGGGCGGCCTGTCGTACGCCATGTGGTGGTATTTGCCTGTCTGGATGGCTATCACCCCTGGTCTAGAAGATTGCGCCATAAAAACCTTTAGTTGTTTCGGCATTAGTGGCCAGGTTCCAGTCACCCTTAAGAACAGCAACGCATTTCTTAATACCTTTGGTGTTGCGAATGTCCATAGGTAATGGTAACCGCTTTCTATCAGGTGGGTCTGCCTGTCTGCTGCAACAAAAGTAAAACCCAAGTGGAAAAAGTACTTTCATAGTATGTTTCAGTGCCGCAAACTTATTATGCATTAAATTGTTGTCATCAATGTAAGAAAATTTAGCTACTGCGGTTTTCATAATATATTATAAATCAATTTTATACCATAAAATACTGTTTTGTTCTCGTTAAAAGCACACGTTCATTATGCATACAATTATTATACATTTCATTCACGGTTGGAATCACAGCAACCCTTTATTACATTAAAATGAGAATCTAATAAGTATTTTAATCACTGAGCAACATTAATTATGGGGTTATCATTTTATTATCATTATTGTTATATTATCATTATTCAAATTCGCTGAGTTTTTAAAATGTAATACTTTATAAATCTATCAATTATGTAAACTTTTGTGTAAAAATAAACTTTTTTTTTCTTAATAGAAATATATATTTATTTAAATATTGCTTCGAATATAATATTAATTTAACAGCTGCTGCATATAATTTTTAACAAATCATAAATTTAAATAGGTGTTGTAGTTATAAATTATAGTGTTGCTTTCTACAGGTGAAAGAATTTTCAAAATTGTATTTATTTTTGCATATAAATTTATTAAACAATTAGTTGTTTATTAAATGTTTCCAGTAGTATCTCAACGGATTTATTCTTGTAAATGCAAGACGTCAGAACGTTGCGAGTCTAAACTTATTTTACTAGAGAATTATGCATTGTTTATGCCGCAAGGGATCAATAAGGACTGTCGAGCAATGCATTATTTATGCTCTCGTAGTCCTGGAACATTTTGTATGTATATTCCCAAGGTTTGCTTGGAGCGGATCGTGGGCGAGCTTAAGACTAAAATAATTTTCTTGCATATCTAATAAAGCTAACCAGAAATGATTTATTTAGTTTCCTTGTTAGCCTACTCTATAATTCATGTGTTCTCTTATTTTAGTTTATTATTCACTATGCTTATACTGTACAGGTCGTGTTAGTTTTTGTGTAGCTTTTACTATCCCATAGAAACGCCTTTATGTTTTGAGATATATCTTATACCCTATCCTACACATGATATAACTATCTTAGTAAATCCAGCAATTACTTGTATAGAGTTTATGACAAATGTTAACCCGTAATGATGAAAATCAATTGATAGTAAGACAGAAACTAGACAATAGGGACAAAGCCGCAATAACATGTGGTTACGCGTTGTAGTTACAAAGAATAAGAAATAGAATTAAGGCTTGTATATATGCCAACGACCTTGACAGACAGAAAGACTATTTATTATAAACTGAATTTAAAAAAAAGCAGGTTCTAATTAAAAAGTATGACATTTAAAAATGTTCTTCATTGGCAGTTAGTTTAAAAATAATAATTTTGAAGTCTCCAAAAAGAAATAAGAGCTATACTCTTATCTGGTCCTATGTTTCTTCCTGTGTTCCTTTCCATTGCGATAAAATTGTACACGAAAATCAGTTTTTAGCAGTAAATGTATAATATTTTAATGTTACGTAAAACAATAATTTGAGCAACCTTCTTAATAAAACACCTTAATGTTTAATTTTAACATAATTGTAGATTACGTATGAATATATCGCTCTAAATCTGAATTTATGCAACGTTAAATGAATGCCGGTTTATGTCGGGTTTCTATGTATCTGACAAGTAATTATTTTACCTTACTATGGGTAATCGATATTACTTTTTTAGAATTTATGTCAAATTTAAACCAGTAGTAAGGCAAATGAATTGTTACTAAGGTAGAGACAGAAATTTAGCAGTATTAATATATTTCTTTTAAATCTTCTTCATTTATATATATCTCTATCTATCTATATATCTCTCTCTATACTCAATATCTAATTCTAGGTAAGCCACAAAAAGTCGTGTTAGATTAGTGGCTAAGGCATCGCCAACTTTTCCAATGATTTGATATGATTGTAACCTAAATACATATATGGACCAATTTGCTAAAATTGCTAAGGAACCACAAAAATCATGTTTTCCATCTAGCATTTTCATACGCTCCGTAACATCTTAACAATAAGTGTAGACAAAAAACTAATACACTTGCGTTTCATAGTGTATTAAGGAAATGTTTTTTATAACAAGCGTGTAAAAAGCATACTGCGTCTACATTAAAGTAACGACTTTTTAATGGATCGGAATATTTCGAGGATGACAAATGATAGGTCGGTTAACATACTCGTAATAAGAAAAATTACATAATGGTATGATGTAATTTTTAAAATAAAGTCTTATTATTAAGCTACGTTGTCAAAATAAGTAAAATTTTCTATAGAAAAACCTTCAGATTTGAAATATTTAAGAAATGTTGACCTTATGAATGATAATTATGTTTAACGTCAAAAAGTTGTGCGTCAAGATGGACTAAAGAGATGGTTTAGTCTGTAGGTCCGAGCATGCCATCGGGAGTCCAACACTACCCTACTATTGTCCTCGAGCGGTAGGGTGTCCATGATAGATAACACCTCGTAAAAACAAAGTTCAAATTATGTAATCCAGGTGGAATATAAAATTGCTTTTAAAATAAAGTTTCATAAAAAATTAGTCCAATTAACTTTTGCAGTTAATTGGACTAATTTTGGCATTAGGTGTAGTTCTTATGGTATTTCCATAGTTAATCTTCAATGCTTAAACTGAGATTATTATAGCCCACATGATATTATAAATACATGAATAAAGCCATCGTTTACAAATAATAGAAGAATTTTAGAATGTTTGGGACTTACAATGATGCAATTAAAACCGTAATTTTTAAAAGCTTCTTCACCTTTTACACGGCTGGAAAGCGTTACAGCGCTTCTGATGCTTTACTGAGTCTTTGTCATCAGAAACCTTATAAAATATTTATGTCCGTTTATCATCATATTAGGTAAAAAATACTGAAATTTATGGTATCTTCTAATCTATTGAGTTTCGCTCGTTTAAACTCCTTTTTAGATAAATTGAGTCTTAAATTATTAAAATCAAATGTTATCAACTGTTACATCTAACTTCAGATGTGGCTTAAGTTGACTGATAAGATACTTAAACATCTTTAAATATTGTAATGATTCATTGCAAATAACCTGTTTGTAATGTACGAAAATGATATTTTAAGGATATTATAGTATACTAGTATATTGCCCACAAAAACTTCATAGTTCATAAAAATAATTTATATACCCAATTTGATGACAACTAGCTCGTGTCAAAGATTAATTCCGTAAGGCTTTAGGAATGAATCTCACGATACTCATCCATCTGGGATAATTTTATAATTATTGACCTTTTCATGCAGATGGGTTTAATACGTTATTTTGATGGGATATTGTTATAAGTTGTCAATGACGTTGTATATTGACAAATAAGATTAGAAGCATTTGGCCACAGTCAATAACTTTAACATTATCCCAGATGGGAGCCTGTGCATTGCACACATTGCCAATTGTTGTTTTGCACGAATCCAAACGAACAGCAGTCAAAGGAAATATTTCTCAGGTTAGATAGGTTACCCGATACACGATCGACGCTAACGAGGTACACTATCCAACACGAATGAACTACACGACTAGCCTTGCTAGAATGCCAGTATACTACAGCATATGTACTTGTTCTTTTAGTATACAATCTGTTCCTAACGGACCGCTTCTTTGGTATGCTGAGGTATCTATAAAAGAGTACTAAGCTTTTAATTGCCTATAAACGACATCACTTAAATAAAATAACATGATAGACACCCAACGAGGGTCACATGTTACTGGAGTGATATAAAGCCTGTGCTAGGGTAGAGACTGTGCTAGACCGAGAGAAATGGCAACTCCTAGTTCTGAAAACTAAAACTCCTTTGGGTCGTCGCGTTGAGTCCCAGATATTAATTATGATGTCTATAATCTTAGTCTAGGGACCAAAGTCGATGACGTGGCTTTCGAATTTGCAAACTGAAGTTGTTGTATATTCACTTTGGGTTATATTTACCCGAGAGCCGAGTTCTCTAGTACGAATCACATCTTGACAAATGTAGGAAATATAGGAAGCCCTCCACATAACACGTTTTTTGTTTACCTTGCAACAAAATATTTAACATATTATACATACATACATAACTTCACGTCAGGTCCCTTGCAGGGTAGGTACGAACGAACGACAACAACAACAACAACAACAACACAACAACGACAACATATTATACATATTATTGTATAGTTAACTTAGATTAAATGAATATTTAAAAAAATGTCATAAGTGCTTTTTGAAATTTAAATTAAAAATTATTAAACATTTTGAAATGAAATTGAAAAAAGTAATATATTGGAGAGAATGTGCCTCATATTCTTTAAAACCCGTTCTTATAATGCTTTCTCCGCCGTAAACCTTTTATTGTTTTGTTATAAAACTGGTTCTTATTTATATAAGGCTTTAATGTGTAATTGTCTTTTAGAGCGTGATAGTGAAAGGCAAAAAGATGAACTTCAAATTCTGATTCATTCATAACCAACTTGTTGGGTACATGGTAAAATGCATTCTTTTCATTTTCTTTATCATTAACTTTTCAATCATTACTAGGAGTTATCACATGTCAGGCCGATTATCGCTAAACCAAAATGTTTTGGTTTAGCGATATTTAATATACAAATATGTTTTCCTATTATGTTTTAGGAAAACATATTTGTATATTAATACATAAGATATTAGTTATATAAAAATATCTATATTATAAAAATAAATAAATAAAAAATTACAAGTTACACGATGATACTTTCTAGAAACCTAGATCTTTGTTTCTTTTGGTTCAAAGGAATTTGTAATTTGTATGGATAAAAAAATAAATCAAAACTACCTGCAATTGTAGTGTACTTGCCCTTTCTCTCTCGTTACAGTTATAACTTATTTTCAATAACTTATTAATGTTCACATAGTTTAAGTGAATTGTAAAATTTCTCTAATAAAAAATAAAGTTCTTTAACCCGATTACTGGCCCACTGGCCCTGGCATATGGCGAAGGAACATACTTTGGTAGGTGACCCCGGCTCAGGTGGTTAAAGATCTCTTCGGAAATGCTATTACTACTCCCACGCCGCAAATCTCCCATCTTCCCGCGCATTTGGTAGTTCTTTAAAGAACTTTCCCTCATCAAAAAAGTCTTTAAACTAATATAATATTAATGTAGAAACTTCACGCACGGTTAGCACAATTTTTTTGTTTTTTTGGTTTTAATGTTTGAATTTTTCTAATCGTTTTGCATTAATCACAATCTAATTTCTCCTTTGCTTCTGTATCCATAATACTAATTTGGTCACGATTGTGACAAACTTGGGAGTAAAGTATGATACAATAAATTAGAGAATTAGCATCAAATATATTTAAACTACGGAGATTACTGCATTAAGCAATCGTCACTGCTCCACTTCTTTGTGGCGATGGGTAAATAACTGAAATTTCAAAAACATCCCCGGCTAGTTTTGGTTCAATAGCCGGCTAAAAACTATATTGGCTAATAGGTTGCTGCGACAGCCGTATTACTCAAAAGGCGAAGTGGTGGACAACTTAGCCATGTTTTTGAGAACAACAATTAATTAGCTGGCTTTGACAATAACTGCCTATACCTCTTTGAACTTGAGCGTGATCTTCTAAAACCTATATGTGACAACAGTAAAAGGAAAATCATGCAAATGATGGCACAAAATAGAAAGTAATTAACTAACCGCAATAAATGTCGGAGGGAAGCTATAAATCGGATGATTGTTTGGATTTATAACGCACAATATTATTTGTTTACATTTTGACTATTTTTAAAATTCTTAATTCAATTTTATTTGATTTGTTAAATGTTTCTACAACTTAAAGATAAAAGTTGTGAATATTGTAATTTAATAAACGACCAATGAGAGCAGAGTATGTCTTGAGCGGGGTCAAGAAGCCCTCTATACATTAGTAGTATTTACTTCGGTAGACGGAGGAGTTTTTGTGGCACATTTGGATGGTGGCAACAGGTCGAGTTGGACCTTTGAGAATTTTAAAGAGTATTGAAGTTAAGGAAGTATGAGCTGTGCCCTATTATATATTAAGTATATGTAATGTATACAATTACTGGTAATATCATTTATGTATTTATTATTAAAAGTAAATAGTTCGTACTATATGTTACGTATATCTTCGCCGTTATCATCTCGATTAGCTCTGTGAAGTTGGCACCTCGAGTTGCGAATTTTTAAACCAACAATATCTCATTCGTTTGCCCATCGTTAGTCCACGTTTGCCCAGGAAAAATTTTCGTTTGCCCACCCTTGGTTCAAAAGTTATTGAACAAAAACTTTTTTTGAAAAAGAAATTCCGGTTCTTCCCATATTTTCGCGAGGTTTAATGTATATTACACTTGAATGGACTTTATCGTTAGCTGATCCAATGAACTCGATTGTCCAGGCAAAAGTTTCGTTTGCCCACCCTTGGTTCAAAAGTTATTGAACAAAAACTTTTTTGAAAAAGAAATTCCGGTTCTTCCCATATTTTTGCGAGGTTTAATGTTTATTACACTAGAATGGACTTTATCGTTAGCTGATCCAATGAACTCGATTGTCCAGGCAAAAGTTTCGTTTGCCCACCCTTGGTTCAAAAGTTATTGAACAAAAACTTTTTTTGGAAAAAGAAATTTTGGTTCTTCCCATATTTTCGCGAGGTTTAATGTTTATTACACTTAAATGGACTTTATCGTTAGCTGATCCAATGAACTCGATTGTCCAGGCAAAAGTTTCGTTTGCCCACCCTTGGTTCAAAAGTTATTGAACAAAAACTTTTTTTGAAAAAGAAATTCCGGTTCTTCCCATATTTTTGCGAGGTTTAATGTTTATTACACTTGAATGGACTTTATCGTTAGCTGATCCAATGAACTCGATTGTCCAGGCAAAAGTTTCGTTTGCCCACCCTTGGTTCAAAAGTTATTGAACAAAAACTTTTTTGAAAAAGAAATTCCGGTTCTTCCCATATTTTTGCGAGGTTTAATGTTTATTACACTTGAATGGACTTTATCGTTAGCTGATCCAATGAACTCGATTGTCCAGGCAAAAGTTTCGTTTGCCCACCCTTGGTTCAAAAGTTATTGAACAAAAACTTTTTTGAAAAAGAAATTCCGGTTCTTCCCATATTTTCGCGAGGTTTAATGTATATTACACTTGAATGGACTTTATCGTTAGCTAATCTAATGAACTCGATTGTCCAGGCAAAAGTTTCGTTTGCCCACCCTCAGATCAAAAGTTATTATTAAACAAACCTTTTAAAAAAAAAAGTAATTTTTGTTCTTTCCATATTTTCGCGAGGTTTAATGTATATTACACTTGAATGGACTTTATCGTTAGCTAATCTAATGAACTCGATTGTCCAGGCAAAAGTTTCGTTTGCCCACCCTTGGTTCAAAAGATATTGAACAAAAACTTTTTTTGAAAAAAGAAATTTTGGTTCTTCCCATATTTTCGCGAGGTTTAATGTTTATTACACTTAAATGGACTTTATCGTTAGCTGATCCAATGAACTCGATTGTCCAGGCAAAAGTTTCGTTTGCCCACCCTTGGTTCAAAAGTTATTGAACAAAAACTTTTTTTGAAAAAGAAATTCCGGTTCTTCCCATATTTTTGCGAGGTTTAATGTTTATTACACTTGAATGGACTTTATCGTTAGCTGATCCAATGAACTCGATTGTCCAGGCAAAAGTTTCGTTTGCCCACCCTTGGTTCAAAAGTTATTGAACAAAAACTTTTTTTGAAAAAGAAATTCCGGTTCTTCCCATATTTTTGCGAGGTTTAATGTTTATTACACTTGAATGGACTTTATCGTTAGCTGATCCAATGAACTCGATTGTCCAGGCAAAAGTTTCGTTTGCCCACCCTTGGTTCAAAAGTTATTGAACAAAAACTTTTTTTGAAAAAGAAATTCCGGTTCTTCCCATATTTTCGCGAGGTTTAATGTATATTACACTTGAATGGACTTTATCGTTAGCTAATCTAATGAACTCGATTGTCCAGGCAAAAGTTTCGTTTGCCCACCCTCAGATCAAAAGTTATTATTAAACAAACCTTTTTAAAAAAAAAAGTAATTTTTGTTCTTTCCATATTTTCGCGAGGTTTAATGTATATTACACTTGAATGGACTTTATCGTTAGCTAATCTAATGAACTCGATTGTCCAGGCAAAAGTTTCGTTTGCCCACCCTCAGATCAAAAGTTATTATTAAACAAACCTTTTTTTAAAAAAAAGTAATTTTTGTTCTTTCCATATTTTCGCGAGGTTTAATGTATATTACACTTGAATGGACTTTATCGTTAGCTAATCCAATGAACTCGATTGTCCAGGCAAAAGTTTCGTTTGCCCACCCTTGGTTCAAAAGATATTGAACAAAAACTTTTTTTGAAAAAGAAATTCCGGTTCTTCCCATATTTTTGCGAGGTTTAATGTTTATTACACTTGAATGGACTTTATCGTTAGCTGATCCAATGAACTCGATTGTCCAGGCAAAAGTTTCGTTTGCCCACCCTTGGTTCAAAAGTTATTGAACAAAAACTTTTTTTGAAAAAGAAATTCCGGTTCTTCCCATATTTTCGCGAGGTTTAATGTATATTACACTTGAATGGACTTTATCGTTAGCTAATCTAATGAACTCGATTGTCCAGGCAAAAGTTTCGTTTGCCCACCCTCAGATCAAAAGTTATTATTAAACAAACCTTTTTAAAAAAAAAGTAATTTTTGTTCTTTCCATATTTTCGCGAGGTTTAATGTTCATGACACATGAATGGACTTTATCGTTAGCTAATCCAATGAACTCGATTGTCCAGGCAAAAGTTTCGTTTGCCCACCCTCAGATCAAAAGTTATTATTAAACAAACCTTTTAAAAAAAAAGTAATTTTTGTTCTTTCCATATTTTCGCGAGGTTTAATGTTCATGACACATGAATGGACTTTATCGTTAGCTAATCCAATGAACTCGATTGTCCAGGCAAAAGTTTCGTTTGCCCACCCTCAGATCAAAAGTTATTATTAAACAAACCTTTTTTTAAAAAAAAGTAATTTTTGTTCTTTCCATATTTTCGCGAGGTTTAATGTTCATGACACATGAATGGACTTTATCGTTAGCTAATCCAATGAACTCGATTGTCCAGGCAAAAGTTTCGTTTGCCCACCCTCAGATCAAAAGTTATTATTAAACAAACCTTTTAAAAAAAAGTAATTTTTGTTCTTTCCATATTTTCGCGAGGTTTAATGTTCATGACACATGAATGGACTTTATCGTTAGCTAATCCAATGAACTCGATTGTCCAGGCAAAAGTTTCGTTTGCCCACCCTCAGATCAAAAGTTATTATTAAACAAACCTTTTTTAAAAAAAAAGTAATTTTTGTTCTTTCCATATTTTCGCGAGGTTTAATGTTCATGACACATGAATGGACTTTATCGTTAGCTAATCCAATGAACTCGATTGTCCAGGCAAAAGTTTCGTTTGCCCACCCTCAGATCAAAAGTTATTATTAAACAAACCTTTTTAAAAAAAAAGTAATTTTTGTTCTTTCCATATTTTCGCGAGGTTTAATGTTCATGACACATGAATGGACTTTATCGTTAGCTAATCCAATGAACTCGATTGTCCAGGCAAAAGTTTCGTTTGCCCACCCTCAGATCAAAAGTTATTATTAAACAAACCTTTTTTTAAAAAAAAGTAATTTTTGTTCTTTCCATATTTTCGCGAGGTTTAATGTTCATGACACATGAATGGACTTTATCGTTAGCTAATCCAATGAACTCGATTGTCCAGGCAAAAGTTTCGTTTGCCCACCCTCAGATCAAAAGTTATTATTAAACAAACCTTTTAAAAAAAAAGTAATTTTTGTTCTTTCCATATTTTCGCGAGGTTTAATGTTCATGACACATGAATGGACTTTATCGTTAGCTAATCCAATTAACTCGATTGTCCAGGCAAAAGTTTCGTTTGCCCACCCTTGGTTCAAAAGTTATTGAACAAAAACTTTTTTTGGAAAAAGAAATTTTGGTTCTTCCCATATTTTCGCGAGGTTTAATGTTTATTACACTTAAATGGACTTTATCGTTAGCTGATCCAATGAACTCGATTGTCCAGGCAAAAGTTTCGTTTGCCCACCCTTGGTTCAAAAGTTATTGAACAAAAACTTTTTTTGAAAAAGAAATTCCGGTTCTTCCCATATTTTCGCGAGGTTTAATGTTTATTACACTTGAATGGACTTTATCGTTAGCTGATCCAATGAACTCGATTGTCCAGGCAAAAGTTTCGTTTGCCCACCCTTGGGTCAAAAGTTATTGAACAAAAACTTTTTTTGGAAAAAGTAATTTTGGTTCTTCCCATATTTTCGCGAGGTTTAATGTACATTACACTTGAATGGACTTTATCGTTAGCTGATCCAATGAACTCGATTGTCCAGGCAAAAGTTTCGTTTGTCCACCCCCAGATCAAAAGATATTGAACAAAAACTTTGTTCTGGAAAAAGTAATTTTGGTTCTTTCCTTATTTTCGCAAGGTTTAATGTTTATGACACATGAATGGACTTTATCGTTAGCTGATCCAATGACCTCGATTGTCCAGGCAAAAGTTTTGTTTGTCCACCCCCAGATCAAAAGTTATTGAACGAAAACTTTGATCTGGAAAAAGTAATTTTGTTTCTTTCCATAATTTCGCGAAGTTTATTACACTTGAATGGACTTTATTGTTTATCGTCTAGAATGTATTTTCCTGCGGCCGGGTATCTGTGCAGGAACGGAGAAAGAATACAATTTTCTGCGGCCGGGCGGTCTGGCGATACAGGCGACAAAACATCCCACAGCCAGGTGGTAGGGCATTTGCCGGACTGGATGGCTACCACCTCTGGTCTCAAGTATGTCCCCAAAACAACCTTTAGTTGCGTTCCGGCATTAGTTACCAGGTTCTAGTCTCCCTTAAGAGAGCAGTAGCAAATTTTTAACACCTTGGTGTTGCAAACGTCTATAGGTGATAATAACCGCTTCCCATCAAGTGGGCCGTCTGCCTGTCTTCTGAACTCCTGCAATAAAAAAATACTTTAAGTTTGTCAAGAGGCCTGTACGTCTTGGTCTTTCCGTGGCCCCACCCAAGTCCTACAAAATTGCGGGCCATTCTTATGGCTCGTGGTATGTAGAGACATACAAATAATAAAAAGCGTTTCACTTTATAATTTAGGCTAAGTTTTACTCCAATATATTGCACATGACATATTTATATTAACATGTAATGTGAAAACATAACATCTATAAATTAATATGCTTGTATAAATAATAATTAAAGTATAGTGATTAATTATTCTATGACATAATTATTAATTGTAAATTGTATAGGTAATTTTTTTTGTTGATTTTACGCTGTAATCTACGCTGACTTGCTGTTGCAAATAAATATGCAAAAATTTATACACAGAAATATATAATATATTTCTGTGAAACTAATAAAATTTATATGGGATAATTCTGAAGCTTTGCTGAATCGATCGGACAATAGAATCATCAAAACCGGTTCAGAAATAACACTTATGAATGAAAATACATTTAAATACATATGTTTATACGAGGAAATAAAAACTTCCTTTTTTTGAAGTCGTTTAAAAATGAAATCTGCCGATTTCTATAAATATTTTTTAAAATTTGCTTTAATGTTTTATTTTCGAACAAAATATGGGAAGAACCGGAATTTCTTTTTCAAAAAAAGTTTTTGTTCAATAACTTTTGAACCAAGGGTGGGCAAACGAAACTTTTGCCTGGACAATCGAGTTCATTGGATCAGCTAACGATAAAGTCCATTTAAGTGTAATAAACATTAAACCTCGCGAAAATATGGGAAGAACCAAAATTTCTTTTTCCAAAAAAAGTTTTTGTTCAACAACTTTTGAACCAAGGGTGGGCAAACGAAACTTTTGCCTGGACAATCGAGTTCATTGGGTTAGCTAACGATAAAGTCCATTCATGTGTCATGAACATTAAACCTCGCGAAAATATGGAAAGAACAAAAATTACTTTTTTTTTTAAAAGGTTTGTTTAATAATAACTTTTGATCTGAGGGTGGGCAAACGAAACTTTTGCCTGGACAATCGAGTTCATTGGATTAGCTAACGATAAAGTCCATTCATGTGTCATGAACATTAAACCTCGCGAAAATATGGAAAGAAAAAAAATTACTTTTTTTTTTAAAAGGTTTGTTTAATAATAACTTTTGATCTGAGGGTGGGCAAACGAAACTTTTGCCTGGACAATCGAGTTCATTGGATTAGCTAACGATAAAGTCCATTCAAGTGTAATATACATTAAACCTCGCGAAAATATGGGAAGAACCGGAATTTCTTTTTCAAAAAAAGTTTTTGTTCAATAACTTTTGAACCAAGGGTGGGCAAACGAAACTTTTGCCTGGACAATCGAGTTCATTGGATTAGCTAACGATAAAGTCCATTCAAGTGTAATATACATTAAACCTCGCGAAAATATGGGAAGAACCAAAATTACTTTTTCCAAAAAAAGTTTTTGTTCAATAACTTTTGACCCAAGGGTGGGCAAACGAAACTTTTACCTGGACAATCGAGTTCATTGGATCAGCTAACGATAAAGTCCATTCATGTGTCATGAACATTAAACCTCGCGAAAATATGGAAAGAACAAAAATTACTTTTTTTTAAAAAAAGGTTTGTTTAATAATAACTTTTAATCTGAGGGTGGGCAAACGAAACTTTTGCCTGGACAATCGAGTTCATTGGATTAGCTAACGATAAAGTCCATTCATGTGTCATGAACATTAAACCTCGCGAAAATATGGAAAGAACAAAAATTACTTTTTTTTTAAAAGGTTTGTTTAATAATAACTTTTGATCTGAGGGTGGGCAAACGAAACTTTTGCCTGGACAATCGAGTTCATTGGATTAGCTAAAGATAAAGTCCATTCATGTGTCATGAACATTAAACCTCGCGAAAATATGGAAAGAACAAAAATTACTTTTTTTTAAAAAAAGGTTTGTTTAATAATAACTTTTGATCTGAGGGTGGGCAAACGAAACTTTTGCCTGGACAATCGAGTTCATTGGATTAGCTAACGATAAAGTCCATTCATGTGTCATGAACATTAAACCTCGCGAAAATATGGAAAGAACAAAAATTACTTTTTTTTTTAAAAAGTTTGTTTAATAATAACTTTTGATCTGAGGGTGGGCAAACGAAACTTTTGCCTGGACAATCGAGTTCATTGGATTAGCTAACGATAAAGTCCATTCATGTGTCATGAACATTAAACCTCGCGAAAATATGGAAAGAACAAAAATTACTTTTTTTTTAAAAGGTTTGTTTAATAATAACTTTTGATCTGAGGGTGGGCAAACGAAACTTTTGCCTGGACAATCGAGTTCATTGGATTAGCTAACGATAAAGTCCATTCATGTGTCATGAACATTAAACCTCGCGAAAATATGGAAAGAACAAAAATTACTTTTTTTTTTAAAAAGGTTTGTTTAATAATAACTTTTGATCTGAGGGTGGGCAAACGAAACTTTTGCCTGGACAATCGAGTTCATTGGATTAGCTAACGATAAAGTCCATTCATGTGTCATGAACATTAAGCCTCGCGAAAATATGGAAAGAACAAAAATTACTTTTTTTTAAAAAAAGGTTTGTTTAATAATAACTTTTGATCTGAGGGTGGGCAAACGAAACTTTTGCCTGGACAATCGAGTTCATTGGATCAGCTAACGATAAAGTCCATTCAAGTGTAATAAACATTAAACCTCGCAAAAATATGGGAAGAACCGGAATTTCTTTTTCAAAAAAAGTTTTTGTTCAATATCTTTTGAACCAAGGGTAGGCAAACGAAACTTTTGCCTGGACAATCGAGTTCATTGGATTAGCTAACGATAAAGTCCATTCAAGTGTAATATACATTAAACCTCGCGAAAATATGGGAAGAACCAAAATTACTTTTTCCAAAAAAGTTTTTGTTCAATAACTTTTGAACCAAGGGTGGGCAAACGAAACTTTTACCTGGACAATCGAGTTCATTGGATCAGCTAACGATAAAGTCCATTCAAGTGTAATATACATTAAACCTCGCGAAAATATGGGAAGAACCGGAATTTCTTTTTCAAAAAAAGTTTTTGTTCAATATCTTTTGAACCAAGGGTGGGCAAACGAAACTTTTGCCTGGAAAATTGAGGTCATTGGATCAGCTAACGATAAAGTCCATTCAAGTGTAATAAACATTAAACCTCGCGAAAATATGGGAAGAACCGGAATTTCTTTTTCAAAAAAAGTTTTTGTTCAATAACTTTTGAACCAAGGGTGGGCAAACGAAACTTTTGCCTGGACAATCGAGTTAATTGGATTAGCTAACGATAAAGTCCATTCATGTGTCATGAACATTAAACCTCGCGAAAATATGGGAAGAACCAAAATTACTTTTTCCAAAAAAAGTTTTTGTTCAATAACTTTTGAACCAAGGGTGGGCAAACGAAACTTTTACCTGGACAATCGAGTTCATTGGATCAGCTAACGATAAAGTCCATTCAAGTGTAATATACATTAAACCTCGCGAAAATATGGGAAGAACCGGAATTTCTTTTTCAAAAAAAGTTTTTGTTCAATATCTTTTGAACCAAGGGTGGGCAAACGAAACTTTTGCCTGGAAAATTGAGGTCATTGGATCAGCTAACGATAAAGTCCATTCAAGTGTAATATACATTAAACCTCGCGAAAATATGGGAAGAACCGGAATTTCTTTTTCAAAAAAAGTTTTTGTTCAATAACTTTTGAACCAAGGGTGGGCAAACGAAACTTTTGCCTGGACAATCGAGTTAATTGGATTAGCTAACGATAAAGTCCATTCATGTGTCATGAACATTAAACCTCGCGAAAATATGGAAAGAACAAAAATTACTTTTTTTTAAAAAAGGTTTGTTTAATAATAACTTTTGATCTGAGGGTGGGCAAACGAAACTTTTGCCTGGACAATCGAGTTCATTGGATTAGCTAACGATAAAGTCCATTCAAGTGTAATATACATTAAACCTCGCGAAAATATGGGAAGAACCAAAATTTCTTTTGCCAAAAAAAGTTTTTGTTCAATAACTTTTGAACCAAGGGTGGGCAAACGAAACTTTTGCCTGGACAATCGAGTTCATTGGATCAGCTAACGATAAAGTCCATTTAAGTGTAATAAACATTAAACCTCGCGAAAATATGGGAAGAACCAAAATTTCTTTTTCCAAAAAAAGTTTTTGTTCAATAACTTTTGAACCAAGGGTGGGCAAACGAAACTTTTGCCTGGACAATCGAGTTCATTGGATCAGCTAACGATAAAGTCCATTTAAGTGTAATAAACATTAAACCTCGCGAAAATATGGGAAGAACCAAAATTTCTTTTGCCAAAAAAAGTTTTTGTTCAATAACTTTTGAACCAAGGGTGGGCAAACGAAACTTTTGCCTGGACAATCGAGTTCATTGGATCAGCTAACGATAAAGTCCATTTAAGTGTAATAAACATTAAACCTCGCGAAAATATGGGAAGAACCAAAATTTCTTTTTCCAAAAAAAGTTTTTGTTCAATAACTTTTGAACCAAGGGTGGGCAAACGAAAATTTTTCCTGGGCAAACGTGGACTAACGATGGGCAAACGAATGAGATATTGTTGGTTTAAAAATTCGCAACTCGAGGTGCCAACTTCACAGAGCTCAAAATTTCTTTTTCCAAAAAAAGTTTTTGTTCAATAACTTTTGAACCAAGGGTGGGCAAACGAAAATTTTTCCTGGGCAAACGTGGACTAACGATGGGCAAACGAATGAGATATTGTTGGTTTAAAAATTCGCAACTCGAGGTGCCAACTTCACAGAGCTATCTCGATTCATTTCTGAGGCTGTCAGGAAGAGATCACTTTTTTGCGATAAGACCACCCCTTTGTACATAACTAGATATTTTATTCTAAGTACATTTTGTATTGGTGTATAATAAAGTGTTATCTATCTATATATCTCACTTTCAACACTTAGGCGCCTTTGAAATACTATTATGGTTCCTTTTTATATCGTACGAATCATAAACTACATATTACAAAACTTAGTAGCGTTCTTTTTCCATGCTCAGTAGTAATATCCCCGTATAATGCATATAGGTACGCAATTTCTCTATAGTGAAAATGATATACATATAAAGATGTTCAATCAGATAAATTATTGTTGAATAATGTATGATTTGTGGTCCTATTGTAACATCAATGCAAATTTATGATTTCAACTTTCTCCGCGCATTATGTATACCTAAAGATTTATTATAAACCCATCAAGACACGTAAGCCCAACTCATCTTTAATTTAAATCGATCAAGATTAATATTATAACTTCCTAGTGGTTATGGCACCAAGTGACTTTTTTTAAAGTTTTTCTGTTCTAATTATCTTAATTTATCTGATTGAATATTAATCTTTGACTTAAAACAACAATGATAGTTTTAGTTAGATATTGTCGCTTATAATTTTAATATATTTATTTAAACAGTAATTGAAATGAAAAATCTATGATAACAAAATTAAAGTCTTTAATAAAACTGTAACCTACTATTTGTAAATGATACTATGATGATGATCTATACACATGTTTATTGATAAAACTTATTTTATGCTCATCTCCAGTATTCAAAGCAAATTTGAGTTTATTTGATAAGAATAAATAAACTCACTTTTAAAATGATATATTAAATACCAGCGGCATTAGATACACGGCGCGGTTTCACCCGCACGCTGTCCCGCTCCCGTGGTATATAGCGTCATGTTATATAGCCTATGACACTCCCTATTAACGTAGCTTTCGAACAGTAACATAATTTTAAAAATTGGTTTAGTAGATCCAGGGGTAATCTCTGGATCTACTACCTACAACGTCACTTTATAAACTTTACCTCTTTGTAATATTAGTCTAGATTAGAAGGCCCGGCAGACGGTGTACTCGATTGCAGCATTACCTACCGGATCCAATAGTGAAACTAAAACATCCAGGGGCCCATTCAAGCACACAAAAATTTCATCAAAATCAGTCCAGCGGTTTAGAAGGAGTTCATTGACATAGATATAAGTTGGGTTAAATGGGGATGCGGTCACTTGTGAAAATAAATTCTAACATTTTTATATACAAAAACCGGCGTTAAAATAACATCGCCCTAGTTTTATTAATAAATTTCTTTTGTAGTCGTAATGAAGGCGTTATGTTCCTGCTTTTTCTTGTACAACCTTATGACGTCATAAGTCTACATCTTACAAAATCTATAAGGTTGTTATTTTTTGTAGAATTATAAAAGTATCTCAATTGATCAGACTGTCCGCACTTTTATTATAATAAACAAGTTTACAACCACTACGAACAGGTGCTTCCATAAAAGGTTAACTGAGTGAACGGTGACATACGGTACACATTTCTCTTTCAACATAAATTTTTCTCATAAGGTAATTGTATTACTGTCACTCATTTTTATTCACTGTTATCATGTGAGGAATAACAAAGCGCCATATTCCGTTACGGAACTACAATTGATCTAATTATTTCCGTTAGTGCAGTGCAGGGCAGTTTCTTCTTGCCTACGATTCTAGTCCCGATTATCGCTGAGCTTGCTCTCCTACTCAACCTTCTTTTTAAAGTTTTTGATTGTCCATCTAATAGATTGTTCTTAAATGACTCAAGTATTTCCATGCGAATTTTAGCAAAAAAAAAGAAGATAATATAACGAAAGGAACTTTTACTGTTATATTAAAAATGTGTTTCTCAAATAATTTAATCTTATATTAAATATTTGTAATCTCTTGCGAATGAAGTGGCCAGCACAGCGATCAGCCTCCGTAGATAAGTGGCATTAGCGCCAAACAAATAGAATGAAAAATGACTGTATGAGAAAGGCACGCTAAGTACACTAATTATTATGTCATTTTCACTCTATTCGTTTAGCGCTAATACCAATCATCTAGGGGGACGTTACTCAGAGTATGATTTATTTATTGTAATTAAATTAAAATATATTCTTTATGAAATACATATTGTTCTCTGGAATGCAACGAAGTTATACAGAAAATATTGAAGATGAATGAATGTTGTGATGTTATTTAAATATTATGTACGTTGTTTAAATTACTGTCAAGTGATTGTAAGTGTAAGAATATCGTTAAACGGTGAATAGCAGTTTTGTGGGTTAACTTATCATAACAATTTATTTGAAGATACACAGCTTGACAGTCCTTTTGACGTTTAACAATAGTTATTTACAAAACTGTTTAAACTTCAATGCCATTTCGTATAGAGCCTTAACGCGAACTGACAGTCTTTTTTCGCTGTATTAAACGAAATTAACGCACCTTTGTACATAACAAAGGTGCGTTAATTTCGCCATACGTTTATGTGTATACACTTGTTTTTCGAGACGTTCTTAAGGTGTTTTTTTTTATATAAAACAGGTTGTTCTTACTATTCCTTTACTTGTCTTACCATTGGTAGAAAATTCATATCAGATACTTATATGGAATGTATGTCCAATTTTAAGCAGTATTAAAACAAATGAATTGATAGTAAAGGTTAATTTGTAGTAAATAGATAAGTGAATTCTAGCTACCTTTTAGGTGATTATAACTTTTTGTATCTAATCCCTAAAATCACAGTTTGTATGCAAAAATTTGTTGAGATTAACTTCTGATTAGTAGTAAAGAGCTCAAGAGATTTTCAAGACAAACACAGACGAAGTCATAAGCGACCGTTTGTGGATAAAGATTTGAATGATAATTTAATACATAAATTACTAAATCTACGAAATCCTTATATAATTCTACTTGTGTCCTACCTGGACTTTGTTCCACTGTCCTACGAAGACCTATATTTCGAAATAAAAACTAATATAGGTATATCTCCATTCTTGATGTAAGGATCATATTAAGTTTCATTAGAATCCCGTCAGAATTTCATAAGCGTAGTGATGCGTGAACAGAAGTATGTACAAACAAATAGACAAAGAAACATTCCAAAACTGATATTATTGGTATGTACTACTTTCAAATAGTTTCAAAACATAATTATTTATAATTTTAATATTCTTATTGACAGATGTAGAGTAAATCTCTAACGGGAATTTGAAGGATGATGTAAGCTACGTGAGTATTTTTTTTCAAATAGGCCTTCTACCTAACGTAATTTTTTACGCTGTGACTTTGGCTAAAAATTACCAATAGTTGCAAGATTGATTTTAAGTAAGAATTATTATGTATAAAAAAACCTTAAGTAGGTATGTAGGTATAGTAAGTTAACGAAATATAAGGTCTCTAGATGAATAGCATAAAAGAAAGTGTACATGGCAATAGAATTGGGGTATGGGACAGGGCGAGTGAGAAGGTGGCCATTGGAACTCTCACGAATCAAGTTTAGCTCAAGGCTAACCGTTTCAGGACGATATTGTATGAGATCCGGCCCAATGCGTTGTAATCAAGATGATGATTTCGGCATGGTCTTCAATGCTAGACTATAATCATCCTCGTCAGCCAATCACAGCCCACTACCGAACCTAGGCCTCCCCAAATTCGCGCCACTCAGTCCGGTTCTCCTGCTTCCTCATCCAGCGCCTACCGGCGACCAGCGATCTTGCGCAGGTCGTCAGTATATCGGGGTAGAGGGCGTCTGACACTACGTTTACCGAGACGCGGTCTTCACTCAATGGCTCGTGTGTTCCATCGGTCATCGATTCTGTGACAGACGTGACCGGCCCATTGGCACTTCAACTTGCTAATTTTGCAAGCTATCTCGGTTACGTTGGTTCTCTAACGGACATCCTCATTTCTATCTATAAGATATATACGTATACACCCAACATAGCCCGTTGACCATAATCCTACCAAAACATATTTAGAAAATCTATAATAACTGAATAATTTCTTCAAATACTGTTACCATCTCACTTGATTTTATCAGTACACTTTCATATTTTTGTATGTATGTTTGTTGGTTCGCACAGTTCGTAAGTCACGTATGAAGGGCAGGGCGTTTTGTAATGCACAAAGCTAATAAATCGTAATGTAGAGCGCATAACAACGGTGTATAACGGGAACAACCCGACCACAAAACACCTTGTGAAACTTCACTCACTACGACTTCATAAAATATATTTAACAAGTATGAAAGCCAATATGACTGACCTAATGGTTGGTTACGTTAGTTACGACAAAAATGTATATACATCGTTTTTCAGAGGTTTTTACAAGAAGAGAATATTGTGATAGTTGCTCTGCAATTTCATTTTCAAAAAAGTAGGTATTTATAACATTTTTAGTGTTTTAAAAAAATAATGTACAAATATTCTTAATGAAGCTATTTTTTAAGTTATTGTTTACTGACAAACCAATTTTATAAACTGGAATATTATAGACTAATAAAAAAAACTGTACTTAGTTAAATGTATTGTATTCTACCTATAATCTATCTTTAAGACTATACGTAAAATATTACATAGTTTTTCAATGGGTAAGGTGCTTAGAAGGTTGGCAGTGTTTCCTCGTTCGCCATACAGATCCTATATCCGAAGTAGGCACCAGCAGATCCTTAAAGCACAGTCATTATGCCACAATCAACTAAAAAAAATATGGAAAATCATGTTCTAATTTGTTGCTAATTAGTTGCCAATGAATTGAGCGGCTGTGCCTAGCATAAATATTCTGGCACAGCCACAGTCGAAATACTGCTAAAAACACTGCCCCCTGCATCGCATGATGCATCGCAGACTATACGCTAATTACTCTCACATATGTATATATATGTGCCTAGTGATAGCATCGTAACTGTTCGTGTATATAGAATAGATTGCAAAAACCGACTGGGTTCTAGCATTCGCCGGCCATTGCCGCGGTACGCTCGCTCGGCCTGTACACTATGCTCTAAAGCTATTCTAAACTTACTTAAATCACTAGTCGCGACCTTTCACTACCCATCTGAATGGTATAAGTGAAAAAATAAGTAAGATCATGTTTACCAAAAAAAATAATTCAAGAATATATAATAATTTTATGCTCAGATGCCAATGGTGCCGCAAAACAATATCTAACTCTAAGACTAATGTTGCAACTAATCTCCTTTGAAAATAAGACCATGAAATAAATGAATTTTAGAATGTTAAGAGCTTTAAAACTGGTACAGAAGCATTATTGCTTATATATACAGAACTTTAAGTCCACCTTCATTATATTGTAACTCGCTGAACTAACTATAATTATTATTATAGGAATATAGGGCAGATTATATACCTACATATCATTTTATTTAACATATAGTTTTGCATGTCTTCTGATTTTCACTGTTATTGAAAAGCGTTGTAAATCTCATATAATTTCCGTAACTGTCTCAAAAGAAATAACAATTTACTGCAGTTATCTTAAAGCTTAGTTTGTTTATATACCGTGTCAATGTACTTAACGTATTACATTAAATAAGGAAGTGGTAAATATTTAGAACGTGCCTTGGGTTTATTTAGATTCAATTCACCGCAAAGCCGTGAACACTAACGGTCTTATTCATATTGAGTAAGAGTAAGTTTGTAGCCTTCTTTAAGAATTTTAAAGAAGCTTTCAAACTTACTCTTACTCAATACGAATAAGACCGTTAAACTAGTAAGGGAGATTTTACAAAATTGCAATAAGTAACCTACTGAAATATTTTGCATATTTATACAACTATATTATGCATAAAAGATTATTTTTCAAAAAAGAAATTGATAACACTTGTCACTAAAAACCCAAAAATAAATATTTTCTATATGTATGTGCATGCTTGTAAGATACTTCACCGCAAACATGGAAATAAAATGATTAGGCTATGATTGGCGTTAACATAAGAAAATAGTCAGATTTCCGCAAATGCAGCCAGTTTCCTCAAGGTTGGCTTGTAAATCACGCATCCTGTAATTTTGAGTTATAGACCTCCGCAACGGTTAACTCTCGTGTAAGAGGTACCGCTGAAACACCACCACTACGCTGCCGCGGTGCTATTCTGTGTGCGTTTGAATGTTTTCCGTCCTCCAATACCGCTGCCCCACCGCTGACGCCGACTCGATAGCGAAATTACAGCGGCGGAGTGGCGGCGGTGCGGTGACGGTATCGTGCACACCCGCATTTATGGATGCGATTCGTAAGTGAGTATGCAGCTTAAATGGCCCTCTCTGTACTTTATTCTTTAGTTATTTTACAAAGAAAATAAAATATTTGTTGTACTCGTAGTTTCCTGTCTTTTAAAATCTGTATGATTATTATTTATCTTTTCGTTGCAATTCAGAAGTCTTAAAGTAGCGACAGCAAAATAACAGTAATTTCCGTAACAGCTATTAACTTATTCAAACGCTAGCAATGGATTTCATTGGAAGAAAGTCAATCCAATACAAACAAAAATGTTTTAATGTGTATCCAATCGCATTACTCATCCGTACGGAACGGCGGCTTTTATAAAACGACACAATTTAATCGATTACTTTAAGCCACAATATCTCATGGACTGACGTAAAAAAAAGCATTAAAATATTTGTAGCCAACGAACGGTATCGCTGTGAGCGAATCACGGAAAGACTTGAAGACATTTTTTTCTTCGTAGTGAAAGTTTGGATAAACTCTTGTGATAGTGAAGATTGTGAGCGTGACATGACAGGTGCACGCGACACAATGAGGGTATGCTGTGCATTAATAGGCTGTGGCACGCGACTCGCTGAAAGAGACAATTTTCTTTACTCTCTTATTCTTTTGTACGCGATGACAATAGGCACGCGTCAAGTAAATGTAGCAGACAGTAACTAAAAAACCAAGTACGTCCACGCACAGTGCTCTATTCTGTAGCGGTGATAAACATCCACTGTATTTGCTATCTGGCTGCGGAACTCTAAAGAAAATTTATAGTTCAAAATCCGCGTCTTAAAACAACTACTCAACGTGCCCTTTTTGAGGGGATTTTTTGTTAATTTCCCAATGTACTTTTATACAGTTAATGAGAGACGTAACAGTTGCTGAGATAAATATCTCAGCAGCTCTATATACTTAAATAAAAAACTCTAAATCAATACTAATTTTTTTCAAAACCTATATATAACCCTTATATCATATGCTAATATGCTCAACTTTTAAATTCCTCAAGTAACTAATGGTAAATATAAAAGTAGACGATAAATGTGGCGACGTGCTCACCAGGCAATGTTTTGGGTTATTAATATTTTTAGTTCCTTAAGAACTGTCAAGCAAACAATCAAATTTTGAACTTTGAACCACTCTTAGTAGAGCAGTTCACAGAAAACACCTAAATATCTATGAAGTGCCCAAGAGAACCCACTGTGGTTGGTAAACAGGGCGGAATGTAAGTTCAGCTTTCATTATTTGGCTACGAAACTCTAAAAGACGCTATTATTATTTTTTATGTTATTCCGTCATGGAGACATCAGCAAAAAATACTTTTTAGCGACATTTCATTTTAGATGCTACTATTGTTGGTTACACTATGCGGTGTCATTAACCGGTCTCGAAAACGAGCAAAAGACTTGAGATTTATGAACACGTCTCTCACTACTGTTATAAAAAAAGTAATAAGTTTTCAGGCAATTTTATTTTCACTAGAAAAAATACAATTTTCTATAAAAAGAGAAACCGACTTTAAGAATAACTAAAAAGCAAAGAATAAATATATTCTCTACAACATGTTGATGTCAGTGCAAAGTTAAACATAAAGATGACCATATTTCACTGATAAGCTATTAGTTATCTATATAAATAAAAATGATGATGATGTTTGTCTGTATGTCGTTTATAAAATCGTAAACTATACATTTGATCATGTGATGATCTTGAGCAAAGTTGTTGTGCATGAGCCAAAGAAGGTTGCTGAGTTGGTTTACAATTGGCCCCGGTAGGTGGCGCTGCTGTCGCCATATCGATTGAAGCTTTTCTGGGCAGGACGAAATCTGCCGGGACAGCTAGTTACGCTATATTTCTCAATTTTTTTGTTCTAGTTGGCACCAGCTTCAAAATGTAGAAAATAACTATTTTTGGCTTTTTAGTTACTCGTGAAGTCGGCTTCTTTTAGTTGGAAAATGTTTATTATTCACTTTTAAGTTACGTAGTTCTCTATGTTCAATTACAATATTTATATCTACTGTCGTGAAATTTTACTGGATCCAACGCAAAACGAATCACTATAAACGGTTCAGAAACAAAGAAGTTATGCCTGAACACACTCGTACAACATAATATGCTTGACACGATTTAAAATCTCCTATTTTGAGTCACTTAAGAAGGAAGCCCTACGATGGTGGGCTAAACATACTCTGTTTAAAAAAAAAATCAACGACGAACCTATTATAAAGGGTTTTTAATTATCATGTCTCAAGTAGCCGTTGCTTTTCATTTCACGCGTTGTCAGCACGTAATACACGATGATATGTTAATATGGAAGAAAATGAGGTTTTATTTAATCTAAATTTTTATCGGGCAGATCTCAATTCTGGAACGTTGTTATTATCTCATATCGAAAAGTACGGTCTGGTGTCTAGAGCCAACGATTGCAGCAAAAAGTTAAAAGCTAGCTAGTAAAAAATAAAAAAGGTGTGTGTGCAGTTCACACGCAGTAGAAGTGAAACAAAGTTTGACGGGGTGGAAGGATTCTAAATGTCGTGACGTCACAATTCATATTATATCGGTATTTAAGCTTGAAAACACGAAATTTGAAATATTAACTTTTATTAAAGTCTAGATTTATTTTTAATCTGAGTAAAGTTGTATATTCTGGCTTATCTATGGACATGGCATCGATGTGTTATTTGAAAACGTGGTTTTGAAATCGTGATGGTAAGCATGCACCTCAGTTTGTTTTTTTATGGGTTATGTGTATTGAATCGCAATTAATGCGTACACATCGATATTATAGGTGTAAATACCCGTCTATCGGGTTTAATAAGCGCTGCTGATATATCATTTGTTCTCATGAAGTAGAGGTAGGGCTGTCTAGCAGTGCGCCATTTATGGGATTGTATTAAAGTAGAATTGTACTTTCTTGCTGGCCCGTGTCCCAATTTTTTAAAGGCAGTCGGCTTGTAAAAGTGTTTTGTTTTTCAATTTTAATATATATGTCATAAAAAATATCATATCATCAATCTATGATCGTTTTCGATCGCCATTGACGCTCATATCCTTCGCTACATACTTGTACACTATTATTATATTAATTTGTGTAGCTTGTTTTAATACCTAAACTTTTGAATAGACAATTTATTAAGACAAAGAAAAATTCTTATTTAATTTATATTTTTTAAATCTCGAACATAATCTCATTGTGTACTATTATAATTATACAGCTATTACACAATTACGTTTACATCTTTTTAATTACCACATTCAACACATAACACGAGATTATAGACGTACTCTAGTTCTTGTTGAAATGTTTTGTAAATATTTCTTGAGGGAACTATTAATTAACATGATTTTCTTTTATAATTAATGTGGGTAAGCAAAGTAAAGCTGGGAACTTTCTCATGTGGCTATAGGAATTTGGAATCTATTTTTTAAGTTTAAAAACAAATCTGATATATGTTTCTAAGGCTGGTGTGCACCGAAATTTAACCGACGGTTAACCAAAAATATTCACTGTTTTTCCATACGTTTTTGGCGATTATTTTATTTTAACCATCGGTTAAAAGTCGGTGCACACCAGTCTAAATATCGTACGATTTTCTGAATACATTGAAAATAACTAAACATGTGAACCTTAGATTAGTCTTTAAAATAGGATTTACTTAAATCCAAATTAGAATTGAGTTTGTAAATTTAGTGTCATCCCACAATGGTGGCTGTGTCTATAATTTAGCATAAAGGAACAGTAGCTGCTCTGTTTTTTGTAAGCACTTTTCCTTTTTCTTTCATTAAACAATAAATAAATCTTAAAACAGTAAAGACCAGTATCCGATTATGAGTGCTGCATTTACAATATAATGTTCTTTAGTTCATAAGGAGTAACAGCCCTGTAAAGGCACTGGAGATACATTACCCAGGCATCAAATACCTATTAAACTAAATTCAAGAACACCTTTAAAGAAAGTATCACGGCGTGATTAACTACTTCCGTGATGATAATGACTAAATCAAGCGCATTTTCTAAATAGATCCACTCCTTGTACACCTTAATCGGGATGGCAGATCAGCAATAAAATGCAAATACATGAAGCTGGTATGACCAGAACGTCTTTGAGTTTTTCTTCATTGAATCACTTTGCGAATTTGATAAAATATAATGTATTGTTATCAAATTCGCAAACTTATGTTTTATTGTATATATATGACTATGTATATATGTATGTATTGGTATATTTATTTCTTAAATATGTTTGAGTATTTATGAATGCCTTTTGCCTGCACCACCTATTTCGCCTGATTCAAATTTCTTTCATTTAGGTTGCTTGGTAGAGATCGCTTTGAGCGATAAGGTCCTCCTCCGAAATCCTATTTATTGTATTGCCTAGAAAATATTATAAATATGGTCTGTTTTTGTAATTGTATAATATAGTGTGCAATAAAGTGTTATATATCTCTCTCTCTTTCTAATGTACCTAATACTTATTTCTCATGCATTCATCAAGTTTTTTTATATGTTTTATGCTTATTTTGTGAAATATGCCTTATTTCGGAAGAGCTTTAATCATTTAATTTTTTTTAAAGAAATCTTAGCAAAACTATGGAAGAAGAATACTGAGGATGAAAATTACATTATTTTAATGTGTTACCTTTTTTGATCTGAACTAACAGAATTTAAATAACAAAACGTCGAAAAGCGACAATAGATGATATGTGGTTACATTTATTCATGCAGATTAGGGATTCTAAGAATTACAATTTTACACTGCATAATTATCTTTATCCTTGCATAGTAAAGCAATAAATAGTGCTTCAAATTTTTCGATAAATAATTGGTATATTAGTATATCCTAAGGAAGTAATTTACTTACTGTCTGTGAGGTGGTTAAAGGCTGTGATATCTTCATTTAGTCTTCCCTGCATTCGTTGCAGCTTTGTGTTCAAATCTCGTGTGTGTAGGAACAGAAATAATGTGCATGATACTGCTACTAATGCCACGAGTTCACTGGTCCTGGAACAAATATAACGGTAAAATTATTATTGCTGTCACTACCAAATCTCAGAAAGCATGTAGTAAAAAAGAAATGTAAAATAATCTGTAGCCTCTCCTAGTCATTAGGGTGAGAAGCCTTTCAAAGTTTAGTTCTTTCATAGTGTTACATGTCGACAAAGTGAATGCACACCTGGTTTATTACTTTTCCGCATTTGAACGTGTTTTGTTTACTTTTTATTTAAAATTTGCAATTAGACAATTATCCTATTGTTATTGTACTTGTTTATGGCCGCAGGTGTGCAGATTACGGTTTCTCGGAAACTTCAGTCCACGCGGTCCTTTGTTGTATTGTACAGTTTAGTATAAAACGGTGCCCGAACGGGGGGGGAGGGGTGAGGTACTCAAGCGACGATTACGATACGAGCAAGACGTGTGTAGTACATTCAATAAGAGACATACTGACGGATTTTGCACGTGTTATTGCATCGTGCAGTTTATACTGGCTGTGTCCAGTTATATTTGTACTTGTGTTACGTATGTTTTGTATAGTTCTATTAATTCTATAGTGATTCCAACGGTATTTTAACTCGACTCCTGTAGCTCGTAACAATATTATTGTCCACAAAAATCATTTTGCACATGAATACGTTATGTTAATACAGTACTGGTACGTCGAATTCAAAGCCCCTTTATATCTCCGTGGTAAGGGCTCGTGGACGTTTATCAATTTGTTCCAGTTCTATTGGCCTTTCGTATTTTCCCTTGCCCTACAAACTGTTAGCGATCGCAGTAAAACTTAGCTAAAACCTTTCACCATAACCTAACTTTCTTTTCAATTCAAATATGTAAAGTAAAAAGTACGGAGGTCTATTAAAGATAACGTTATCTTTTAATGATTATTGCAAATTGGAAGAGTTGTTGGAAGAGAAGATAAACTCAGTTACATAATTATTTATAGTTTCATAGAACTGTAAATTTTTAAAATGTTTAATAGGTTGTTCGGTGACGGTTAGCGACAGGTGATTATTAGCTTGTTTAAATAATCATAACAATCGCAACAGCTAATCAAGTTGTTTTTCGATTGTTTTAAGTTAAATTACTCGACTGGATATCCGACTGGCAAACAAAACTAATATTTGCATCAAGTTGAACTCAAAAACTATCGATTAAAGTAAATACAACCTGGAGCCATCGACATATTTGAGCAATAGCAATCGACTTGAACATCTCGTCATCGCACATCTCTAATAATGTGAAGTAATTCAAATTCGCATGTATCCGGTAGAGACATAAAATATTTTAAATTAAAGTTGTTAAACTCTCTTAGGTAATAAAATATTCCTTAGGTAATAATATATTATAATTAGTTATCGGATTATAAGATAATAATAATAAATCGTAATAAATAGAGAAATATTTTATGCGCCACGCTTATTTAATACGAGTGAACTTGTTTTATGTACATGGTCGTGATCTCGATATAAGGGTTTCTCTTAATGTTTCATTTCACCTACAGTACCTTAGTATCTTGAGAATTATAAAGCTCTGTATGAACATGGGAATTTAGAGCGTCCTTAAAATATGCACATGTAACTTAGACTTCGGTGAGACGGAGTAAAAACCTCCAAAAATTGACGGCGGAGATTTGATACGAAGAGTGACATCTTGCTCTCAGTGGTATTCATTTGCTTATGTCCCGCAATAAACTACATGGTGGAATGGATGGATGATGATAAAATATTAGACCAGAAAAACTGCTTTAGAGAGTATATAGCGTAAGTGCCATCTACCATAACTAAGCGCAGTGCATAATATAAATGGTATATCAACGTGACAATCAAATCAACTAAAGCACATTTTATAACCATACAAGTAATCACATCCTCCTGAAATTAGAGTACCACGTTATGATGTCGCAATACGAAACGAGTGAAATAGCTTGTTGGTGATTCTCTTTTTTAATAACAATAAAACACCTGTTCTTTTTTACACACATTTTAATCCGTGCAGGAACGGAGAAAGAATACAATTTCCTGCGGCCCGGCGGCCTGTCGTAAGAGGCGACAAAATAACCCACAGCCAGGTGGTAGGGCATTTGCCCGACTGGATGGCTACCACCCCTGGTCTAGAGTATGTCGCCATAACAACCATGTGTTGTGTTCCGGCATTAGTGACCAGGTTCCAGGCTCTCTAAAGAGACAGGCAGCAGCGCATTCGTAGCACCTTTGGTGTTGCAAATGTCCATAGGCGATGGTAACCGCTGTCCATCAAGTGGGCCGTCTGCCTGTCTGCTGATCTCCTGCAATAAAAAAAAAAACATATTTATTTTACTTTATCTTTAAATTTACTGTGACAGCAGTTTCTATCGAGTTGAGGCTCTGGTACAATGGCTCATGGGCATAGAGCTTGCCACCTTTGTTCCGGTCTCTCAACGTGTCTGATAGAGACTCCGCGTGACTAAAAGGCTGGCCGGTGTCCGAAGCAACTTAACAACGTTACCATCCAACATGGCAGTGCGTATTTTGGGAAAGTTACCTGCTGACAGCGATTTAGAGTAAATTTTTCTTAACAGATTTACAGGTGTACATATTACTGTACTGTTTAATATTTATTTTGAAATCACTTTGAATACCGGGGGCCTGGATAAGATCCCTATAAGTGATAAGGCTTCTCATTATTTTAATACAAATGTATCAAAATTGTCTATGTTTAATTTTATGGTAAAATATAAAAAGTTTTCATTCATGGATTCATTGCATACTACTTATCTATTTGGTGCAGACTGTACGTCTTTAGAAGTGTTTGATGTGTTGATACTTAATATCAATGAAATCCTGATAAATGTATGTAATGTTTAGACGAGACTATAGTTGAATAAATAGAAAGCGACTGTGAATAAAGGTTAGACGTGATCAAACAAGTAAGTAGTGATTTACCAGTTCTTGAATGGGCTATTACAGAGGACTTCATATGGCGTAATAAAATTCTTTTTACATTTAAAAGCGTCTTACATCAATGAGTATGCGGATGCCATACAAGTGATACAAGTTAAAATATTACAAGTATGTGTTGCTGTCATCTACCCTTTCACAACTTTTTATGTACTCATATCAATGGTGAGTGTTCATTAGTTGATTTACTAATCTACTAATGAACACACATCATCGATGAGCCAAGGTACGATTGTTTTAGAGTAACTTTATCATACATCCAAACCAACTCACTTTAGCATTGCATATTAACACGGAGTAAAATATATTGGTACACCTTGCTATGTTATACTCTGCGCCAAACTTTATTGCCTCCAGAGATCACCGCTAAAGAGTGCGCATTTACTGGCTTTATATTAATAAATGCCTATTGTACAGCTGTATATTGCTAAGAGCGGTCATATAGTTTGGCAAATACTTAACGGTCGAATGTTTTTAAGTCAGATTACCCGAATCCCATAAAATTCTACTCGCTATTAAATACATCACACTGATACTCCCACATAGGATAACAGTCTGTATTCCTACGACTTCGTCTTCCTAGTTGGTTATTTTACGACATCTAACTGATAGGCGAGTCAATAAATCTCACTACTCACTCTATAAATTAACTTGACTTTGTGTATATAAATGTATAGGTGCAACATTATGTCAAGACTCGGACTGGTATGTAGAAAATGTATGGTGTTGAATTTACTATTGAGCTATAAATTTTGTATGACGATTATTTTATTTTATTGCAGGAGTTCAGCAGACAGGCAGACGGCCCACTTGATGGACAGCGGTTACCATCGCCTATGGACATTTGCAACACCAAAGGTGCTACAAATGCGCTGCTGCTCTCTTAAGGGAGACTGGAACCTGGTCACTAATGTCGAAACACAACTCAAGGTTGTTATGGCGACATACTTTAGACCAGGGGTGGTATTCATCCTGTCGGGCAAATTATTAATTATTGATAGTACTATTATATACCAAATTTCAGGAAAACTGATTCGTATCCAAGGCCGTGAAGCAAAGAACCATCTAAACACAGTCTTTTCATATTTATGCATCAGCAAGCATAAACATTTAAATTATGCCTACTACATATAAAAATTACTTTGTTTTTATAAAAAATAATAAATTATAGACCGCAGTTTACATTATAATTTTAAGAAATTTGCAGATACTGCGTCATGCGTCATGTGACCAATAAAAAGATAATTTAACAACTCTCAAAATATTATGCTGTCTTATCGTAATCTAACTTGGTATTCTTTTCACTCCAAAAGTGGGTAAATGTTTTAAAGAATCCAATTATATTTATCGGATTAAATAATTTCAGAACTTTTTGACATACTTTGTAATTGGTGTGATATAAATTTTTATTCTGATTGAATTTCTTTTAATATTCGTTTTTATTGCGAATTTTATTCTGTACATGCTATATGGAGGTCGAATAAAACTCAAAAATTACAGACACTCACTTAACAAAGGGATAGGTAGTTTTTTAACTGATAGTATTTGGTGTCGATTTTTCTTTAAATAAACTTAAAATTGAATATAAAACTTAATATGAAGAACAAGTATTTTAATCATATGTGTAGCATGTATATTAATTTTTTTTTTTTGAAACAATTACAAATCTTTTAGAGACGAGCCAAGAAAAGCGTGGCACCGAACGCTGTATATAAATAAATGCTATCCACTTATAGTCATTGTGGTGGTGTTTTGGCTTATTCAAAATATAAACGCACAACTTTGTAACACAATACATTGACGCCGTAATTGAAATCAAATTATGACCGGCTTGTATCTCTTACGGACCGTTCGTAGGCCTTACTATCAATTAAAATTTGATAGAAGCTCCATACAGGTAATGCCAAAATTCAACCGATAGTAAGCCAAGTTATTGAATAACAAGATCTAAGAAGCGGCCATTAGAGGTCTATCTAGAAGTTTTAGTATCTCAGTATCGATTGAACAGTCAATGTTTGTTAATATTAAGTCAAATGTGTCCTAAAATGTGTGCTCACTAAAATTGTTTTTTGTAGTCGATCGATGCGATATGAAAACGCCATTAATTTCTAGATGCGGAAAACTGAGGATCGGGATATGTAAAACAATCAGAAATCCATTACTGGACCTAGGTTGGCTAACGACAAAGACTTTTATATTACTCTTATAACAATTCTATACTTACACAGATAACATTTCGAAATATGAAATATAATTCTTAAATATAGTCCTTTTAAAATTAGGCATGGTCCGCTGTTTAACAACACAAGCTAACGAAATTCAATTTGCATAATTTTTACGTCTTTATTATATATAAACGCAATTTGCCAATATAGTAAAAGAGAAATTCAGGAAATGTGCCATTCAGAATATTTGCATACAAATGTTGAAAGGACTTAACATGGTTATCTCAAAGGCTGGATACCGTTAGGACATAATACGGTGCACATGTATTTAAATTGAAATTCCATGCTACAGCTTTGTGGCTAAACAAAGCAGTACTCAAAGTTACTTAATAAATGCATTTTATTCGATACTTTATATTTTATACACCGCAAAATCAGGCTGATTACAGCAGTCTGTTTTTACTTAAACAGAAGCTGTTACTTTCTTTTTTTGCAAAAAAAATAACAAATTCTTTAACGTCACTTAAGGTGGTAGCTTGAAACTAAGATTTTTTTAGAAAGCTTATTTCAATTATTAAATTAGTTTATAATAAGGATTTTAACAAAAACCGACGTAGACCATCTCCTGTTTCTGCCACATATTAGCCTTACCGGCGATCCGCTTTACACAAGTCATCACCCTTGGGCTAAAGGGTGTCCTACAATTAGTTAGCCAAAATGTGGTTTTGATGCAAGCCTACGTGATTGGTTCTTTACAAATTCTTCCTGCAGATTTTGCGAGCAACCTCGTTTATTTATGTTTTAAAGTTATGCATGTCTATGATATTTGGGTTATAACTTTCTAATAAGTAAGTGATTAGCATATAAATATTACATCATTCATTTAAACTAGAATAGATATCAAAATTATCTTGATCGCAATAAGCTATTGAGACAATGTGTATGTAATTATTTAAATATTTTTAAGATATGTAAATTTGAATATAATATATTCAGATATATAATCGATATACGTCTTCGTGATATATCTGAAGAAAATATATCACGAAGATGTATATCGATATAGTGAGAAAGTTTTGATAAATGTCTGGCAGAACTAAAGAATAAAATCCAGAGGCCGCTAGTTTGGAAAGCTGGGTGCAGCCGGTCCCCTAACGGGTTGTAAAATGCGCTTTCCACAAGGCCAAGATGCGATTTCTGATATCAAACACACAAGCCATTAGACTTGTAAAGAAAGTAAATTGTATCTATTCAATTAATTCGACGACAACTAATTGAACATCAAGTCATCTAACCAATATAAAACTGTGGAAAAGATTTGACAGTTTATTTGTTTTTTCTTCACAGCCTTGGGATTATATCGGTTATTGTATGGACCCTGAATTTGTTATAGTTGGACGTTAACTTTAACAATAATCTCATTAATTGCATTACTTATAAGGAAATCGGCTTAAAATAATATACATCCATCTATAGATAAAAAAATTATAACAAATCGCTATCGTTGGGAAGAGTTCCTAAAGTGCTGGTGACCACCTGGCAATACCTGGTCACCTTGGACGGCAACGCAGATATATTATGCTAAATATAGGCCAGCCGTTTGGCCACGCATGACTCTTACACGCGAAAGACGTGTTGCGAAGGTTTGACAGATACTTTTGCGGAGTCTGGAGCCCTTATGATTTCAAAAACTCTGTAAGCCACTCTGTAAGTAATACTTATGTAGGTATCGTAACAAAGGGACAGATTTGCTTGATAAACTTAATTTCATATTATGACATTTACTTTTATTTATGTAAAATACTGAGTGCTCATTTCAATAACTGCGGGATACGATTTTTGTATATTGTGTTTTCTTATCTGTTTATTTTGTATGTGTCGCATTTGGCAATAAGTATTTTCTATCTTTCATTGGAATTTTTTGTCATCATTCAACAATTTTAACGACGATAAATATGCGATCGTTTTAATCAAAAAAATTAGATTGATTTCATCAAGTTAGGAATGTTTCAAATTTGATTATAATTTTGGTAACTAGGATGAATACGTAAAACAAAAATTATCTCAGAAAAAAATCTACCTACCTACTACTACTAAATGCTTATACTTCTACTAAGATAGTAAATTTTATAGATGATCCACATTTACATATAATATTGACACATGGTAGCTGTGGAGGCTTTGGTATGCTAAACGATTTTATGTGTTGCAATACAATAAAATTTTAGTAGGTTATAAAAATAATTACTGAGTATATTCACATTCATTAAGAAATTCTTCCAACGGAATACCAATTACCAAGTTAGACGCTTAATCGTACGTCAGCTTCAAGCCACATTTCCATGCACTAAAGGTATATATATATTCATTCAAATTCACATCAGCATGACCTTGAACTCACACATTAACTACTTAGTAAAATCATGAATTTGAGTAGGTAAGAAAACAAACAGTATATCGTGCTTAGGTAACCTTAACTCGAATGAAGAGTGCAAGGTAAAATACAAACTATTTCAACAATACTTTTATTGCTTGTACCACTCATAACGAGTCGTGTTTTTGAGATACCCGTATCACGAGAAATCGTGTAGAGAATCATGTAGTTCAGTAGTGCAATGTTAAACTTAATGTAACATCAGTGATACGATATGGGATAATTACTTGGGGTAACTTGTTTACTTTAATTTAAATCTGAGAAGAAAAATATGAATTATTATTTAGTTTAAAGTAAAAGTAACTTAAAAAAATATAATTAAATACTAAACTAAACTAACTTATAAATTACACTACAAACAAAAATTTAGAAATTAAATACTACTATAAACATATTTACAAGTAAAAGATGTAGTCCAGATCGCTGTCGGTGGGGAGCGTTCCCAAAATGCTGGCCGCATTCCCCCGTTGTATGGCAATGCTTATTCGTTGCCCTAAATATAGGCCAGCCCTTTGGTCACGCGAGACTTCTTTCAATCGCCTTGAAAGGTCTCGATAAATTTGATAAGTCTCACGTCCCCATGGCCCCAAAGACTCAACCCCGAAAGCCACAAATATGCATCCGTCACCGATGGATGTATATTTGCGGCGTTTCAGGGTTTCTTGAAGTGTGGTAGCTCCCCCGGCAGTGACGGCTGTATTTGGAAGATGGGAAGCCGCCAACATATCGACACACATTACGTCCCATACTAAGGGGCGTCCCATCTTCCAAGGTACCAACGACATTCCGTCCGGTCCTTGCCATCGTCGCGGTAAGGTCCGTGTTTACTTTTAAATATGACATAGGTCCAGTTGTTATCAGCGTCTAACCTCCAAAAAAGGCATGCTTTAAAATTTGACATTCTAATTATATTCGATATTTACCTATTTAATTATTAAGGTATAACATTAAGCTAAGCAGGTACAAACTTTAGTTAAAACATGCCAAACAAAGTTAGGAAATAATCGATATATGTACGATTGTTCAAAGATTATACAATGACAATGACGCAATGACATATTATGATACAATGCAATCAGGGTGGCAGTTGATAGAGCGGCAATATTCAAAAGATCAAGATCAATAATATTAAATTTAAGCTCTTATAAAAATTGTTTGCTTAGAATATATGTAAGTATTCAATAAACAGTAGCGCTAAATGATTATGCGTTTCTGTGGACTAACGGCGTTATGTGTTACTGCTAAAGCGCTAACTCACGACTCAGCATATTGATTTTAACAGCTTCTGTTTTTAACAACACGCTTTTCGTGCTTACTCTGTGTTTAGACATTGAAATGGCGGTGTGATAGCGTCAAAAAAATTATCTAATATCTTGTAAGCGCTTTTCATTCGATGGACTGCAGCGTCATCGGTTAATTTAAGATGGTATAACCTTGACTTTCCTTTTAATGAGGGAGGAACGGTTAATAAATGCATATTTTCTACGAACAAATATAAAATTGTATAGTCTGCAAAATGTAATTTTGTTAAAGATTTACAACTGAAGTATATTTTATCTTACTTATATGACAAATAACTTTCGTGTTCCTTCATAGTAATAACAGTCCATAAAACTCTATAAATATAAAGGGAAAGGATAGTACAGGTCCGCATATCCGAGGCGGATTGGTCGGTTTAACACATTGATTATCTCGATGAGTAAGTTTGATCACAGTGTTTTCCTTCACCGTTAACACGAGACAACTGTAACAATATGAACATTAAGACAGAAAACTGCCTGAGTATGTGGTGCACGGTTTCCGACCAGGATTCGAACCCAAGCCCTGTATTTTATTACATGTAAAAATTTAAGTATAGTATTTTATAAAATATTATCTAAAATTTCCAATCAATAATGTATTAAATTATTTTCACTTATAACCCTTTAATTAAAATAGTTTATCAATTACTTCAATCCGCTATCGGTTGTGATAATTTGCTAAGTTACTTATACTGTAAAATAGTTGGATAGATGGCGAGGTGTTTTAAAAATGCTTTTCAAGTGTGAAAAGTCAGTATATAAAATTTGTTAAAACCGTAAGGTTCTCTGATTATAAATGTAGTGAACAGCTGCTGTTCTGTTCTGCTGTGCTGTTCTTTTATTACCATAAACCCTTCTGAGTGGTTGCAAGTATTACAGTAACCTATTTGGTTATCGTGCTTAGTATTAAGTAGTGTATAGTACTTACATACGGCAAAGGTAAATGCACACCTGCTTGTCGTAAAGCGCATTTTATTACCTCCCCGCATTTAGGAATTCTTTTGTTTACTTTGTGTTTAGAATTTGTAATTAAGAAACACATTCTATTGTTATTGTACTTGTTTTATGGCCGTCATTGGTGCCGAACTAATCCTTGTTGTTATTGTATTGCATCGAAGCTTGCCAGGTATGGATCGCATGCATTATAAAACAATGGCCCAAGGCGGAGAGGGGAGGATTATGATACGAGTAAGACTTACATTCGATGAGCGATATAGTGACGGACTTTGAGCTTGTTATTGAATCGTGCAGTGTGTACTGGTATCCAGTTATATTTGTACCTGTTTTATACGTGTTTGTACAGTTCTAATAAACCCTATAGTAATTCCAACGCCATCTTATTTCGAATCCTGTGTAGCTCGTAACAATATGCTTAGATATGTAGTTACAGTAAAAACGATAGCAGCAATGAACATAGACCACGTCTTAACTGAAGCTTGTACCCGCTTGAGACCTTTTGTATGTTGTTTTGGTAGGTTATTAAGATTTTACAATGAATTTACAGCACTGGCCTTTTTGGAATAAACAGGAAAAATTAACACGGTTACCAAAATGCAGTTATGGCAACTTGATAACCTAAAAACACCTGTAAATAGCGAAACTTCGCACACTTGAATAACAAAATGATCGTCATGTTTAAGCCATTGATATCAATCTCAAAAGTGCAGTTGGCACGAGGAACCATGACTAAAGTAAATCCACTTTCCTGCTTTCTTTAGAAAGTGTCAACACCTGAATGAGTAAAATACGTTTACGAATGTTTTATAGTATAATCTGCAACCTAATTTTCTTAAAACGAGAAAGTAAACAAACACGACACAGTCGGTATGCAAAATAGGATCTTAATAATATGTATTTATTTCTTATTCATTATCATAATCCTTCTAATCTATTTCTTAATAAATTGTTTTACATGTTTTGTTTATTTCGCGGATATCGAGCATTAATGAAACTAAGCAGCAAAAAAGGACCAAGAGTAATTATAAACAACACAATAGTTTCTTCCTCGGATATCTAGTAACTATAGGTCAAATTCTTATTTTAATCGTGAGTCAATTAACTATAATCTTTTAGCTGTTACACATGATATAGATTTATTTATTAGGAATCCACAAAATCTTAAGACGGTCCTGGTAAAGCATTGGTCTGAATATTTATCCGTGCAGGAACGGAGAAAGAATACAACTTCCTGCGGCCGGGCGGCCTGTCGTAAGAGGCGACAAAACAACCCACAGCCTGGTGTAGGGCATATGCCCGACTGGATGGCTACCACCCTGTCTAAGGTATGTCGCCATAACAACCTTGAGTTGTGTTCCGGCATTAGTGACCAGGTTCCAGTCTCCTTAAGAGGGCAGCAGCGCATTTGTAGCACCTTTGGTGTTGCAAATGTCCATAGGCGATGGTAACCGCTCTCCATCAAGTGGGCCGTCTGCCTGTCTGCTGACCTCCTGCAATAAAAAAAAAAAAAAAAAATATTAACAAGTTGCATTCAATAGGTAGGTCAGTTTTATAATCATTTATTTTCGTTTTAACTTGCTTCCTTTTAATTTAAGTAATAGAATGTAAAGTATTTACTCGCAAGCATTATAGCTAGTCATGTGGAAACAATTAAATGGTTTCAGATATTAAGTAGTATGTACTTAGTTATAAACTGTTTGTTTCCGAATAAATTAATAGCCTGGTATTGTGGGCTCTACCGTTGTTTTTTTAATTATTGGGCACAAACGTAGTTTTTGTAAGTGTACTATACTAACACTACCTTAGATCTTTATATAATAGGTAATACCTGTCTATTAACAACTATTTGAGTATATTACCAAATTGTTATTACGATAAACCAATATTGACAACTTCTTAGAAGGCGATGCAAAACAACATTCACTTATTTGCAGAGCGATAATAAAATGTTATTCTTATGTAAGTTCTACTTAGATCGGAAGTGCAGACGAGTTAACAATACTCAAATTAAATGTAAAATGTCAGTTATGTTTGGCAAAAAATATCCTGTTCTTTATGTAACAATATTTGACAATTGTTTTGTATTTGCTCATCTAATGAACATCGATATGAAATTTGTTCTAATGTTAAAAGAAATATTATGTACTAAATAAATTTTGCCAAGATATACCTACAATAGGTACTCATGTACCGCAACACTTGAGACTTCAATCCGCCCAAGATTCCTTCGTAAGTGATCACGTTCTCACTAGGAACAGTAAGAAGCATTGTTCAAATACTTTCGTGTTTTTATGTTTTATAACAAAACAGCTAAAACCATATACTGACGTAATTTAAACACTTGAAAGTAAAAGTTGCCAGCAGGTAGCACTGGACCCCAATAGTGTTTACGTATTTGAAGAAAAATAATAGCTTATTATAATAAGCAGCTACTACATACTGTTTCATATTTATACTTACTTGAAAAATGCGGTTATATACACATAGGTCTTTGTTTTTGACGATGTCCTATCTTATATAAGGTGATACTTTTATCTTCACATTAAACTAAGAAAACTAATCACTGATAATATCTATATTTCGATAGTTTCGTACTGAACCTCTCACTTTCTTTGCATTGACGCTTAACGTTACACTCGTGGGATGGCTTGTTCATGAAGTATTTATAGTTATGTCTAGGGATGTCTCAAACTATTTATTGTCCTCTTACTGATGATTTGATTATTGATTTTTATGTTATACTTAGCTAACCCGGCAATCGTTGTTTTGCCTTTTAAATTATTTTAAGGAATTTTAAGTAAGTTACCTAAATTATTAGAGTGCAAATATCGCTATTTAAAAACCCCTATTTATGGTGGTAGAAAGGTGAAAATTTAGGGTTGTATGTATTTTTAATGCCCAAAAATATTTAGGGGTGGGTCACCCATCATTTAGGGATATAAAAATAGAGGTTGACGGATTCTTAGACCTACCCGATATGCACACAAAATTTCATACAAATCGGTTCAGCCGCTTCGGAGGAGTTTGGTAACAAACACCGCGACACGAGAATTTTATATATTAGATTATTTGAATGACGTACAATTAACGCTGTTCATTGAACTGTACAAGTACTTATCTATTAATTTATGAAACACAACATTTAATTTAAACATCAATATAAGTATATACAAATACAAATCAATCAATTAAATTCTATGTTATGACTCACTAATTTTTAATATTAGACAAACATAACAGTGACTAAACGTTTTACATAGTGTTTCATTAATATTCCGACAATATATATCTATAAGTGGCATGATGTCCGTTTCAATGCTATATAGACAACCAGTATTCAAAGCCCATAGCATTAAGAGGCGTTGTAAGTCGATGTCACCTTTCTGCAAGTACACTAAAACAGGGAACTTCGCTAATTGTCACTTTTCATATTGTTACAACTGGGGTCACATCGGTTCAGCAAATTTATTACCTGTCGGCATTTGAACTAATAACATTTAAATTATTTTATGGTCGTCTTCTTTTGTTTACTTATTAGTAGTTCTAACGGCGTTTCAACTCGAGCCTCGCGACCCGTAACAGTATCATAGCTTATTTATTTAATACCATTCTATATAAATGTGATCTTATTTTGATGGTTGTATGTTATTGTTCATAGGTATGGAAATCGAACGGTTATACATTACATATACATATAAGTTGCCTATTTATGTTAACGATACAGGAAATGAATAAAAAATACATAAAACATAATCCCAGATATGTAATAGTTTCCTCTCTCAATATAAAGTTTAAGTGAGACGTTCTATAAATTTTACGATTTTCATGTACTATTTACTGTTACAACTTAGGTTCCGATAAAAACAAATTCGACTCCTAATCTGTAAAAAAACACATTTTATTACCTGTCGGCATTTGAACAGATTGTAATTATTTTATGATCGTCTTCTTTTGTTTACTTATTTATTGGCATACATTTCTAGAGTATGCCTATTTCATTTATTGTATCCGTTTACGGCCTCTTGCGGCTGGATCATTAGCCAAGTGCTACGGATTATGTCGACTACGATACGGGCGCATTTGTTTGTAAGGCACAAAACGAAGACCTGATGGAGAGAGAGGGCAGTCAAGCGACGATTAAGATACGATCGTGACGTGTGTACAATCGGGAATCTAATAGTGAAGGACTTTGCGCGTTTATTGAACTACGACCTTCTGCATTACGTTTGGATTTATTGTGTTCGGTTATATTTGTACCTGTGTTATGACGTGTTTGTATAGTTCTAATAAACTTACGAATTACGAGATTCTGCATTACCTTTGAACTTATATTTGTTCCTATGTTATAAGTGTTTGCGGTGTTTATATAATTCTAATAAACTCTATAGTAATTCTAACGGCATATATGAAAACAGTATAGTACCTATCCTATAAAGGATAAGTATTTTAAGTTTATGCGTGCGAAACCGGGTAGATTGTTATATCATATTTTACGAAATTCATGAAAATGCATATTGAAGCAACCCTGATGAAAAATCACTTGCTGCCCAATATAACCACTTTTACTTTTCATCTCATCACGGTCGTAGAACTAAATACTAATGACATCACCATGCACTACTTGGGTGGCGGTAGGCCATACATCGTAACACACTTTTGGCTATACACGACATTTTAACTAAATTGAACTAGCTTTCCATCGTCTATTAGTAATAAACGGTAGAAAGCGATGTTACGTAACCTTGCCTACGGGTATGCGATGATTTTGTCATGACAAGATAAATTACATCACGTGTCTATCCAGTTTTAATATGTAGGTTAGAGAATATAGGTTTTTACGTATGGCATGTCGGCTTGAATTTTTAAATTCCATGGTAATATTATAAATATGAAAGTAACTCTGTTACGCTTTCACGACTAAATCACGGTACTGATTTTGCTGAAATTTGATATATATATATATAATAGTCTCAATACGAAAAATGTGCATACATCGAGACAGGTCGGAAAGGATAAAAACCTAATATAATGCAATCAATGCAGATGCACACAAAATAAACTTAAGTTACGATTTAACCCACGGCCTTACTTAATACCCTGGTAAGAATACTCGGTTTATAAATTATAAAACTTAAGTTATAATATAATTACAGAGGAAACATTAGTAATTGTATTTTTTATTATTGTCTTGTATGAATAGGACCATAAAATAATTTAACTCTTTTATTGTGGTAAAAATAAAAGTTAATAAAATAACAAGAGAAATTGAGTCAACAATAGGTATTAAAAATTTAATGGTTACAGTGACATAATGGCACTGAAAACTTTATATTGTTTTACTTATGTGTTATGTAATTGCACAAAGAAAAATTGTCTTAGTGCTTGGCAGTCCGTGGCTCCATGGCGGGTTCCGTAGAGGTGAAGTGCCTCCTTTCCTGTGACAAGTTCATAAGCATTCGAATGTTTGAAGCTCTACAAGCTTGATGTTTTAGACTTTTCACTTTATAGTCAGATAATTAAGGAAGCGGAAACAATTATCACGATTTTGAAAGTTAATATCTCGCCATCTATTATTTTAAATTACAAAATAGATTAAGAACATCGGTATGATTTTCCTAGATTTGACTAACAATAGCCCACATAACTATGTACTTACATTGATTTTTTTACCCGTAGTTACTAGTAAGGTGACCATCCTGACATTAAAAAAAAACTACTTAACTTTGTTGCGCTATACAGACGACTCTACACACACTATCTTTCCGAAAAATGTTATCCATATACACCCTGTGTTTCTAAGAAAAGTGACTGTTCCGATTTTACAAAAAAGGCTACGGAACCTTGACAATAGTATTATATAAATTATGCAGTACCAAAAATATGACACAATACAAATTGGCTTTCATTGACAATGATGATAATCTATAAATCTTGACACAAGCTAGCAAGGCCAGCTTGATAGTGATGTAATAAAAGCACTCCTGTTGTCAACTGCACCGCACAATTTATCATGTCCGCGTTAGTTCCGCTCGTCTGCACCATGTCACCTACTGTCTGCAAATGAAATTTATTCCAAGATACGAAGAGAGCGACATATTTCACACGATATCTCCGAAACAATCGGCATTTGTTAAATATTTGCTTAGAAAGCGCTTCGGATTAACTTCCGTGGCATTTATGTCAACATTGCACTTGTAACAAACCTGTCACTGCGTCTTATCCTCTACTCGTAGCAGAATCATAATATAGTATTAACATACTACATAATAATATGACTAAAAGCGGGTCCTCAACAATGGAGTTGAAAGAGCTACTAACAGGTACAATTACGATTATGTCACGTGTGGTAAAATAGAATTTTATACAATATGTTACACTTACAAGTAAATCTAGACACCTGTCAGATTCAAACTATGACTACCAAAAAGTGGCCGGTTGAATCTCTCGAAACGCATAGTTTCAAATAACCAGCGATCTTGGACTTACTTCTGCACTGTATGGATTATTCACAATGATGCAGGTATAGACGCAGTGATCCACCAAACGGAATCTACTGTTGGCAGTAGTCAGCCTTCCCAACGTTACACTACATACATCCGCTATCGGCTTTTCTCATTCAACCTCTAGTAGCGACCTTGAACAGTCATCGGTCGGTCAGGCCTAGCGTGCTACATTACTTATCCTAAGATGCGTTCTCCACTCTAGAACTCGTCTGCTTCATCGGCCATTGGCCCTACGACTGACGTGAGCGACCGACTATTACTTCAGCTTATTAATTGTGTGAGCTATGTCGGACTATTACGTATCATATTTTAACCTCAATGCTATTAACGGATTAAGTTAGGTAAACAGTTAATGTGCAAAGCTGTAGTGAGTAAATCATATACGGTGTTTAACATAATCCGCGTACAATTTGTAATGGTGTAATGTGTGTCAGTGGGTACACGCCACACGCATGTATGTTTAACAACAATTGTACATACTCATTCTACTTTCACTTTGATCATATACCTATATGTATGAAAACTTATCAATAAACAAACAAAAAAATAATTTTACACTAATTGTATGTTTAGTGCTTACTTACTAATTCGCATGCGGCGCAATAGAAATTTAAAAATTAATTGCCCACACTTGAGAATATTTAAAAAAAGAATAATTGTTTTTTTTTTTTTAAATCAGTTATCAAGCAACTTTATACGTTTTAAAATAATGTTTTTAGCATTGAGATATAATATGTCATGATCTAAGGTTTTTAGTAACTTTAATTAGCAACAAGTAATATTGCTAGTGTCTGTTCAAAGAAAACGTGCTTAGCCACATTTATTTATATGGCAAATGGCTTTAGCTTAAACATCAAACTTGACTGTTACATCTATTACCGCAATTTCTTTATATGCATTTCTAATATTCTCTTATAATTTCTTTATAAATATTAGATTTTATTTTAATAAAGTACAAGTAATTATACATTTTTGACATTTTATACGAGACTAAAGGTTTCCCCACGACTATGCCGCGGGGCAAACCATCGTATGTAGTAGCTCTGTTTTACTTATAAAAACTGTATTAGATTATCATATTACCGCGACCGGCGAAGCCGCAGGCCAAATCTAGTATATATACAAAAGCTTCCTTGAAAGATTATCTAACTGATGATGAAAACCGCTTAAAAATCTACTGCGTGGCTTAGGAGTTAAGGAATATACAGACAAAGAGACAGATAGACTCGGAAAGCACCTTTGTTTTATACGTGTAAAAATAACGTCTGTTAATGTTGACGTATGATAACATTATTTACCGATACAATTACGAAAATTTAACTAAACTAAATACTACTATACCAGAGTTTCATATTATTTATTTATTATCACATTATTCACATAAAAATTAAAATAGGTTTTTCATATATATTAGAATTAAAACTTCACTGTTTTTTGTTCAATTCACTATAATAACAAAGTAAAAACTAAGTATTAACTCGGGTTATAATCCAGCACTATATTTAGTTTCAGTCATATACGTTCAGTAGTTTCCAAATTAGATGCGATCGTAGCGCCATGTTTTTCATTATTTTCCTCTATCCCACGGAAACCACGTCATTTATGCAAAGTATTCTAAGTTACGCTCTGGGATAAGCTAGCTCTATATCGAGTTTCATTTAAATTCGTTCAGTAGTTTTCACGTGATACTCCAACAGACCGACGGACAGACAAAAAATGTATATTCTCCCCGCAAATAGCTATTGCGCCTGGCCGCCATTTTGGTGACGTAAGGTGACGTAACCGTAGCCGAACACTCAGCACTGTTAGCACCACTGGCCGGCGAGTACGCGTACATATCGAGTTGCGGATGACGTCACGAGAATGTTAATTTGACAAGGTTCCAGCGCATTAGCAATTTGCGGGGATAATATATTGATTGATTGACAGTTTCAGAATCTGCTGGTCCGAATTATCCGCCCTGATTCTTTTCTCATTTTTAAACGCAATGTACAAATTCAAACGAATAAATCTATAAATGGGTTTATTATAGTATAGATGATAGATATATTAGAAAAGCACATACATGGACACTGTGCTGTGAGTTTTAAGCCACCATATTCTGTGGGCAAGGTGACCCAAATTGGTATAGAAGATAATAGCTGACACTGTTGCCTCGTTGGTTTATTATAACATGTGTACAAATTGAAAATGCTATCCGTTGGTATTGCATTTATTGTGTTTTACCGGATAAATAATAGTTATCAGTTTTAATAATTAAAGTTAATGGCCAAATGGTATGAAAATACTATACTATATAATAATGGCGTTTACCCTTAACGTAATACCGTTAATATTTCCAGTTTTTTTGACAACCAAATTGAAGTTTAAAGGTAAAAAATTGGCAATAAAATAATATAATACCCGGATTTACATAGAAATTGTTTATCTTAGTGAGGTCAATGTCCTGCAACATTTTATTTCTAACAACTATGACTTCGTTTCAGAGTGACCATCTCAGTTTTTGATGTCCAAATTCACATGTGTCTCACTTTCTTTAATTTAAATTAATTATAAAATCTAAGAAAGTTTCATTAATTCTGTGAGCTGTTGTAATCTGGGTCGTATTTTGAATGATATGTAAAATTTGTAAATGATAGAAGTTTAGTGACCGGTATACTTTAAGAAGGTCGTCTGAAGTAGTTTTGGCCTGTATTAGCCCTGGTTGAGAATTGCTACACAAAATAGAGCATTATTTGTAGTGGTATCAACTAGGGCTTATGCTGCACTACACTAAGTTTGGGAGTCCTTTTTATATAATCGTCGTCTGCCGCTATGCTGTATGCCAGCAATATAAAACAATCAGGGAAAAAGTGTGTCGGTGTGTATAGCTAGGCCTTAGTAAAGCTTTTTTTCTTGATAATACTGTTTCCGCCTAAATAAGTAGTAGTCCGCCTAAATTCCCGCGGAATACAGAAAATATATAAAAGTAAATCAACGTGGAATGCTTTACAAAATAATATATTTATTGGATTTAATAGCTCAAACTAATAGAAGTCTATACTTATATTATTTTAGCTGTAGTTTCATAGAAAATCCGTGTTTGATGTGCAGATAAGACATAATTATGTACTCTTTGTTTACACCCTTTCCCAGCATTTATTTTAGTTTTGACAGCTCGAAGACGGATCAATTAATAATTTAATGAATGATTAATTAACTTAATTACATTTAGTAATAATCATTTAATTAAAAATATTATATCGTGTTAATAAACATTCAATGTCAGTTCAAAATCACATCACATACACATATATTATATAAGCCATTTTTGTAATAAAGCAAAAAAAATGTAATAAAGTGGAACATTTTTTATTTTCAAATCGATTTATTCACGTATAGTATCAAATGTTTAATAATCTGTAGGTTACATGACTTTACAGAACATCACTATTACGTCACCAACAACAATAAAGTCCGACAATTATGACATGTGTTCCATGTGGGCTTGACTGTCATGAAATATGTAACTTGATAGACGTGCAAAGGTCATAAGTAAAATAAACACTTGGAAACAGTATAAATATATTCTCGAAATTTATGATGCTTTCTAGAACATTTTTTTATAGTTTTACTAATAAAATATAACAGGTTACCAAAGAAATAAACAAGAAAGACTTTTAACATATATGCTAATTTTACGGCATTAACAGGATAATTCTCGATATACTAGCGAAATAAATTTTAGAAGCGCGCGCCAAGTGCCGTTATAAATACTCATATATCTCATCAGCGAATTGTCAAATATTAGTTTTGAATAGTAATCTGATTTATATATATTGTTTTATTGAAATTTAATATCAAATTTAATGTTATTTACCTTTTCTTATATCAAATACACAGTTAAATTTACCATTATTTAATTTATTTATGCACCAACACTTCTCAATCACCGAGTTGTCTGGAAACAATCACCAATTTTTAATTAACTAAGTGATACACATTGATAACATTTTATTGCACATCAATATAAACAATTACTTTCTTCCAGGCAACCTAAATTAAAGGAAATTCTTAGCTAATCTTTATATAGATGATGTAGAAACAAAGGGTCAATAGATACTTACATACTTAACATGTTACATGTTTTTGTTTTACTTATTATACTAGTTAAATAAAGTTCTCCTGACAAAGAATAAAGATCTATTAGTCAATGTTATTCATAATGACGCCAAGATCTACTATGCATTACACACACATTTCCCTTATCGTCAATAATTCACGGAACAATTACTAAGAACTAAATCACCCCATTGAAATGAAATGTCTTAACAATTGCACCGTTAAAGCCGACATTTGAAGTAAAGAAGCTAGAGCTTACGCGAAGCAATTTAATGATAAATAAAAGTTTAGGTAGGTGCCTACTTGTTTTCTGTCCATATACGACTACTATTTTTGACACATCCCAACGCAATAGGTTACTGACATATTGACATTTTTTTCTTATAAGATTCTTCCAGCAACATAGGCTGTAAACGACTTTATTAAAAAGCTGTCTAGCCAGCAACTATATATTTCTTTAAAGGTCTTGTAACGAAAATAGAACTCGACGGTGTGAACTATATCTATATCTGACAATTATGGTATTATATTTCAAGAGATATTATAAGTACACATTATAATTTATCAAGCCAAAAAACACAACCAGCTTACCCAAGCCGAATTTCCACCCCACGCCACTGCTCTCTAATGACATCGCTATACTTTTTATTAAAATCAGCCCTACTCTAAGGAAACACAAGACACTTTTGAGTTTTCGTCGCTATATTTTATAGTTTCAGATTTGGCCATAGAGAGAGCACCACTTGAAAAATGTAACCTGTATAATAAACTAATTGAAACTTAACAAATTCCATATTTTTTAACTTAATTGTTATGAAAAAGGAATATTTTTGGAAATCCTTAAACAAGTTTAAATATACTTTGTTATCTATGTACGTTTTAAGAAGAAGTAAAAAATTCAGCAATACTCCTAACTATAAGTCTTTGTTTGTCTGTTTTTTTATATTTTACCAATAAAATGTATATTTATATGTTCTCTGAGTATTGATAAAGTTACATTATAGAAAGCAAGCAATAAGTATTCTTATTTTTTATGTTTGTAGGTAAACAAATCGGCAAACAATTCAGCTAATGATAGGTAATAAATGTGTACCGCCACCCATGGACGTCTGCAACACCAGTTTTTAGCAAGCATTTTTAATTATATGCCAGATGTAATCCACTTGTGAATTATAAAAAGATAAAAAATAAAGAGTTGAGTCAGTTACCAATTAAACAGTCTAAATATTTTCCATTATGTCTATTAAGACCGCGCTACATTAGATATATAAACAAATTAACAGTCAATCGGAACCCAATCAAAATTAGATCGTTGCTCCGATATCTTCATATCTCGCCACACTCGATTAAACCGCCTACCGGTTAAATTAATCAGCGCCATTCTCGTCTCAGCCCGACTTTTTACCAGCACTCAGTTGCGTTCACTTTGTTTTATTTTTGAACGAAGTGAAACTAGCATTGCAATTGCCATCTTGATTAAAGCACACATGAACAATTTAATGAAGCACTTAAAATTCTCCCTACGCTTTGACAGTTTCACAGTACATGTTTGTACTCATCTAGAAGTCACACAATCTCGTGGTATTAAGAATTTACCTTCGATTTCTCTAGAGGATTTACCTAATACAAAAACCAAGTGCATATCACACGTAGTCTAAAGTTTCGTAGTGGCCACAAACATCTTACCTAGTTACTTTGCAGCATTTAATCTAACATTTGTCCATGGAACTCAATTTACGGCCGTTTTCAATAAGCTATCTATCCGTCATTTAAGTTACTAAAGATAAACAAATCTATCCTTTTGTCCTTACTTACTTTTCAATAACCTATCCACAGATAGCATTTCCTATCGAAAACAGCTATCTACCGAACGGAGGACGGATAGCTTACTAGAGATAGAACGGCCATATGTTTCACGCTTACGTGCGTTTCAATATACGTTTCAAGTTACTCTCCGATAGGCGAAGCTATCTCTAGTAACGCCATTCGCCTATCTGTCAAAATCGGCCAGTAGGTAACTTGACTTTTTGAAAACAAATAGTAATTTCTATTTAATAACGGACTACTTTAGCGGCGCGAATAGTGATATGGAATTGTTTTAAATGATAATTGATTGTGATGAAGACAGTGACAGTGAGACCGATAGCACAAGGTTACAGAAGAAGTATAAACCACGTGTGAATTATGTGACTAAATTAAATGATTATGAATTTACATACAAATTTAGACTGAACAAAAGTGCTGTAAATGAATTAAAAAATTTAATAGGACCCTATTTGAGTGTAAAATCTAAAAGGTGAGAATAATTTTAATGTTCTTATTAGCTTAAGTAGGTACCTCAACATTTGTGATATCAAATTTCAATTAAGTTTTAACTTTTCCAAGAATCATGTTATAGCTCCCCTTCATCAGTTGCTTCTGACTATGCATTGGGTACCGTGCTAGTGAGTGTCCATTGCAGATTTTATTGGAGTGTCAATATAGCATCTGCTAGTTGTATTGTCTGTCTATATTTGTATCTAAAGCTATAGCAAAATTATACCCATATTTTGTTATATTACAAAGTCACACCCAGACTCACAAAGAAAGACTTTTATAATATTGTTTGGTAAAGTATTTACACTTAGATTTACATATAATCTATTGTGTCCTATTTATATTTTTCCACACCTAATATCTATATGTACCTAGGTCTCAAAAATATGTTTTTTGCAGATTCCAGCATAGGAGAGGAATTTAGAAATAGACAAGGAGCAATCTCTATCAATGTCCAAGTTGGTTATTGGTGTTTCAAAATATTATTCCTCGGTGGCCAGGATCCACACATGATGCAACTATATTTAACCAAAAAGGTAATTTAAATTTAGTTGTTTATTGAGTAATAATATGTGATACATTTATTTTTATTTGAAGGTGGCAATAGATTGTATAAAAATACAATTTTTAACAGATCATTGTGAACAAAGTGAGCTTGGAAATCGCTGGTTGCTTAGTGATTGTGGCTATCCATATAAGCCTTATTTTTTACACCATTACTGAATCCAAATACTCCTCCTGCTGAGCAACCATATAATGAATCATATATTAAAACAAGAAATACTATAGATACATAAGCTTTGTGTTTTGGTGTAACAAAACTTTTATAGTAATAATGGCTGTGTATTTCTTCATATTTTGTTTTATATATAATCTATAGGTGTATTACTGTTCTGAATTCACCATACAAAGTGTGGCCCTTATAAGGTTATAGGTAATATTCTTATGGAAGTAATAATTAAAGTAAATTAATGGATGTTTATATTCATAAATAGATATTGATATTATAAGTTTAAGCAATTATATCTAATGTCACATCATATAACTGAAATATTATAATTGCAGATGCATTGGTGCCTGGAAAAGATGATTCCCTGAACTGGTATTGAAAAGCAGATTAAAACTGGAAAACATGCAAGGCATTATTGTTGCCACTGCTGTTCTGCATAATAGTGCTAGAAGCATGAATTTGGAAGAAATAGAACCAGAGATATCAATGCCCGTTATACCACAGGAAAATAATATACTTGTAATAATAACTTTTCTTCAGAAATTGCATCTGAAAGGCAATTACTAATAAATAATTACTTTCACAGATAATTATAAAATTATTGTTTTTTTCAAAATAAAGATAACATTGTCATATTATTTAGTTTTATTTAGCTTGACTATATTTAACATTAAAATCAGTTTTAAATGAAACAATTTCATACAAAATTATGTTTTAATTCATATACACTTAATTAAAAAAAACATCACTTATTACTTATTGCTACATAATATACAACATACAAATGATTTGCTTGTTGATTTAAAATATTCTTTTAATTTTAAATTTTCTAACTGACCATTATCAAATTGTAACTTATATTTAGTTAATAAAATGTCCTTTTCCTCATTTTATAAATCAATTTATTTTCTTTTTTGCTATAAGGTACTCGGCCAAAACATTTCCCCTATTTATGTGAGTTTTACATTTCTCCTCCACCATCTTGTGTATCCATTTGGCTGTAAAAAAAGGGTTAACAAGTTAATAAAATTGCTGTAAATACTCTTGACTTAATGATAATTTGGATGTAATATAGAAGTTGATAATCAGATTTGTGAATATTTACAAAGAGAAAGTTTTAACTTATAACTAATGCCAAAATTATTACATTTAGGGTTAATTCATCAACCTTCATTGAATACCTGGCATAGTAAAATAATAACTAAAATAATTTCTATTGTCTCAAGTAGATGGGACTGACTGACAGCACATTAAGTAGTGTTTCTGATACATTACATTCCCTAAATGAATAATTTCTATAAAATAACTATACAATGAAAGTAAAAACCAGTACCAACAAACAACTATTCATAGTCAATGCCCTTATCGCTAAACACTCGTAATAATAGTAACATAACAACCAAAACTACCACTATCACTAGCCCTGGTTAAAAACCAATTATTCTGTTTAGGGAGAGGTGTCTTAAAAATTTGAATTTCTTTTGACAATTCCTCGTCACCACCACCGACATATATATCATCATCACTTGTTTCCCTACCAATAGTTGTAACATCACCCATCACTATAGCAAATTTGTTTCAGTTGTGGCATCTCCACCAAACTCCATCGAAAAACCTTGGCATGTACTGCCCAAGAGTGAGGCTACTTTATCTAATACTTCACCCTGTGGAAAGTAGTCATTACCACCTTGAGTCTGTAACAAAGAGCATAGTTATTTAAAATAAGTACCTGTCTCGAAACAACTCAATTCAACTTGAATGAACAATACATTAAAATCACAAACCTTAAAAGCTGCTCCTCATGTCTGCACAGCTTTTGCGAGCTGATCCTGATCCTTTAGTTTCCCATTTCAAACGAAGTTGCACTGGAGTTCGCGGGTAACAGGTGACGAAAGAGTTTAAGTCATTGGCAAGGTTTGCCAAGCCTGTTCCTTTAATTTATTTATTAGAGATACAAGAAAGTCTAGAAATGCGTTTTTTTGGAACTTTTGGAGGGATAACAAGACTAAACAAAACAAAAACACATAAGTCAATTGACAACTGCCGGTTGTTAAACCATACACGTTCCGTTTCATTTTTGTTTTTATTAAAAGACAAGGTAAATCAAATGAAAAAAATATGTCCTATTTATGTTTTGATTTGTCGTTCTAAAAAAATAATTTATTATTTAAATAATACAAGAAATAATTAATAAGAACAAAAAATAAGTTTAGTTTTAGGCGTAACGTCGTTAAATGGTTATCGTAGAACGGAACGTTTCAAGAGGCTTGGATAAGCGAGAGGGAAGCAGCTATCTATCGTTAACTATGGATAGATAGCACTTATCCTTGATTGTGAAACGCAAAGAAGCGATAGATTTACTGTAACTGATGGTCGGGGATAGCGATCTATCTGTGATCTTAGATAGGTTATTGAAAACGGCCGTTAGAGTGTCAGAAATCGAAATGACGTAAGTTTGAATTCTTAATTAGTCTTGTGGAATACTAACATAAAAAGCGTACCAAATAGTCATGACCCTATGTGAGTTGCGAACAGCGTTTTTTCAAGAAAATATTAACAATAATGGACACAAACTCGTTGCGTTACTTATTAGCCGTAATAAGAATGCCTATAATTAACTTTATACTCCACATCACTGAACATAATATCTTCATGGAAGGGATCTTTATGTACTTTATATTTGCATTTTGCATTTTAATGATGCATTAAACCAAACTTCGAAGTATTATTACTACCTTCCTACTGCATAAAAATATCATTTTGTCCACGGTTGAATCAGTCTGTCATTCTAATGACTGTTAATATAATTAATGGTTTCATAAATGATTTGTTTTAATAACAGAGCTGCTTGTATCAATACATTTTATCTGTCTTCTGCTTTGTAGTTAATCCATAGAATGTTGCAGTTAAAGTATAAATATTTTTTTATGTGGATATATCTTTTAATTTATACGCAAGTTTTTTTAGGGAAACGGACAGTATCCCCGCCATATTTGTGGAAGTAGGATTGGCGGGTTTCACGGATCGGTTATTTGGTTGTGCGGATTTCATCACTGTGTTCAGTTTTTATGATACCTTTTAGTACGTGGTAATTGTAGCGATATGCACGTTAATTTAGAAAACTGCTCAAATGGAAGTGAAGGATTGGATCCTAAGTTACCACATGCTACACAATTTTCTCTAATCCATCCAAAGGTTGTCTTGAAGAAATTGCTTTTAGTGATAAGACCGCCTATTGTCTTCTGTACTTAAACTTCTTGAATTGTATCTTAATGTTATGGAATAATGTATATTCTATTCTATTCTAAAACACGAATTTGTGTATCGAGTTTGAGTTAGCGACTAAGCTACCACAGCAACATTAATATAACCGATCCAAATTTTTATCGGTGAAAGATAATAGTAGTTAATACATTTTACAAATCCTTTTTTTAAAGCACTCAAGTCTCTATAAACAATATAGGTTCGAATCTTCGCTACGTAGCATTTTTTATATTGGTACTTCTAACGTGGTCAATGCTTTTTATTTAATGAATGTGTATCTATGTTATATTAACTCACTTTATAATTAATTATAATTAATTACTCATGACCATCATACATCGTGATATTGTAAATTTAGTCCGTAAGCTGGGTTGTTTCGAAAAGATCATCCATTGCAAGTATTTTGCTGTTGTATAAAATCAAATTTTTTGTTATTAACTGTCTAATTTACAATACAAGATATTGAACTAATTTATACTACTTTAAAAATCTTAAAAATTCCCATTCACTAGCATTACACAAGAAATGTTTTACTTTAACCGTAGCATAAACATATATTTTATCAATTATGTTAGCACGTTGACATAAGCCAACAACATTAGTCACGTAACATTCTAATACTTTTTTGTATCGGAAAACGAATTATGTGCCTTAATGTTTTTGCTCCAGTTCAATTACCTTTTCATGTTTTAGTCCACGCTAGACTACATTGGTTCTGTAATAAAATCTATCCCATGTTCTAGGAGAAAAATCCAATCTAGTCTTCCCTCATTATCGATAGTGCAACGCAAAGTTAATTCAACTTGGTTCGACTAAACTTAGAATCAGTATCAAGTTTATTTAATTTTCCAGGACAGAATTTATACAATGTATTGTATGTATACATCAGACAATGAAAGGTCATAAGTGTTTAACCTCAAATTAACTTATATTTATTTATACACAAAATTTCTTCTTCTTAAAGTCGCTCCCATACCAAAGTAATGATAAACGGACAAGTAAACATACGAACATGCAAACAAAGTCTCTTTCATATTCATATATTAGTATGGATTTTAATCACCATAATAATTGCTAGCGGTGTAGCTATCAAGCGCTAACTTAGCGCCCGAGGCAAGATTTGGATACCTGACATGCAAAACTCCGTAGGAAGAAAACTACCACCTAGCAAGTTGCTAGGTAGCTTGAAATTTATGTTTCGGATGTTTGCCCCGCAACCATCTTTTAACATCAACGCTGCTTTTCGTTTTATTTTATATGCACCAGAACACTACTATAATCTCTTTTGTGTTTTTATTATTACTTCCATACAGAGAAAAGATAAAAAGTTAATTATTGCACCGGAAATATTAGTTAGTCTAATCACCTCTGTATATGAGAATGAAACGTTTATGTAGATTATTTGCAATCATTACTCCTATACTAATTATCCAATATGTAGGTATGTATGGTAATATATTGATGTAAATTAACCACAAGTGCACGTATACGCAAAAACTTTAATGTATCCATATTAATTGTCTAGGTTTATGTTTATGGTAAACTCTTATATAAAGAGTTTCATAAATTCTTTCAACAATGTTAATGTAAAACATTAAAATTATATAATTTATTATAAAAATTACTTCTGAAAATGTCTATAAGAATAATGTATCTGTATGGTAGCTGAGTACCTAGGTACTCAGCTACCATACAGATACATTATAGGTAATCTTAAGGTAATCTTAGTAAGTACAATTTTGTGGGTCCGAATACTTGCGACGCTTAGCCAGAATTTCGGGCTTTTTTATTCTTAGCGCTGGGGAATGTGTTTGTGCATCCTCTTGTCCCCCCCAGGTGAGCTACCGAGAGGTATGTGGGTCCTCCGAAGAAGTTGCAAGCACCGACTGCCAGACTACCCATTAAAGTTTTCAAATGTCCTCCGCATAGAAAATCCTGTGCCACGGAACCGTATAAATTATGGGTGTGATCTGCTGTAATGCCAAGATGCAAGCCAACAAGAAGAGATGTCCCTGGAACCAGCACACTGACCCGTAACCGTGTATACTGTAACAATTACCACATGGTGGTAATAAATATATAATCGCCAATAAAATGATGACCATGGAGTACAAATATCATAATAAAACATGTGTATCAAGACTGCCAACGACGTGTGAAATCCGTCTCGTTCAAAATTGGAATGTACTAACACATACCATTCACCTGAAATGTTGTGGTCCTTATGCAGCAGTGGGCCATTTGTAGTCTTATATTGTATAGCCTTTATTCAGTCATAGCTACTGTGCATGTTTGTAGATCTTCATCTAATAACTTTCCTCCTGTTTAATGTACTCCATGATTAGGCTTTTTGTTAAGGTCTATGAACTTTAACAATTCAAATTAGATGTTAAATCGGATAGTGGCAAATTTATAACCTATTGTTAGTTGACGTATCAATGAACGTAATTACATTTCCATACTTTGTATCGTGAAGAGCATTAATTTGGTATCTCATTTCACATTATCTACTTTTTCATAAGGAAATTATTACAAATAAATTTATACTTTAATCGCTATGATGTACCCGGCAAAATTATAATTAATAAAACATTGTAATTCACGTAATATTTTACTATTAAAATATTATGTGTCATGTACCTATCTAATAACCTTTTAGATACTCCTTTCTATTAGACTGTGTTAGATACATGACACATTTAAATTTCAAATAGAAAATGACCTAGCTTATCATCTTACTTTAAAAAGATCATGATACCAATAATATGAATTCGCGACACGTTGGTTAGCTTTGTGACGTCAAAACTTACTGTAGTAGTAGATTGTTTGTTTAGTGTACAAACAGTGTGTTAACAGTAGTAGATTGTTTGAATTTGTATATTTCATGATAAAATATAGAACATGTTCGAAAAAATTATACTTGACATATATATTAATACTCATGTATTCTATAGACGTAGGCAGAAAGGATGGACCTTCGGATTCTAGCACACACCTTTTGCTACATCAATTAAATTAAGGTCTCCGGGAAATTAAGCTCATGTGAGATACTTATTATTGAAGTAATTTTGTTTAAACATTTAGGTACTACAATATACTGATTTAGAAACCCGCTACAGAGTCAGCTTGACCTAGTCAAAGATTATGTATTACACCAACCTGATTTAGGAAAAGAATACGAAAACTAGCGTAGTGTAACTGCTCTAATTTTATATTATTGACCAGAGAACTAAGAAATAGGTGCCTGTTAAAGCATATTATTCGCAATTTAACATCGATGCTCTTCATTGATAGGGTGCACTGACTCCTGGCGAGTTCGTTTGATTTTTTGCCGGCCGCCAGCCACGAAATCGGCTGACAGTGACATGACGCGTCCATCTAGCATTAATGTGCAAATCCGAACACCTCCCAGACATCAAACGTCAAAACAGTACTTTTAAATCAACTAACATTATAATGGATAAGTTAAACACCGTGTCTTTGACGCCTACCGTTAATTTATAAGCTTGTGATGTTCGATTAAAACGGTCATGTACAACTAACACTTAACAAATTTATTCTAATTGATTGATTACGTTTATTTTGATACACCTACTAATGCTTACTATGCGGTTTTTTTTCACATAATTTCGGATGCATATACCGAAGAAATTATGCCAGAGGTCGCCGGTAGGCGCTGGATGAGGAGAGCGGAGAACAGGGGTGAGTGGCGCCGACTTGGGGGAGGCCTACGTCCACTCAGCCTTTCCTACATAACAAAGAGCAGGGTCGACAGGAAGGAGGGGTTTTTTAGTGGGTATGGGGGTTGCTGCCCGTGCAGCTTCCTTTGAGTCTTTCCACACTAGATAAGTCGATCGCGGGCGGATCACTGTTAAGAGCATACTATTGCTACAGTGATGCTGCCCCCGATTGACGTGTGTCATTTCCTGGCAACGACCCAGTCTGCGTAAATCGGTAGCATTTTCCCTCGCCTCAAAAAAAAAGGGCTTCGTCCAGCATTGGACTGCCGATGACGCCTGACGGATAACGCACTCGCCTTTCGAATGACATGGGTTTGAAACCACTAAGATAGTTTTCTGATCTAAAGTGCATCTTGTTACAATTACCACTTGTTAACGGTGAAGGAGAACATCGCGATGTAATCTGCACATCGAAATATCGCCGATGTTTCAAACCCGCCAACCTTGGACACAGGTCGCTTTATACTGGAATATTGTCCGTTTCTCTATACATCTAGAGACATACGAGCCAAGAAGTGAGCCTTTCAAGGTGGCGGTCAAGGCTCCTGGCTATTAGTCCATTCACTGACACCACTATCGGTAATATGATGGTAGAGTCCAAGTTCCACGTGGTAATAATCTCGAGCAAGATCAATATACTTTATTTGTTTTTCTTTCTCGACTTATATTAAATTAATAATAATATTTTAAATCATTATTATACTGTACGTACGCGCTAGGACGGTGAAAAAGGAAAAGAAAGTTTGTATGAAAATCCGTCATTTTCCAAATAAGAAGCGCGAAATTTCACATACCTGCTTCTGGTTAGAAATAAATGTACATGTCTATCGATGTTTTTGTATGACTATTTTTAATGTACGCGGTCGAAGACGCGAGTAACAGCTATTTATGGGATAAAAAGTACCTTATATTTATTGGCATACGGAGAAGATGTGTAATATTGAATGAAACCACAATTTGCATAATCTAATCTCTTACAAACAATACGGTACTTAAGAGATAAGTGTTCCGCCGTCTGTTCATCCGGATTAATTGACGTGCTTCACGGTATCGTTGTAGCGGCTAATTATTTACCTATAAGGTTGACTCAGAAACGGACCGCCTAAAGGCTGTGTCATAATGACGCACTGGCGATATGATGGAGTATTAATTTTGGAATACAGGCCGCGTCTAATTTAAAAAAGGTATTATCATTAACATAATGTACAAAGTCACTTCAAGTTATTTATATTCATATACCTATATTTTCAAAATAAATTTTGTGTTTCAATATAATATAGGTTTGTTCCAAGACGATTTAAGATGTATGCGCGTCATAAACTTTCTCTTTAGAAAAAAGCACGTCTCAGAGATTTCTGTATTATTTTAATAATATAACAAGTTGTCCGACGCTTTTAACTAAACAATGTTGTTAATATTAAGTGATCGTGATATAATACGATTCATCGTATTATAAAAGGTCACTTAATAGTACCAGCATTATTAAATTAAACATTTTGAATCACTTTTTGACATATAATATGCCAAAAAATAAATGTTTGTCTAGTTGTTATAATTCAGGTAAGAATTTTACCCAGTTTTGTCAGCTCGAGTACAGGGAGTGTTACCAGCTGCGTTTTACTTCAATTGTATCGATTATATCTAATTATTATATTTATTCGTGAATATTTTTCTAGTACAAACCAGAAAAATATAGTCACTCTTGGAATCTCCACCAAAAAGTTTAGATTTTGGCTAATACAGTTTGTTACTGGCCATAATATACTATTTTTAAATATGGAACATGGACTTTGTTATTTTTATCAATATATTTTTTCTTCCCCATTAAAATCGACGTATATTTCGTACAGTTTTTTTATTATTTATTTAAATCTTTACAGTCCGCCTTATTACTTAATATTTAAATAAATGTTTAACAGACACTAAAACCTCTTACTTCCACCTACCATCAACAATTTATTGGTTATTTCATAGTAATAGATTCCAATAAATGATTACGTGCTTCGTATAGAACAGAGAAACAAATCTCCAGTGTACAAGAGCCCGTACAATACACGTAGACACTCGTTTTGTGCTGTTTAACATGACTTGTGACTGACTATCAGTTAGCCCACCTTATACGCAGTGGCCCATTGACAGGTACTGTTAACTGTTACAATTATATCACACGATAATTACAATTTACGTTTCATTTATTTTTATATCGTTTTTCATCTTACGTTAATTGTGAAAACTGCGTCCACACTGCAACTCTGTGTACCTATAGTATTATAAAATGTAGCAATAATTATTCACCAATCAGTTAAAATTGCAATTATTATGTTATTTCATTATTTATTTATATTCTTTTATTTATTTAGTTTACCACATTGATATATAATATATCAATGGTTAGCAACAATTACTTGCACTAATACCAAGGATGTACATAGCTTTATAAAAACAAGAAAAATGCAGTAATCACTTATAGGCAAACACTACATGCAGTTATATATTTTGTAATTTGAAAAAAATATAATATAATTAATTTAAAGACCATAAAATGATTACAAGGCTCTAATAGCTATTAAGTTTCAAATATATAAAGAAATTAAAAATTATGATTATGAAATTTATGCTAATACCTGTAAAACTGTAACAAGAATCGACCAGTTGCAAATAAATACTTAAATGACTTCTTTAAAATATTTAAAACTTTGTTATTTAGGTTTTTATATGTCAATTAAAACCAGTTTAAAAATAAACCTTCACTGGAGCATTTCTTGAGTCCTATAGAATGTAGCTACATCTTGAATTTGGATTGGTATTTTATGAATGCTATTCCAATTTCCGGACTAAATAATATCCCATTCTATTTAAACTTTTCTATTGCTGAAGTACAACAAACAACAGACAGAGTGTTTATCGATATTTTTAATATTAGGGGCTTGTGGGTCTCGAATCTCAATGTAATTACACCTTTTTTATAGAACCCCAATCGTAGTGCTGTAGGTAAACCTTGGCAAAAATTAATTCCAAACTGTGAAGTACACTGTTCGTGCCTACCCCGCAAGGGACCTGGCGTGAAGTTATGTATGTATGTGAAGTACAAATAAAACGCATAGAAGAATTTAAAATTAAATTATAATTATAAATTATTTATATAATAATTTAAAACTTACAGAAATACTTATTATCTTTATGCTACTAAATATCTAATTAGCGATTGCATTTATTATAGAATTAAATGCACAAATAAATTAGTCCACTAGCGAATTTTACTCAAAGCCGTAGCGACATGTCCTTATTTTATCAAATATTCCTTAATCTCGGAGTCCATTAGACAGTGATTGATGCTAATGCGATCTTTCTTATGTTTTCAGATTACCTGTTGGGTGTTTACGGGTTATACAAATAAAAAATTAAACTTCAGAACTGATTGATATCTGAATAATAGTATGAATAATTAAAGCTCATTCGAAAGAAATTAGAAATCTTTGTCATCAAATATAGAATAGCGGTGTAGATAAATCCAAAAATATTAATTAAAATAAGTATAAAACGTTTAATTCATATTATTATAAATTAACAACCCTAAACTTGCATATCTCATCAATATAATCTCCAGCCCGATGTATAACTATAGTAATAGTTGATAGTATAACTTTCCTATTATGGGCGGTAACTGCTCAGGACCATTCTTCGGGTCGTGAGGTCACGACCGAGTCTGTTGTAAACAACTACTCATTATAAATTTACTATTATGAACTACCTATTTAATCGATAATATTAGAAAATCTAAACAAGCCGTCTTTGTACATTGAAAGTAAAAATAAACAACTGGAATGGGTAAGATAAAACGGCGGAGAACACGATGCAATTGTTTTTAGGTATCTAGACTGTTTGTTCGAGATTCACGTAAAAATTACTAGACCAATTTCAGTGCGGTTATCCTTGATCGACAGGGAATTCTTAGACTTAAACTCTGCGCTACTTTTTATACTGGAAATCCCGCGGGAATTTTTGTGGGAATGATTTAAAATAGCCAAATAAAACAAATCGAAACCAAGGTGTTTTTTTCACTGATCGATAGCAAATTTTATGTGATAAAATCGGCTATATTTTTTATCCCGGGAATCCCGCAAGATTTTTGCGGGAACAGTTTGTAGTTGTTCGGGTACATAAATTGTATTGTTATAATGTGTGGTATATCCACCACAATATAACAACACATTATAACAATACAATATGGGTTCCTTTCAGGCATCGATTTCAATGTGTGGACGACAATATTTTTATTTAACGTCAACACGTTGTTATTGTAAGAATATGGACACTTGGTCAGAAAAATTGCATAACGCTATATTCTAACCGGCCAGGATTTGAACCCACGTCACCTGAATGCGACGTGCATGCGTTTGCCAACAGGCTAGCATGTCTTAAGGTAACTATTCTAAGGTATCTACTACGGTACTAATACCTACCAAGGTATCTTCAGAGATTGGAGATGAAAATAGGTCTAGACTGGCAACATATCAACCTAACATCTAATATATAAAATTCTCGTGTCACAGTTTTCGTTGCCATACTCCTCCGAAACGGCTTGACCGATTTTGATGAAATTTTTTGTGCTTATCCGGTATCTATGAGAATCGGCCAACATCTATTTTTCATCCCGCTAAATGTTAGGGGTAGTCCACCCCTAAATTTTTATTTTTTAGACAAAATTTTTAATTTCTATTTTTTTATGATACAACATACAAAAATACATACAACCCTAGATTTTCAACCCTTTACGATCAACCCCTATTTTTTACCGGGCAGGACGACGTCTGCCGGGACAGCTAGTAAAATATAAAATTCCCGATATCGTACTTACGGCATTATTCATATTGAGTTATAGTAAGTTTGTAGGATTCTTTACGGATCCTTAAGAAGCCTACAAACTTATTTCCACGCACTATTAATATCTGAAATCTCCAGGCTTTAAAGAAACTATCATATTAACAAAGTCACCTTCTCATTTTCATATATCACAAGTAGAACTGCAGCAAAACCACTATTAATATAACTTCCATTTACAAAAACAAACATATTTCTGTTTATTATAGTCCTGATGTTAAAGATGTTATTAGTTTAGCTCGAGATAACTGGTAATAAGAGCCGCATTGGGTTAATGATCGAGCAATGGAGGGTGCGCAACTCGGCCGAAGAAAGTAGGCTTTGCGACTTATATATCCGAGCCGAACATCTTCTAGAAATTATTACTTATCATGTAAACACTATATTTTATGAATGAATAAAAAAAATGAAAAAAAATAAAGCAGGTGAGGGTAAAATTCAAGCTTTACAAATACTTTATTTATATTGATTACTATGGTTTTGTATGCTCCTTCGCTCCCTGGTCTGTAATCTGGTTAAAAATAGTGTAATGTACGTATTTGTTTTCGTGTGTTACGACTATGTATATTAAGAGTTTTATGCAAATATTTATTTATGAGTTTTATCAACATTGTGTGTATATATATATGTTGAATAAATTTTATTGCGAATTTTCAGTAACGTAAACCTGGTACTACATTGTAAATAAAAACTCAACTCAAGACACATATATAAACTGGCGCACCAATATATGGACACACATACATAACTTCACGCCAGGTCCCTTGCGGGGTAGGCACGAACAACAGAGCGCCATATATGGACATGAATTGGACATTTTTATAATTATATTATGTGAAATAAGTAAAATTTATATACTAATAAATTTATATACTTAATATACTCGTAAAAACATGTATTGATACAAGCGACATAAGTCACTTACTATAGGTTTTCTGACACAGTTTTGGTTCTTATTTTGATCATCCTAGCGTTAAACCCCGGTTATATAGCAGTCGCATCGGAGCTCGGGGTCCGTTCTGTAATAAACTTTTAGAACGGTAGCGAACGGTAGTTCCCGTAAGGTGGTACATTACACGCTTGAATAATAACCAATGTTAGAAAACTTGGTTCTGTCAACTTTTTATATATATTGTTTAATTATGACATCGTAATTGCTACATCAAAATATGAAGCCAAAATAATATTTTATTACACTTTGAGTTATATTATTTATTTTAATTATTAGTCAAATATCGACATAAATTAACAACATAAATAAAAAGTATTGCTATAATTACAAGCCTTAGCATATAGGCTTGCTCAGGTTAATTGATGAAGATGTGAGTGAGTGTGTGTGTGTGTGTGTGTGTGTGTGTGTGTGTGTGTGTATGTGTGTGGGTGGGTGTCTGTGTATGGTTGATGATGAAGATTGAACAAAAATATGAAATGAAAAAATGGAATTAAAAGATTGAAAAGAGAATTTGAATCTGAAGTTGAATACATATTGATTAGTTTGGAAAAAACTAGTTTTCTTTGAAAAAATCTTTGTCCATTATGTTTCTAAAGGTGTTGTTTAGTTATAAAGAAATCAATGTTCAATTTTAGTGCTCGATCGTTAAATTGTGAGTTCTTAAAGCAATAGTTGTTGACCAGTTATATAAACTGGAGGTGTAAATTTATCTACCATTTTTGATTACAAAGATTTGGTCTTGGTGCTAATAATACCATCCACGTATTTACAAGTTAGGAATTTGGAATTAACATTTTTTGATGATGATGTACATTTTCAGTTAAATGTTTAGTAAGATAAAAATTTAACCTGGAACCTCGCTTTTGCTTACTTACTAATACTTCAACGCAGTTGTTATTTATTTGTTAGCATTATTATGCATATGAATCCTTGATATATTAAGTAAACAGAACAGGCATCATACAATCTTGACAATAAAAAGTGTCAAGTGTAACATAACAATAGGTGTGCTATTCAAAGTCATTGTCTTATCTGAATCGGTGAAATCTTTAGTTAATGATGCTCATTTGTATATACCACTATTTATGGAAAAAAGAACATGTCACGAACGTTATAGCGATTGTTACATTCAAAGACATCAACGCGCTCTGTTTATTTAATAGTTTGAATAAATATCTGATTTTATTGATATTTTTTCAGCGGAAATTAAAAGGAAAACGGCACAACAAATTCTCTACCTAGACATATTTTCTTGTGTGTTCCATTTTTCTTTTCATAAAGATTGGCATCAACATCTTATTGCACCAGTTAATGATGAAGAATTGCAATTGCGACGAGCCCGCGTCGCTCCGTTGCGGTTTCCGCTAAATGCCATTGTGTTGCACTGCTATCCCAGATACGTCTTTTTACGTGACTTTTATAACTGACATTGATACATCAAGCGGAAGTTTTGCAAAATATGTCTCCTTCTTATATATATAAAAATGAATATTTGTCTGTATGTCCTTTATAGAACCGTAAAACATTTGATCATGTGATGATCTTTAGCAAAGTTATTGTGCAAGAGCTAAATAAGGTTTCCGAGTTGGTTCATAATTAAACCCGGTAGATGGCGCTGCGGTCGGCATATCGATTGAAGCTTTTCCGGGCACGACGACGTCTGCAGGGACACCAAGTATTTTATAAATATCTTAAAATATTAATAAACAATTGGATATAATTGGATATTCGACAGTCACCACTTATTCCATATCGCCCCACTCCCAATTCTTTTCGGGCAGTGCGTACAACGCTAAACACATAAGAAAAACCGAATACCAGCAGTTTATTAAGAGTTTAATAAAGATTGATATACTTGTATGATAATAGATATTTAATGTAATGGTGTACGGTAATAGCATATATGTTACGGGCAATTTGATAAATCCGGTCACTATGAATTATGACCGGTCTGTATACATAATGCCCGTATCAATTGGACAATATAAATAAAACTGCATGATAAATATATCACATTTTCCAGTCAGTATGAATAATGATTACACTAGCTTGGGCAATATAATAAAACAGATGAACTTTAGTTTTTGTTGCCTACAAAGGCTGTTAAACTTACGTAATTCTTATTGAAGGGTAAAAAAAAACAATTTTCTGTCCCATTTTTTGCTTTATGGCTTGGCAAACAATGTTTAGAGATGTCATTATAATAAATGTCAACGAATCTATGTATATGTCAATTGTATAGAATTTAAAACACGAAAGTCGTGAGAGGCTATCGAAGGTCGCGACCTGTGACCAGAATAGTGAGTTATTTTGGGTTAGATTCCACGATCCAGAGGAAATAAGGAGGACGCTGAAAGAAAAAAGAAAAGAACTTGAACAAAATGGTCTATATTACCCCACACATTAATTAAACATCAATTGCGCTGGAAATTGGGCCGCACATCATTGGAATGGAATCAATTTTTACCCTAAAACTTAATTAATTGGGGTAAAATGACGTGCGATAATTAATTTATAAAATTCTCTATTAAAAATAGAATAGTTTTCATTATTTTCCGACTGAATAAAATGAGGCGAGTTTTAATTAATATATGAAAAATAGAACATTCTATTTTTTATTTAAAAAATCAACTGTTTCCCTTGGTTTGCCGTTTCACATACCTTCACAGAAATTGATCCTGACAGCTACACTACGATGTGGTATAAAAATATAGAATTTGTTTATTTTTTGAAAATCAGCCGATACGATTCCTGACAATGGTAATTGATTTTTCTAAAATCAAATAGTGCCACTTTAGTTTTCGTCAAAATTAGCCTCGAGATTTCTTTAATTGTTTTTCGCTATAGTACAGTTTAGTATTTAACCCTAAAGGCCCACGTCAAATATTCACCTGTATAATACATAAATGTAGGCACAGATTGTTTATACCTACTTTAAAACCTCAGTTTTATATGGCTCAAGTGTTCTAAAATTATGAGAAGTTGTTGTTTAAATAACCTTTTAACCCGGAAATGAATGATTTACTCTTGAGCCTTCAGACTACATAGATATATTGCATTTCAATAGACTTTTTGAAAATGTAAACAATCTCTATTCACCCTTTATTCCAGTTTATTTATATATTATTGTCATTTTTATGCAAAACTTCTTAAAAAAAATATATTTTATAATTTGATTTGAATTATATTATAAATACGAATATGCATATTTTTTAGGACAAACAATTTCTGGTTAATTGGTAGAAGTCATTTTTGGTTAGCAAAACAGTAATTACGCTACGTTGCGTTTGCGATAATTTTTCAAAACCAAAAGGGCAATAAAAGAAGATAGTTGGAATCTTTAGCTAGGCCTCAGATACCTTCTGTGCCAGGTCTTTAAATGAGTGTAAAATAATAGTTTATGACTATACTTTATTGAAAAACTGACCGCTAAATAAAAAATCAAGCAACAACTTATGAGTTAACTTAAAACCTAGCCTGACTCTATATACATACAGGTGCTTTCTACATGAAATGAAATTTAGGTTTAACTGAAAAATTAAATTCCCAGTTTACAATTTAAAAAAATGTGTATCATGATTGTTTACGTTTTTAGAAAATTCCATGAAGATGTTTTTTATTCATCGTCAAGATCCAACACGCGATTTGTAGATGATTACAATAAACGACGCCTAAGAATTTCATAATTTTAATTGACACTGTATGTAGTCGATTTAACACAGAAACTCTTTAGTAAATATTTTTATTAGTAAACATTTTACTCAACCTGGTTTTTAAATATAGAAATACGTGAGTATAATGGTTTTAATATAATGGTAATTAGAATTATCCATAGTTATTTTTTATATAAATTTAAAAGATAATTGGCTACTTTTACACTGTTTCGTGATTCAAGTATTTTAATGAAAGTCGTCGTATGTTAATATCTCTTAGAAATTGTTGAATACACAATATTTTTCACGAAGAATTTTTCGGGACCAAAATATGGCTGAATTCTTCCAATTAATTTAACTATCCTCTACGAGTATTGTATAATTTCTTGAGCGAAAATACACGAATATGCGGTTGATTACAAACCTGTCTTGTCTTGAAAACAAACAGTGTCATGAAATTAGCTCCTTAACATTTACATGTCGTATAAATGTTACGATACTTTTATTCCGACAAATGGAATAACTTCCGTAGGAATATACGTACGGAACATACGGAATGTGGATACTACGCGAGCGAAGCCACGCGGAGCGCAAATCATATTTTGATCATTGTTTTATTGTTTTTAATGCTAATAAAATCTCTTACAAGAAGAATCGCGTTGGAAAACACAAAGCGCCCGTCTTTTTCGACGTCAATAAATGTAATAATCATCTAATTTCCTAATGTATGACAAGAGCTATGAATGTCAAAGAAGCAAGTGAGGTGTGTAAGAATGGGCCTGTGTGGCGCTCTGTTGTTCGTGCCTACCCCGCAAGGGACCTGACGTGAAGTTATGTATGTATGTAATTTCCCAATGAATTAAACCGCGCCGTGATCGCACAGCCGTCGTGCACTTTCACGGGAAATAGTCCATTCCTAACCCAGATTTCCGAGGCCTTGTCTAATGCGACAAAAAAAGTTATGCGAGCGCCACTTTCTATAGAATGTCCATAGAATCTCGTTATTCACAATAGACTTAGTTTAATCAGCGTGAAGTTCTTTTATTTGAATGTATACAAAAAAAGATATTTTTCACACGTTCCAAAGTAACGAAAATTACATTACGGTATTCAGTTCAATACGTTTTAAAAAATCCGCCTAACCCTTTTATACTAATTTATTCGGCCAAACATCAAATTTATATCGGATACAAATAAATCTATTTTCCGGAATGAACGAACATCCAATTTTTTTTTTTTAATTAATAGGTTCGCGTTGGACTAACATTGCGCCTGATGTCAGGCGAAAATAGAGTCTAAGGTAAGGTAAGGTAAGTCAGTCCAACGAGCACGTTTACCTAGCTCATACCTGTTCACGCGAGACTTAAAAACACCTAGAAACATATTATCTGTATATATATATATATATATATATATATATATATATATAATCATATCTCTATTTTTTATCACCTTCTCCCATTTATTTGGGGTCGGCACAATATGTCTTTCTAATTATCTATATCTAATTCTCTATCCTGACATACAGTCTCAGTTACACCTCAAATCACATGTCATGCTTCATCATCATTCATAGTCAACCTTGTTTCCATCCATTGCTCTGCTCTTGGTCTGCCTTTACATGTTTTAATAACTAACATTATATTGTTGATTCCAAATCAATTTCTTTTAATAGGAACTATCCCAAAAAGATCTTCTAGCAGGACAGTATGGAATTATGGTAGTTGTACGGATAGCGGTATAAGCTATTACTGTCGTAGTTATTTATTTATGGAAACACGGCATGCTAACAATTCAGAAAAATTTGTAAATTTATATGTATAAAAATGTTACAGGTTGTGCGAATCCGTTAGTTGTAGGCACGCACAAATCTCGCAGAACATGCATATCAAGTGTCAAACATGTTCCTATGAATGAATTATGCATAATACTAAAAGCAAACAAAACAAATATTAATTGTAAAATTGAAAAAAAAATTTAATGAAAGGCCAAATTTGAAAACCTATCTAAATTATTTCATATACCCGAAATTTCACACATGTTATAACCTATCTTAAGACGATCTTACACTGTTTAATATTTTCTTTCAATTTAGACGAATTAATTAACGATAAACAAACCTTTGAAACTTCAACGTCATTGTATACCGACGTTTTCTTTCAATTCTGTCTTTCAACAAATTCATTCAATTGGTTTATCCCTCTAATATCATTACGAGAGTTATTCAACCATTCGATTAGTAAGTCACCAGTTATAGACCAAAAGAAACTTTATTAGACACCTATGTGGAATCAGCCTTAGTCTTGCAATAAAAAAAAATCACTAAGAGATATTATGATGGAAATTTGTTACTAGTTAACGCGAAAACTTGGCTCCGTGCCACACTTAGCAGCTCTCCAGCACGGCTTCGTCTTTACAACATTTGATTTGCATAAGCAAGTTATTAACACAGATGACTTACGTGAAACATGTAGACGTAGAAAGTCATGCATAATAACCGCCCGTGCACTTCAAGTTTAAAATAAACTAAACTGCAGCTATTCGGTGTAATATTAAGTCTTTTACTTTAACATGTTCATTGTCGAACGGAAGTGGCCGAGCGATGAGTCGACCCATTAGCCGACTTTGACACAAATATCAAGACAATTACCTGTAAACTTGGAGTGTAAGCGGAACCAACGAATATCTTACGGTAGGTAATTATACTGGGGGCGTTCAATAAAAAGTTAAAATTAAAAATTATTATACGAGTAGGTAATTTATTCAGTGTCTAGAAAGTCCTCTACTGTAGCGACTACGGCTTTCATTATCGCCAAGTCTATATTTAAACTCTGGAATAAATGAGTTTGTTTGTTGCATATAAAATTCCTAAACTGAGAACTTGTGAGACAAGGTGTTATCTTGATGAAACAAGGCTGTATTTGCGAGTTATTCTGATTATTTTTGCAGATTAAGCGTCATATAAAATATTATTATAACATAATTATAACATTTACCTTTCAAAATATTTGCTTTTTCAGTAATGAAACATACTTTACTTACATTTTCTATTTTTTACATTATTTTCCCAATAACTGTAAAGCGTCGCAACTCGCAAGAGAGCGTCAGGTTTCACGGATATTTTTTAACATTTAAATACAGACCGGCATCAGAGTATAAAAATATAGCACAACATATTCTCCTACAATATATGTAATAAATCTTAATAGACTTGTTTCCTACAATTTTTTGAAAACAGAAATTTGATAACTGCACGTAGTTAATTATTCCATTTCACAAAAATTTAGAAAAACAACAAAAAAATATTTTTATTTTAAAAACTAAAAGATAATTCGTTCATTATTTGGTATAATTATAATCGAATTAGGTCAGCCTGTACTTTTTAACTTTCAAAGAGTTTAAAATCGAATCCTCGATATTTAAGAATGGAAATAAATATAACTTTGTAGTTCATCAGATTTAATTTCAATTAGAATTTATTGAACGTCCCGTATACAGAGGTAACAAAAAGCCGATTTAAGTACGTATGTACTGACCCCGAGAACGAAATTATCTAACTGTTCGTTTCTCAATTTTTGGACCCAGCACACGTATGTACTTCAACAAAGGCGTCCATTATGCCGGTTAGAATTCAAATTTAAACGTATAATACGAGCATTAAAATAAGAATGAACACTTTCTAAGGCTATTCAATTAATATGACCTATAAACAACAGTTCTTTTCAAAATGATGCAATAATGTTAAGCAGAGAGACACGACAAGTTGAGACGTTGTTATAATGGATACGAATAGAAGTTTCGCATTACTGAATTTTATACAAAGGAATTATCCTCGTTATTGCGTATAATGCAGAGAAAACAATGCACCTTTATCAACGTGGCTGAAGAAACAACGTAAAATATGTTTGTGAACTCTTTGTATTTGAAAAATAAAAACAATAGGCAATATTTGTAAAATGATTTCTTTGTTTGATAATTTATTTAATTTGTTTTAAGTGTATTATAAAATAAACTGTCCATGTAGTTGCGCTAGCTTAATGCATAAGTTACCCCTTGTTTTAGTTCTTTAACCAACCAGTGTTCCGCAAAGTATGTACCGCGGCACACTGGTGTACCGTGGTCGTTAATTGGTGTGCCTCGAGAAAATAAGGTTATGTTTTAAACTTATTTTTAGTAAATAATGTAAGGGTAAGAAAATACTCATATTTCGCATTGAATACCTTTTCTGCAATGTAAACTTTAGGTTTGTTTATTAATAATAATAAATACCTTTCCTACAATTTATACTTTAGTTTTGTTCATTAATAATAAATATTGTTTCAATGATTAATAAATAAATTGATATTACTTAAAAAATATTTTTTTTGTGGTGTACCTCCAAAATTTTCATTTCCTCAGATGTACCTTGAACATTAAAAGTTTGCGGAACACTGCTTTAGACTACTAATATGTTGTAAATTATCAGAATCACCACGAGCGCATGAGCCTAAGCCTATGAATGTGTAGAAAAATCTCGAGAGGACACAATTTGTGAAGCCCACTAATCCACCTGAAATAAATGTAATAGATCTTTACCATCTCGCGATGGACGTTTATGAACTGAAATTACTAAAACAAAGTACGCAAAATCCACACACATGAAAAGGTTTCAATGAAAGAATATATTTGACGAACGTTACTGTTTTTGCCATAAGAATTATAGTAACAGGATTTAGAAATAAAGAATTTATCAAAAATCCCAATATTTTAAAACTACTACATAAGTCGTAAGTGGGCTCTTTTGATCGTTCAACTTTTTAAATTTTGGAGTTGGGTATACGTTTGCAATTTTGTTTTTTGTGTTCGATTTTTCTGCCAAAATGGCAGTACATGCATAAAAGTAGTTTTTTTATGAAAATAGGTATAAGAGCTTTTTCGTTATTGACAAGTTAGAAGCAAGTGAAGCGTGCAGTCGATAAGAGGTGGTCGCAGATTATATAAACAAGTACACAGCACACGACCCAGACCTTGTGTACAGCACACTTCGCCTGTGGCCGAAGGAGACAATGACCTATCGCGAATTCCGATTAAAAGAAATACCTATGCATTTCTCACGCCTCACTTATTTTAAAATGCATTCAAACGTCTGGACGCTGTTAGAAATACAATAACGTAAAGAAATAAGTATTCAATTCAATTTAATAAAATGATTTTGATTAAGAATAAATGAAAAAAACAAGGTAAACAGATTTAAAAGCTCAACGAGGTAGACAGCTCATCGCTCCTTTAACGTTGCAGGTGTTTGTTGGCGACGGTAATCACTTACCATCAACAACGCACACGAAATAAATAGCTAATGATTAAAAAATAGACCCCCATGAAAATATCAATTGTCTTTATACTTGTGAAGCCGTATAGGTAATAGTATATACGAAAACGTTTTGAACTCTGCTATGATGTTTCTAACTAGCTGTGCCCGCGACGTTCTCCACGTGGAATTCATTTTCCCCCCTCCCCCCTTTTTGAAATATTATTCATTGGTGCTACGTTCCTATTAGTCTTGACTTGATGACATGTAGACTTCTTCAATAAATGGGCTATCTAACACTGAAAGAATATTTCAAATTAGGTCAGTAGTTCCTGAGATTAGAGCGTTCAATTAAACAATCAAACTCTTCAGCTTTATATAACTGTATTAGTATAAGATACACCTAGGATAACGTTAGTGTTATTACAAAATAACTCATGTATATACACTAATGTTGCTAATCATTAATGGCTCTATTTTAACGCTAGAAGTAAATGGCATTTGGTCACAGTCATTAAAACTAATATTAGGTGTAGCAAGGGCATTATTGTTACACTGTTGTCTTTATTTAAACAAACGACATCTAAGCCCTTCGTTTTCCTTTCTTGCTTGCTGCCATAAAAGTGGATGTAAGGCTATAAGGCATAAGATTTAAACTATATTAAAAATATTCCAACCGCCATGCTAAAAAGACCTCCCTATCGTCTATTCTAGGTCGCTGACGATATCAAAATACATAGTTATAACGACGGTTTAACTAAACGAAAATCAAAGGGAATCCTCATTATGCGAGCAGCCTTATTTGACGTAATTTACATAAAGAATAATGTTATCATTATATAATTTGTATACAAATTCACAGGCGGTTATACCAGAAATTGCGGTAATTAATATCAAACGACATGGTGTTCTACACCATGCATTATGTATTCCTTCGAATAAACATACCGGTAACGGTTATTACAGCAACTCGTAATTTGGCACCTAAACTTTCATGTAATAGGAAGTAATGGATCTTAGGAGAAAGTTTCAATGTACGATTATTTTAACATAGACTTAGTATAGTAGTAAGATTGGTCATAATACTAAGACCAATCTTAGTATAAACACCAATAATTATCAAGAAGAACTTAGAATCTTATACTTATATATAAAGCTGAAGAGTTTGTTTGTTTGATTCAACGCGCTAATCTCAGGAACTACTGGTCTGATTTGAAAAATTATTTCAGTGTTAGATAGCCCATTTATCGATGAAGGCTATAGGATAGATATTATCACTATATAGGAGCTGAGCACCAATAAAGAATGCTTAAAAATCTAGTTAAGAATATTACAGCTAGTCAAGAATAACAATGAAGAATATTATTATTCTTCATATACGCTAAGAGCCTTATGACGAAATCCGAAGGCAAAAGGAAGCGGTCAAGAACACTAAGAAAAGCTGCTGGTTAGTAACTTCATAATAATCAGGTATTCCGCAAATATATAAAGAAGTACCGGATGGAATAAATCATAACACATAAATAGATTAACCTCGTATCTCTACAAAATTAAATATGTCTTAACATTTTAATAATATAGTTACTGAAACACAAGAGAAATTATAATAAAAAATTTGCCTTATTATTTATAATTTAAACTAAATTTCACTCTCTAATTAACTCTCGTTGTTTTTACATTAAGAATATTTCGTAAAAAATATTAGAATAAATTCTAAATGAAAGTAAAAAAATCAACATCTTGCAGAGAAAGCTACATTGATGAGAGCTCTAATTACCGTATCTACAGTAATCTCTAAGAAACATTCCTGTGTGTTTATAATGTAAGTATCTACAGGTAGTATAATCATTGCGTTGAACACGGGTTTTATTTTTTTTAAACGGACACCTAAAAACAGTGTTCTGTGTTTGAGTAGATCTGTATTTATTTACTCCCAAATACCTAAATTTATTTATATAGGTAATAATTCCATTATATTTTAGTTTATATATTCAAAATTGTGTCGGGTGCCGCGATACAGGCCACGAGTCTAGTGCAGTAACTGTCGCCAAAAAAAATTGTAGGCTTACTTTTAATTCAAAACGTGTTATTACTATACGTTTTAGATATCATTAATAAGTTTATCTAAATAAATGAATTTGAATTAGGTATCGTAAATGGCCGTAACATTCCTAAAATGATATCCGATTACCTGGGCTAGATAAAATCTTAATTATATATTGTATTTTTAATGCCTGAAACTCGCATGTACATACCTATATTGAAAAAGGGGCTCAAGAATATTTAAAATATTTATTAAAATGACAAATTCATTATCACTATATACTTGTACCTCCAATTTATATTTATTTATATTTTTGAGTAGACTAACCCTTAGCGGGCCGGCCTCACTGAAGCGCAGAAGCTCCGGGTTCGGTTCTGGGCATGGTAAATTTCGTAAATGAACATTCCGTTATTTTATATGGTCTGGGTGTCTGGGATCGGCGCCAGAGTGGTCCGATGTATATGACCCATAACATAAGCATAACTTACCTAGCTTTGGGATGTACAATCTGCCAATTTATTTTATTATTTTTATTTACTTTTTGAGTAATTGGTAAAAAAAAAATCCGTAAGGTAAAATTAAAAAAAACGTGTAGGTCTCGGGACGCCCGACAGAAGTGATAACTTCAAGCCAGACTGACAGACAGACTGGCGCCGTAACGCGTTACGTAACAAAGTGGTTTACCCTCCCATAAGAAGTTATCACTTCAATATAAACAGCAATTTCAAAAATTCTAGCAAATGTTTGGGGCTCATAATCACCACAATTTAACAATAATTTGTAAGTAGAACTTGATTCAGTATGACGGTAAATCGATAAAAAGTCTAGTTCAAACGTCAAACATTTCAGTTCAAACGTTTAGACACTTGATCACTGACCATTATTGGTCTATTATATGAACATCTTGCATTATTCATTATATGTAACTAGTAGAATTATATGTATTATTGTCCTCATGTAGAATTACATAATTTATGTTATTACAATATATTTATTTATGTACCTATATATATGTAGTAGTTTATTCTTTGTTTTTTATTAGTAGTTGATTGAGATTGTATTAATTTTATTCTAGTTCCACCAACAAATATTGATGAAATATTCTTTAAAGTCAATCTCCTTGGACTGTGGGTTGCCTGGAAGAGATCGCTATGTGTGATAAAGCCGCTCATTGTTCCAGTGCAAATGTGTTCATATTAATTGTCTAAATTTAATTTACGGTGAACAATAAAGAGTGTTAATTCATTCATTCATATCAGTAATTATTTAGTAGGTAGGCTTATATGCCGTGAGAAAGTTATTTTTGTAAATTTAAATGCATTCAACTATCCAAAATTATAATTTAGATAACAAAAGTTGTGCTAGAACAAATGAAAACTCAACTAAATCAGAAGACACTACCACAAACATGAATAAATTAAACATAATCAAAGCAGAAAATGTACTTTCAAGTCGTCGCATTCTAATTATAACACCGATTGAAAGTCAGCGCTTAATTCTCATTTCAGAGTGACAATGGTCGACATAAAATGCGGTACAGAAAAGCGACATAGCAACAACCCGCCGAAGTCATTCACTCAACCGAGAAAATCGCTGTTTTCAAAAGCAGATCGATTCGAGAAAAGCACGTCTACGGAAATAGTTTCGTAGTGGATAATTTCGATTTGATAACTTAATCATGCGCATCGGAAAATAAACAATTTCACGCTTCAATTTAATAATTATTCAAATTTTTAGTTAATTACTTTCGTTAGTTTTTATTGTTTTGCATTAAATACATTAGCGACAGACTTAGAAGATAAAGCCATTTTTATTTCATCTTAAGTCGAAACGCTTTATGTGCATCACATTTTTGACGATGACCTTTCCAACTCCTATTCCGATATTTAAAAAGAAACGAATAGATTCGATGTCAATAAAACTTAAAATATGTAAATGTTCGCATATGATCAATATTTTAACCGAAAAATAAAATGATTTTCAAATCTTCAAATTTTAGAGAAGACTAGATTATACTGATTATTTATACTAGTAGTCCACTTTCATGTATATTTGTATATATAATATTCACGTCTTTACAAGCGTCAAAATAAATATGCTTAGTTGTTTCTGGAATTTATAGACATCTATAATATAAAGAAAACTAACTATAACGGTAAACATTTAGAAGATTAAATATTGCGCGACTATACCGTAACAGCGATTGGCGAATGTTGGATTCGAATTATCGTCCATACTTACAATTATATTCTATATAAACTTTAAAAACATTTCTTCAATCATTGAATATACTAGCATTGTGTTTATTTGTAAAACATGAGAGAGTCCGTCTCCCATTCGGCTACATATCGTACGTTTGTATGCAAATCTGTAGGCGCTGAAGCAAGCAGCCTACCGCCAGGCAACAGCCTAAACTCCCACTCCTCAACTCTCCATTTAAGTAAGAACTCTGCATATTTTTAATTAATTTAGTATAACACAATTGAATGATGCAGTTGAAGAAAGAAATTAAATTAATTCTTACTTCGCCTGTACGGTTCAACGTACAGCGTTTTGCTGACGCTGCGGCCTACTTTTAGGCTACTTTAATATAATAACATTGGTATAAATAACGCTCACAAATATATTGTGGGTGAGTTGCTACTAAGTCGCTACCGAATCGCTATTGAGCTGCGATCAGGGATCAGCATCCAAGCCAAACTACTACAAGAATAAATCCCTGAAAGCGACAAGGTGTATTTTCTTCACCCTACTACAAGAAAGCACCAGCACTCCACCAACAACTGCCAGTATCCACCACCACAAGCAAGAACAAATGTACAGTATGTACATCGCCTAATTTTTATATAAGAACATAATAAATGTTTAAAAACTAGATCCAAAAATCATACTCTGAAATTAAAGTTATGAATATTTCTTACCTCTTTGGGATACTTAATCGCCGTTGCCGGAACAGGTGGTCCATTGTTACTTCTTTGTCTTACTGTATCAGTTCGGACTCTCCCATATAATTACGAACTTTCACTTAATCTCGAATGTTTTGTTTACGTTTAAACACACTCACAAGTTTATATGTAGAGACAATTAATTATTACGTTCTCTCTATCTAAATTTATAAGCAACGATCACTAGACGGCATTCATTCATTTAGATATTTAAGATGTTTTATAGACTATTGTGTGTTCTTACTGTATGTACCTGCAAAAAAATAATACATAAAAAGAATTAAAATCTTTGGCTATAATCTACACAAATGTATACGAAAGCTGCTTTATTTGGATATTTATGCTTATAGGTTCATTCTTTCCGCCCTTGTAAACGAATAGGTTATCTATAGTTTGATAACAGGGGTGACATAGAATCCTTTTTTTTTCAAAACATGGAAATTTTTCGACAGGATCCAAGTCCGAAAACGGGAGCGAATATGCGTGTCGAAATATAGTTATGTATTTTTATTGTTTACTTATAATTATTATTATCTGTCGATATAAAAAATGCCACTCTTCTAGAATCTTAATGTTTGTACAATAAAACACTAAATCCGTAAATACCTTTACAAATTATAATAATAAAATAATGAGGATAAGGACTGCTGGCACGTATTAAATTTAAGCGGGCATGAACATAGGATAGTTTCTATTCCAAATAAAGGGATAGTTTTCTAGGAATGCGTATCCGTAATTTACTTAAATTAAATTAAAATTTCTTTGATGCAAATAAATGTATTATTATAATTAAATTGTCACGATTAGCATTAAGAAAGGCGCCATAAAGAATTTTATAAACTGTTTGTAAATTAAACTCTCAAAAACATGTTTTAAATTAAGATAATATGTCATGAGATAATTAATTGATGATATCGAATAACCAACAAGCGCTTTGGCACCGATTACGTCCATTTACGAGTAGAGAAAGCGAACGTCGCAAAATGCATCCTCCGCATCTGCCAATATTACCGCATTAGAATGTAACATTGATTCAAGCTTATGATATTGACGTGCATAGCAGTTGTGCCTTAAGCTTTTTTCGCAAACTCATTCACGTTTCTTACAAGCATTTCATTCATTTCATTGCATTTTATTACGTGACTTTGAATTGATTCTAATGCGTCGAGCTTTCACTGCCGAAATATGAGTCGAACTAGCATGTATTATTACTTTCTTATTAATTATAGATATTTTGAGACCTTAGGGATATCAATATCAGTTATTGTCCTGGTTAGAATTTGAAATAATACTATATTTAAATAATAATACCTTAATTAGATTTATATTAGATTACGTTATGTATATTAAATATGGTAGAGAACGTTAATTTATAATATAGTAATTTTGACCATACCTTAATTTGATTAAGATAACATTTTTGGATGTTACGAAACATCTACGTTTCTTACTGCTTTACTGACATTAAAATAAAATTAAAATATCTAAATAATGATGCCATAATTAGGTAGTGCTATTATTGTTCTGTCTATTTTTATTTACTTATATTAATTTTATATCTTTGAAGTTATTTTGTTGGAATATTAGTTGGAAATTATCTATCTAAATCTATTATAATAGTTTAAAAATTAACGTACCTATAGCTAACTTTTTGCACATATATATTTAAATTATAATATAAAATACATAGAAAATAAATACACTGTTATGAAGAATAGTTACGTTATTAAAATTTACGATGTTTTAGGTCTTTATATAAATTAAGTAAAAAAATTGAAAATTCCCGCGCGTTTGCTTTAGGTTGCGTGACGGTCTGCTTGAATAGAGCGTGCGACCGCGAAGCCTTGTACCGGAGCACTAGCCCGAATGCCAGCTTTGGCGTTTGCCTCGCAGCTGAGCAGACCATTCGCCACTAGAACTATATTCATTCAGAAACCGGTGCGGTGGTTCGCCTAAACCACTGAACTTCACAACCCTTGCAAGTCACATGAGACGCTCGTGGTTATTACGTGATATTACAGAGAATATTTAGTGTTTTCGAGTCTCCACACAAGTCGGCGATTTGACTCTGATGCCCATTCGTGGTGTCCCCTCTCGGCGCTTTGGTCTAATCCCTAGTAAAGGGCCCGGTAATGTGCGAAATGCATTTCCCCTGCCTCAAAAAAAACTGATATTGCAGAGAATATTTTAAATGCATTGTTTTAAATATATTACACATCTTTTTTGGATTTTCACTGCCTTGGGGTTTACACGTTGATTCGCCTAGTTTACTGGTATGCAGAGGTTACAGGTACGATTTTTGGCAGGGTAAATTTTACGAACTTACGTTTCGTTGTACTGGATGGATGGATGTCTGGATGCCACACCACATAGACGGACGTAACTTACTTATCTTCGGAATATACAATGTATGTATTTTTCTACAGCTACCTGTACCTATTTTTATTTGTAGCTTCACTTTTTATTTATTTTTTCTTTATATTAGATATTCTTTAAAATATTTAATTTTTAAACTCTACAGTAAATATTTGCCAGTAGCTACATTTAGCAACTGTACCATTATTAACTCTTTGATTTGATTAATTAATTGTAAAATGTTTCAATTTAAGTACTTTTTATTACGTAAGAATGTTTTATGCACACACATAGTACATACACATATTATGTTACCTGGGCACAGGTAGTATCAACAAATACGTGTACTTACTATATCTACCTCTACGCCCCTCCAATTACAACCGTCAAAGCAGCATGGAGCACATTTATAAAACTAAACTATTTAAAAGATAATAATTATGCATTATTTTTTATTATTATTAATTACAAAATCCCCGCCTCCGTGCTTGCCTTAGGCAGACGCGACGTTAAGGAACAAAGCAATGCATAATATGTACCTACTTACATAAATAATACTCTCAAATTATTATGTTAGTGTTTGTTGTATCTGATGTCTTGAATCGCAATCTAGTGTTAATTCAAATCTTATTTGTGTCAACACATGCACCCGATTTACGCTTAATACATAAAAGTGAAAGTGTAGTATTTGTGCTATCACGGTCTAGAGTATGGATCGATTTTTTTTTAAATATACTTTTATTTTATATATTTCTAAGAACGGTGATGAACATGATATTTCTTTTTAAAAAACGCGACAAACCGATTGCACAAGAGCCGATATAAGCGAACGAACCCGCTTGGAATGCCTAGTTATAAATTTTGAACGTATTTTACTTTTTCCCCTTTTTAAGACATATCACGCCAATTTAACAGTTGATAAAAGAAATACGGGTGATAGTAAGTGGTTACCGTAGCCCCATGACACCTGTAACACTAACGGCCCGGCCACGACCTTCTGAGAGTGACAGTTATTTGTCTATTTCTCTATCTGTCTATTATCTGACAAAAACAAAAGTATTATGATAATATATGAAAAATACTACGAGTTCTCACGCTGGGAGCCAAACTCCGTCACCTCGCTCGTCTATCACCCCGAAAATACAAAAGCTACCTGGGTTTCAGAATCAAAATTTAAGCAGGTGAAACCATGTGGAAAGTCCTACTTGTATGCATATATCATTGGTTGGCAGTATCTCCATTACATCTATGAAAGATATGGACAAAGTTGATTGCGTGCGAAAACACCTTTTAACTAAACACGCGATACTGCACTAACTGATCCATAAAAAAACGTATTACGAGTCGCACACCCGATCTATAAACCTGTCTGATATTGTTTAGATAAACCGTTGTTTGTACTAGTTTCTCTTCACCGGGATTTAATTCGCAAGAAAAAAATCATTTTTCGGTCTACTTGTTGCTGGTAATACTGGACACGGATAGTTTTAGTTAACGGTCGATGCGATCATTCACTGAACGCTAGTTAGTAATTACCAATGACCATCGACAAATAAACTCTACCACCATGACCATAGTTTTGTTATTTGAAACCAATTGTTTACTCTTTTCAAAATGGGCTGCATCACAGAGTACATTAATATAAGTCTGCATTTATAACATAAAACTAATTATTATACATCATTGCAGTTTTTTGACGTAATCGATTTTGTTTTATAAATCGATGTCCACTGCTAGACGTAGGTTTCCCCCAAGTCTGTGCCTGGTCTCCCGCTTTCCTCATCCAGTGACCTTACGCAAGTCGTCTGTCCACCAGGCTGCAGGGCGTCCTGCGCTGATTTTAGCGAAACATGATCTCTACTGGACTATAGGTTTGGTCAATCAGCCGTCGGTCCTACGCCAGACAGACAACCATACTTTTCATACTAATATACAAATTCGAAAATAACTTTGTTTTTACCTTTTCACAACTGAACATAGATCTTAAAGAATAAGTAGATTGTAGGTATACTGAGGTAAGAGATGGATGACGTATTATTGTTTTAATAAAAACTTGTTGAAAATAGTCAAATAGGATATATAGGCAATCCATAATTTCAAGATAATAGATATAGAAATATATATGTAATAAACTTTTGATCAGAAATAAAACGTCATTCAGAAAGCAAAAATAAAGACAAACAGAATCTCACATCTTCTTCTTCTATCTTAATCACAGGGATAAAACAGCACTTTTCATCCCTGGTAAATGATTCTCCCCACTGTCAAAAAAAATAAAAAAACTATGCGAACCATAGATAATACATGCGACTCCTGTCTCAACTTTATTTACATTACAGCCACTGTTAAATCGCGGCATAAATTGTTATAAAAAAATATCGCCAATTTTGTAACATAATTTTATATTTATAAATTACTTTTCTTTTATTTACTTTCCTCATATTCGAAATGAATAGCAGGGTGTTAATCTAGGGTGAAAGACCTCCCTTGCTACGTTCGTGCGCATATCCATCTCGTGCTTAAATAGGTCACTTTTTCGTGTAATAATCTATTATAATTATAATTCAAACAGTATAAATAACAAATAAGCAAACAAATGCGATCATGTTAATTTTATTTCCTATCAAAGCGTACGGAATATTTGCAAACAATGAACCATGGAAAGCTTTGGTGAGAGTTAGTTACCTGCAACTTGTATGACTATCATTATGTTCATACAAACATCTATACACCATAAAGTTATAGCTAGATGTAGACAAAATACCTATGAGACTATCGAAAGCGGTAATATCTATCAACTTTCCTTCAATAGTCGTAGCGAAATAACCGACTCAAACAATAATTCGGTCAGCGCTATAACATCGCTAAGCAATCTCTGAAATCAGAGAGTTCCATTCCTTTCGCTGGCTATCTCTCACGATATTTTTATTTTATATCAAAGCTTGCGCTGGTATTAAGTATTCGTGATCACGAATGATAATTTCATTTTTTTACCTAATCACTAAAGTTTGTACCTAACACTACTAAAATACTTATATTACATAGACGAATGATTTAAGTGAGCCTTCAGTGCTAAGCTATTCTAAATATGTAGCAAAATACACTAAAGGAGTCTCGAGACCGATTTTGACGAAGACTAAATTGGTATCATTAGATTTTCGAAAAATCAATCACCTTTTTCCGAAACGAAATCTGCTGATTTTGAATATTAAAAACATACTGATTATTATACCAAATCATAGGTAGCTTTTAAGTATCTATCAATTTCTGTGAAGGATTATCGAACGGCAACCCGAGGTAAAGGTTATTTTTGAACCAAATGTTCTATTTTCCATGTATTAATTAAATATCAAATTGCGTCGCGAGCATGTAAGCTACATCTTGACCGCACCTTAATTGAATGCAATCATTGTTTACCAATTGGGTTAAAATAACGTGCGCTTCGAATATTAAATATAGATAAAAGAACATTTTGTTCAAAAACAGCCCCTTTCCTTGGTTGTCCGTTTAACGTTCCTTCACAAAAGCTGATCCTGACAAATTACAATACAATTTGGTGCTATATATTATAATACAAACTAAATAAAAAAAATCTAATATCCTTTACTCGTTTCTAGAGTGTAGGCTCAGAATACTATATTTCTGTATTCTGAGAGTAGGTATTCTGAGGTGAAATTGTGTAGCCATCTAGTGATGAGAATAGCAATAATTCTCCAGAATTACTACAATATATTATTATTTCTCTCGCTTTTCGGCGTTTCAGTATTAAAAACAGATTTTTGGACCATTTGAATCAAATACCTATTGAGGCTAAGGGCAGATTTTTCAATCATCAAATAAAAGTTATCCGTCGAATAGATTATTACCTGACTACATTCAAAACTGACACAATTCCATTGTTTTATTCATGCAACAATATCTTTTATTTTTCCCATGTTGTATTTTATTCTCTAGAATATATTGATTGAAGAATCGGCTCAAGTTTCTTTCAATTTCATATTTAATTTTCAACAGCATATCAAACTAAATAACTTTCTATACACAATTAGCACTTAATATTACGATAAATCTATACTAATGCCATCTAGTGAACACATTGGAACTAACCACGAGGTTAACACGTGGTGGGTAACGAATTCAAATGTTTTTATTCAAAATAAGTTCCGCTGGAGGATACTTTTTTGAAGGTCACACATGTATGTAAAAAAATGATCATGTAAATCTACTTCCTATTCTATGTACACACCTAACCCTCTTGTTATGGAGTACGGGAGCCACCTCACTTAGGATATAGGATAGAATTACGCCCGCCAATCTGCAATGTCCGCTGGCTATCTGTGGATCTTGTGATTGTTCAACATGCTCGCAATTGATTGTTCCGTCAGACATGCACTATCGCAATATGTATGTAACACTCAACCACGAGTAACAGCCGCTTGTCTTGGTAGATTACAATAACTATACTAGAACTGACGTGAGTAGCATTCTTCTTGATAATAAAAATACGATTGTTGTCAGGTACCAGGGGCGGTCTTATCCCTGATAACAATTTCATCCAGACTTCCCTTGGGAGGACATACCCTTTTATGGAAAAGGGTAGATATCGTCTATCCCTGAAAACTGCTCAGCGGACTGTATTTATATAGGCATAGACGAATAATAGAAAGATAACGTTCTGGAATTGCGAAATACACTTTACTCGAGGCTATTTTTTCCTAAGGCTGATGCTTGCAACTTATTAACGAATATTTTCTTAATTTAAGAACATTACAAATAGAGAATATTAAGAGGCCGTCTTTAACAGTTCCCCAAAAGTATATATAATATTGACCCTCCATTTTGTATAGTGCAAAGTGCCAAGCTTTACTAGTTGGATCGCCAAATTCATTCGTTGCCAGAGGAGAAAAATTCACAACAAGTAAATTAAATAGTACGTATATGTAAATAAAACTATTTCGAATATTCTTGACATTTTATTAGTCTTAAATTTAAAAAATGTAATTATTGAATTACGTAATCATTTCACATTTCAAGCAACAATTCCCATTAATAGTGTACGTTTATAAATACTTATGTCTAAATTAGGTAACCATATTTCCTGGCAGTGGCTACTTTTTTAGATGGATTTGCACAGACACAATACAACTTAATCCATAAAGAAAATGGAGGCCTAAAGTGGCCACTGATGGGTGACATTGACACAAGCTATAACCAGGCATAGGATAAAGTTCCACTTTAGTGCTAGTTTAATAACTCAAGTATATGTTCATACTTCACTCAATAAAAAATACACAATAAAAACAGTGTTATATTTTCAGAGAGCGCCATTCTTCCATTGATTTTGATATAACAAAATACCAATAGACTTTCAAACAATATTTTATTAAATTGTTTAGAATAATATATAAATTAAAACTACCTACGCTATTTACACTGTTTCACTTTAGTACATTGGGTAATTTGTTTTATAAATACGTTTAAAAATAAAATATTGATTGAAATTATAGTGGTGTTTTTACATTAAGAAGGCAAGAGGATGAAGACTTAAGATGCCCTCTAGAAAACCTAGCATTTACGGATTTTTTTATAGTAACGTTTATTACTGAGTGATTCTATGCATTATTTATTGATAGTTGTAAATATGTATGTCCCTTGCTGGAACACACTTATACATAATACGTACAATATTATAATATGTAATATGAATATGTAACCTGCATTCTAGTTTAAAACATTCCATTAACAATACAAAGAAAAGAACATGAATTGTCATTTCCTTTGCACTATTGTCTTGACCATATTTAACCAATATCCACCACCGTGTAAAAACTATTGATGCAACCCAATTCCTACTTTATTTTGCCATTAAAAACCAATATGCTAGTAACATAATAAAATAATATACGCCAGTACGTTCATAAAATTTTATAAGCAACATTTAACTAAAATCAATTAAAATCGTAATAAAAATACATTTAAAAAATCACAAAACATTATAGACAACATATAAAAACCCCAACGCTCTTCTTTGTTTTCTTATATCGTTTCGTCTTATTCATATTGAGTTAAAGTTTTTGAATTACTCTTATTCAGAAAGAGACCGTAAGACTATAATCACAATAGTGCATTTTTTATGTCCAAGTACTCAAAAAAACATAAAATTTGAGATTTAAAAGTTCCGTATCGCATAGAAAATCGTCAATATTGTTAATGTTTATCCAACTCTTTATCTGCATTTAAATACAGCTTGGCACGATAATGTCACTTAGCCATAGACAAATTTTTAGGTTTCTTTTTTAATCTAAATTGTAGTCTACTGCTGTACTGTCTACTATTCATTTTAATAAATATCAGGCGAGAGATAACTTACGTAACCGCCGAAATATCAGTCAAACGTTGGGTCTTTAGCCATCATGTTGGTTCTGAAACTAGAGGATCTGGTCTATTAGATGCTTGTGACGGCCACCCAATAAGCTGCTTGACATTTTTTAACTTCGTTCTTCAGGCAGGCGAAAAACAAACAAACTGATCTTTAAGAATATTTGTATGATAATGTAAAATAATACAAGCGATAAATAAATATACAATAACTTATTTCTACTTGTTTCGCAATGCTTCACAATATTAAAAAAAAAATAACTTTAGTAAATAAAAACAATTGTTCTTGTGGTCATAGCCCGTTTTAATTTAAAAATAATCAATATCCTACGACTATTGTTTTATGTTGACTGCCTCTGTGGTTAAGAGGCCTAAGCCTTTGCCGGCCTACCTCGCTGTAACCCAGAGGCTCCGGGTTCGATTCCCGGTATAGTAAATTTCGGAAACGTATTTTCTCCGTTATTTACCATGATCTGTGTGACTGGGATCGGCCCAGAATGGCCGTTGTATACGCATAACACAAGCGTAATTTACTTAATGAACTGACTGAATTTTTACTGTATTTGTTATATGCCTATATCTATGGTCTAGTCTGTATCATTGTATCGACTTAAACTTATCTACGCAAAAACAAAAAGAATATGACATATACTTCATCCATCAGTCCATATATATATATATATATAATAATAAAAAATATATATATATATATAGCTATAGCTATACTGGTGGTTAGGCTCCAGAGACAGGAACTTCCTCACAATGCGTGCCGTGCTCAGGAGAAGCAATTATATGTTATTATTATATGAACATAATGTACATTTTATTACAAGTCGTCACTAGCGTTTGAGTATTTGGCCATTTATTATTATCAGTCAAAACTTTACCCCAACCGATGTAAACGAAGACGGTGGAATATGAATATCTGAGCGTTGCGTTTGTTTCGGTCGCGCCGCGGTACCGCTTGGCGCTGGTCGGTGGCTCGTCGGAGGGCGGCCGCGGCGGGTGGTTGAGGCCGAGCTCGCCGTTGCCATAGCAACCGACCAGCCTAGTATGCGGGAACGCCGCCCGGAAGTAGTCCTGCTCCAGTTCGTGCTTCTTGCCTCGACCGACACACGACAGCTTCAGAACAATGCTATTCTCAAACGGCGGCACTTTCTTTGAAAACTGGAATATATTTTTATACGTTACTAGGATGTCAAGACTAAACAGATATACAATGCAAAAGTGGATGGATGCAGAAGTCGCGGAAGCCACGACACACCTTCCATGATCAAATTGATCGGGTGCAGAAGGTGATGTCAGGAGCCTTAAGAACAGACGAGCATGCATGACAAGAGCTGTGAATGTTAAAGAAGCAAGTGGGGTGTGTAAGAATAAGCCTATGTGGCGCTCTGTTGTTCGTGCCTACCCCGCAAGGGACCTGGCGTGAAGTTATGTATGTACATATGTATGTACTAGGATACCCGGCCACTTCCTCCACGCTTGAGTTGAAATTACCATGCGATTCCCGTGACACAAAGTACAGCAGTATTTGGAGGTTTAATGATTTTACATTAGATACATTATTATAAATTATTATTATATTTATTAATATTACAATAATCTCCTTCTTCTTCTCTCTTATATATAAAAATGAATATTTGTCTGTACGTCCTGTTTAGAACCGTAAACAATACATTTAGCATTTTGCATAGCAGAGGTTTTGGTGGCACATGACCGGTAGGTGGTGCTGCTTCGGCATATTGCAATAAATTTATGTTGTATATTAATAAAAAATATTATAATAAAAAGGAATTAATTAACAAATATTACCTCATTGATAGATGTCTGTATCTTAGCTTTTGTCCAGTTACTTGATTCTATTATAAGAGAATACATTTCAAAATTGCTGTTTGTTTTGGATTTTGGTACAGAGAAAAGTCCAATAGATATTATATTCTCACTTATAAAATCAGAACCATTGTTGACATTCTCAACCATTTGTTCAATGTCTCTGGGTTCATACATCACATCTTCAACTATACAACCGCCCATGGCATATGGAACATCTGGTTGTCTGAAATAAAAAATAAAATTACACAATTTTGCTGATTTATATATTCTATTATAATACATCAATCATTAATGTGATTGCAGATGGTCTGAACATATTCAAACTGCATATAAGGGTGGACACAATTGACGGACAGTCAAAATTTATTACTAACTAGGATATGCCTGCAACTTGTCCATGCTTTTCTTGAAATACCCACGTGATCCGGGACACGAAATACCACATCAATTAAAAAAGATGCCAGTTATCGTTTTTGTGAAAACTGTGTTGGAATGAGTTATTTTTATACACCCAAACAACTACAAACCACTCTAGGGAAACTTCCCACGGGATTATCGGGATTAGAAATATCACACATTTAATTACGTAAAATTTGCTATAGATCTGTGAAATTATTACATTTATATTAGATTTTTTTTTAATCTAACCATTTAAATCATTCTGAGAAAAAATCGCGCGATATTCCCAGGATAAAAAGCAGAGCAGATTTTAAGTGTAAAATTTGCTGTCTGTCATCCAACAAAGCCGCATCGAAATCAGTCCAGTAGTTTTTACGTGAATTTTGAATAAACAGACAAGAAATGTTAATAAAATTGCTGCATATTCTCCATCGTATATATAGTTTAATCCAGTTTTTTTAATAGCTTCAATGTACAAACACGGCAGGTTTTAAATTTTATAATATCATAGATAGAAGATATATTATCAAGTAATTGTAATATTTTTATACTAAATAGATGGCAATCGCGTAGTAAAAGCCCCTAAATACAATATTTCTAGATGGCACCATCAATCAATTTTCTCACGTACACAAAGGCACCACTAAACTTACCATCTACTGAACAAAGGAAAACTAGCCAGTTATATTGGAATTCCTAGCATTCTTCTTCCATAGTAATATTCACAATATATAATTTACTTTACTATAAATTAAGATGAAATACTGCCTTAAATGAAAGATTACAATTTTATATCTATAGCTTGTAGTTTGGATTCATATATGACTTTTAAGTTAAGTAGTATGGTATACACAAGTGTTGCTTGAGGTGATATGTTTACCCATTACAACATGTTGCAATATTATGACAACTGTATCTGTAGCAATAATATTAACTAGAGCAAGACCTTGCAACAAAACAATTTAAAAATGAGTATTTTTAAGTACTCAGATTCACTTATTACTTTGTATGTGTATGTAATAAATGACAATTATTAATTTCTCAATATTAAAGCCCATATTTATGCATTTTCTAGATATCTACATGATGGGACTATTCTATAAGAAAATACCAAGAGTGAAGATCACATCTCAGCAAACTAATGTAGTATGGGACATTCACCAGCCCAATGGACTAACTTCTACAAGGTCACCAGTAGGGGATGGATAAAGAGAGCGGAAGCACGGTGCAAACTTTTGGCGGCTTTTAATTAACAATGTGCATTGTTATAATAACAATCAATTGAATGATGACTTGATAATATTCTAATTTCACTTGTTATCATATGAAAAATTAGTTTTAGCATGAGAAGTATTCCAGAGTAAAGATACAATCAGGAGAATGACAAGGTCAAAAATTGCTATCAAATGTATATTTAAATAACAATTTAAAAATGCTATAAAATCCCAGATAACTAACACAAAATTGGGAAACAAACATATACACATTGTATAATCTCAAGCTAAGCAAGATTCCTGTTAAGGGTATTATGCAACAGACTAAGCAACTAAAAACAATCAATAACCACTAAATAATCCAGAAGATGTACATTACATACTTTGTTGTCAATACTTTTATTAATATTTGATTGGTTGGTACATATTGGTGAGATTTAGTGTTATTACTCACAGTTCTCTAAAATAATTCAAGAATGACAGTGAATCTCCACTAGCATGTAGTATATAGGTATCAGTTACATAAACTAATGCTCCTTTGACATATTGAGTCTGGGCCAACTTATCCATTCTATCATAGAATGATGTTTGCAATTCTTCAAGGGTTTTTATGTTAATTACATGAAACTGGACATCTGGGATGGCGGGTATGTACACTCCTCCGATGAATGGTGTCGCTCTCACAAACATCTGGTTTGTTACCATATGCTCATAAGTTATTGACTGTGGTAAAGGCATGTAGGAGAGGTAACTAGCCCTCACTGTCAACATACAGGTTTTTGGAGCACTTACATTGATATTCACAACATCAATCACTGAAATGAAGGAATAAACCATTATGTTACATATATTTTTATTTTATATAATAAATAAGGCTTTATATAAGATGCAAACAGTTTTGTAATTCATAACACAAATCATAATTTTATAAGAGACTGTACAGAAAGTAACAATATTAAACATATTTAAGACCTTTTACTTTCACAAAATAATAATTTATGCTTTAAAAAAGTTGTTCTGTAAATCAATATAGAAGTTACAGTTAACCAATAACTTTTGTTACTGGGCTATTATTGCATAGTCCCATTAATTTAAAATTGTCATCAAGTAAAATAAATACAATAATTAAAATAAGTGTTTATAATGGTTATATAAACACATCTTTTAACTAAAATAAAAAGTCACTAATATAAATATGAATTATCATAAGATTGTTTATATAATTCATAAACTGAATAAAAACATCACAGATAATGGCCAGTATAATCAATTTATGATATTGTATCTTTGAACTTTGTTAAATGGCCAATATGATTTGATAAGTATATAATTTGTCACAATATTATGAAAGAATACAAAATGAGAATTTATATAAACTTTGGGAAGTCCTCACCAACATTTAAGAGTCTATCCGGAGAAACTGATTGACTGTAAAAGTCAGCCTTCCACCATCACATCTAAAGATGGTACAACCAGGCCTTGAGTTTTGGAAACCATCACAAAAAGAAAGAAGTATTGTTCCCTGTATACAACCTTCGTTATTAACTGATTTGCTCGCAATTCGGTATACTTTAGAAGAGATAGATAAAACAGAATCAATCCACGCACAGTGAAGTTTTCTATAGAAGTAATGAAAATCTCCTGTCTTGTCATATGGCCATAGCAAAATTTCACACACACACTATTATGCAGAAGAATGCACAATAATATTACCCATGAAACTTTAAAGATCTGCTTTTTTTAAACAATTAGATATTACAAGCTCAATCAAATCAATGTCCAATGATGCTCAGTAACTGACACAATTATTTTCTGTCAATCCTTTAATGAATATTTGATTGGTTGTATAATGGACACCTAACTGTATTAAAGTATTGCATATTGTTGAGTTTATTGATATTGAGTTTATTGTTATTACTATTACAAAATATTACAAGAGTTCAGTTTGTCTAAAATAGCTATGAAATCCTTAATGTGTGCAATTTAGGAAGAAAAACCTTGGTTTCATGTATATAGCAGCCTAGAATATTTTCCCATAGTGGGAGTCTACAGTATATCTGTCACACATGCCAAGAGCAGAATGCCGAGCATCATATTTTGGTTTTCATGATTGGTAGGTTTCCTCTAATACTATTATTCATAGAATGTGATATTACAACAATGCACCCTTTAAATTAGAATAAAATGCCTAAACAGCTGTCCCCAGGAAATAATTCAGACTTAATTCTTTATTGGAGTGAGAAGCAAACCTTAGAAGTCTTAGAAGCTGTAGTACCATAACTTCTATAAGTTGGTATAAAAATGAAATAAATTAAAAATTACTTACAACAATGTTCTTTATCACACTGTGGGGTGCAAGGACTGGGTACTAATACTTCACATTTACTGCTTATAGTAAAACCAGCCATATTAGCAAAAGTTAGCACAGCCAAGGGTTCAATTGAGAAGTTCTTCGACTTTTTAAATTTAATCCCTCCTCTGATAGCACATATTTGCAGATCAATGACAAAGTCTGCTGGACTTTGTTGTTCTTTTTCCAAAGCATGCACGGCTGAATACCACATTGAGCAAACATTCTTGCACACTAACTTATCTTGCCAAGGTAGGTAACTTAGGATTTTTTTCGCTATAACATAATTACTTGTTACTTTTTCCACTAAACTTGAATCACAAGTTATTGGCTCAGATTCTCTTATAAGTTCTTGTTTCTCCAAGTATGCCATTAAGTTTTCAGCTAGTCTTAATTTTGAGCATCTTATCTCGTCCACCATTGAATCATCAAAAACATCATCAGTGGTCATTTCAACTTGACTAAACATAATAAGTCCTTTTATATCTCAGTAACTATGTGGTCTTCTGAACCTCTCTGAATAGGATCGCCTTTGAGCAAAGCCAATATAAAACAATATAGATAAATGAAGAAAAATATAAGATAATATCCAACGTAGATCATAACATCACGTAGGTGTTTTTTTAACTGACCACGATTGTGGATCTCAGCGGGATCATAGGCGCCCAAGTTTCCTTGTGGAATCGTGAAGTATTCGAATGAGAGCCATATAAACATCGGCAAGTTGATAAAGAACAATAACAACTGACCGTGCAGTAATAGCAGAAACGTGATGAACGAATGCGCTATGTACTTAGGAAGAAGCCAGTAATTCAGTTTATCGCAACATTCCTGCGCGTTCAGATAGTCACACTCGAGATCTGACAACGTTATAATGTAATAAACTAAAAGAAATAATATAGCCCCGCTATCGATTAGTGATAGAGAAAACAGCAATGTTTCGGCCAGTATCATAACTAACTATTTTTACCTCTAACCCCCTTGTAGATCACTTAAAATGAATAAGCACACCATGTAATCAGTTGCAAAGACAATTGTTATCGAAATTTAAAATATAATATAATCAGCAATAATCACAAATAACTTATAATTACGATACGATTTTCAATTTTGAATCAATTTTATTTGTTAACGTCAAACAAATTGACAAATCACAAAATGTCAAAATGATATTTTTTTTAATATTTATGGCTTGGCAACTAGGTCTTTAAGCCAGAATGTCAAAATGATATTTGTTAATTGTTAGTTTATACTACCATTAGCCGCAAAGGTAGGTAAAAGAACTTCATCCATACAAACTTGCCTCATGTATTATTAGAAAAAAGTTCCTTTTCATAAAGGCACAAAGTGCATTGCATACCTATCTAAAGTTAAAGAATTAAAGGTTTCTATATATTACCTTTCTATACCTTCATATTATGCTTCTAATGGTTCTAATTTGACAAAACTTCATGCAATATCAATTTCCTACCAATGTTAGTAACATCATAATGGATAGTAAACTATTGAAACCCGGCGTAAATCACCAAAATACAGACAACTTGTTTGAAGAATAAAGACGTTTTTGCTTCTGGGGTAATGTATGCTACTTATAAGCGACCAATGCAAGAGTGCAAAGTTGGTGCAACATAAAGTAGCAAATGTTTATTCCCGGTCTTAATCACTATTAATATTTCTATAAAAATTTTAGCGACGGGAATACCGTTTGAGGATCATAGTCGCGCGTAGAATCGCGGCTGGTGTATGGAATTCGCCAGGTCGGAGGCACTAGCATCGCAAGCAAAAGTGCTATTGCCAAACCACAGGGATACCTACTAAAACCCCTCCGTTCTTCCTTTTATCCCAGGGCCACAGGTATATACCCTAGCCCCTCCGCGGCCTTGGCAGGCGGTAGCCCAACAGTCTTATCGACAGCTATTTCTCTCCCCGGTGACTTCAATCTCTGTGGGGAACACTGCGAACTCATAAATCGACAGTATAACGGCGGGTGAGAACCCTTTCCCTAGGGTAATCTCACGGCAAAGGTCTAGGCTTACCCTCCGATGCCGAATCGTCCTCCTTTGGTGGGAGCAAGCAAGGATACTACTAGGACCTTCACTCGCACGCAAAAAGAGGACTCTGGCTCAACCATGGTTCGGACCACGGCTGGGAGTGAGAGGTCAAGTCCGGTAAAGGAGACGAGGTCTCAGCACTGCTTTGTTCAAGGAGTACACTCTTGGAGTGGTATACAGTACAGTATTCTTCTCGCCTGTGTCACAATGATGACGTCTTGATGTTGCCTCACGCCCTAGGCGACACAGATACCTCCCGAAGCGGCCGTGTAATACTCAAAACACAAACGTTTCCCACCTGATTTTTGCATAATCGCATAGTCCGTATTGGTTTCCTAGTCTTATTTTAAATAGGACGGTATGCCTGAGAAATCCATAAAACGTAACTTGTAGAGTTTTCAAAATCTTTCCTATGTAATAAATACTAATTTTAATTACATAAATTCTTCTATGCATACAAGATATTTAATCCTGTTACTATGTATGCACATAAATAAAATTGAAGTATATTGTGATGTCAAAATAACTGCTTTTTACTAAATGTTATAAATTAGTAAAATTTTGACTGTCCGTTTGTTCCGCCTAATCTCCGAAACTGCTGGACCAATTTTGACAGGACTTTCATCTGGCAGATAGATGATGTTATAAGGAGTAATTCAGGCTACTTTAATTACGGTTCCGCAAAAAAACAATCCACGCGTACGAAGTCACGGGCACACCTTGTTTAATAATAGGCTTATACTTGCAATCGCGATGTTTATTTGTCTATTTACGTAATTTCTCCATACCGTCCTATTTGAAATAGACTAGTCTGTGGCATAGCTGCGCCAAACTATAAAGTTCTAGCCTTGGGCCATTCCACAGACTAGCTATAGATTACTTAGGCCATTCTGAAAATTAGGCTCAGGTATTGCATAGTCTTTTATGCTAAATCCAGTAGAAGAGCAGATCCCGTTAAAGTTGACTATAAAGGCTGTTTGCACTGTACAGATAGGTTAAATAAAGCTGAGGTATGTGAATGAAACAATATTTGTGTCAAAACTTTATATTCAACATTCTTTACTTATGCTAATAAAGGCTTGGTAAATATTTACAGGGCTTTATGACAGGGCAAAGTAAAAAAACTATCCAGATATACTACAGATTCGACTCCCATGCTTACCTTATCACATCAATTTAATTGAATACTTGACTCTTACATGGGCTTTAAGCCACACATTGCTTATTATAAGACTTATACATACTAAACTTCGCCAGAATTAATGTTGTTTAAAAAGCATGGTTAATTTATTAATATAACATACAAAGGTTACATATTGGACATCTTACTTTAAGATTAAAATGTTGCAGAGAGCAAGCCATAATTAACATTAAGCATTGGTCATTTCGGGTTTGGAATATTAACCTATTTTAGAAACAAATATTAAAAACTTTCCTAAAATAATACAACAATAATAACAAATATTCAGATAGAATGCTATAATCAAAACATTAATCTCACTTATGTATCTTGTTAAATATATTTAAACTATACTCTCTGGTTTAGAGTTAATAAAACGCTAAATAAATAATAGTACCTAGGCCTGTTTTTCTGGGAAACAGTCAAAGGGTTGACGCCATTGTGCAATGCACATTGACACGGCCCATTCCCATCCGACATTTCACTAATACGGGCATGATTCCGATAATGAGCAAATAGTTTTTATTTAAACATTTACAACCTAGGATAAAGGCTTGTTACAATTCGCTAATGGAATATTACTTAAAATATATTATAACCATTGGCCGGACAGGTGGGGCTAAATTAACTAAAGTCACCTCGATAACTTTAAGACGGCCCATTCACTATCCTGCAGTGGGCGGAGCTTGCAGGAGTCAATGCAGGCTGCAACAACATTCACAGTCCTGCATTACATGGACTGCTAGGCGGACCGCCATGCAGGATATCAAATGGGCTCCTTTAGGTACATTAGCCTTACTCTTCCGATCACAGATTATAACGCAAACGACTATTTGCGTATAAAACCTGAGGGTCGATATCTCGAATCACTGATAAATGTTACGTAGTTTATAGAATTAAACTGTGAATACGATTACTAGTTAACAATGTCCAATTTGCCAACAATCCGAGCAGACACAGGTACAATTTTGAATGCAATAATTTAAATTTAACATAACATATTTTTATTTTTACCATAAATTTATTTTCTTTTGCAAAGGATTTAATTAAAATGGATAGTTTAGACATAATTGTTACTTTCAATCTTACCCTTTACAAAAGCATAGCACCAATCCACACATGAATGTACTTTTTAATGTCCACTCTAGTAAGCTGCTTTCAAGCATTTATGAAAAGTTTAGAAATTAATGAAGTGTTTTAGATCAAATATAAAAAACAATAATTTCCATTTACTGTAAAAAGTACAAACACATGACATTCTCTACATAAATATACATCTGACCCACATCTTTCTGCAAGATTGAAAATTATTAAATCATTTCAAAGACTGTTTATGCCATTTAAGCCCAGATAAAACCTTTACAGTATAAGTGACTTAAGTTGGCACATGGTAGGCGTGGAGGCCTTTATTGTTCGTTGTAGTTACAAGTACTCAAAAAGTAATTAAATGCAAATAAAATGGCAATACATTTCGATTTACTAATTCAGCTTTACCGCAATCTTAATCCGATGAAGCAAAAGTAATAACAATATAAATAGTGAACTTAAATAGTAATACGTTAAATTAGTGAAAAAGACACTCACACATTTGAGTTATACAATAAGGTAGAACAATAAACCTGTAAGTACACTTTAAGGGAGTTACAAAATAAATAAATTATAAATATAAAAACATACAAACAATTATGCGAACACCGTGTATAGATTCGAGTGATTAATTCGTTTTGCACTAAGGGTTATAAATAATAAAAATATCAACTTATTTATAAATGGTGAACCTATCCTACTCTTTAGACAATACATTGGAATGATACATTTTCAAGAATGTTATGTTGTTACAATAATTACAATAATGTTCTAGGCAAAATCAAAATAGCTAATCTGATAGAGAATTTCTAAAATCTCACACGATATTCTACATTCATAATACTTGTATATTAAGAGAAAGTCGCGGTTGATAGAGAAGTGAAAGAAGTGTACAAATAACAAGTGATCATAGAGCGATGATCGCATAATTGTGTGCATTTCCAAAGGCGCCATAAGGTCAAGTGGCAGTGCACATTTTCATACTAAATCTGATCTTTTGACTCTATAAATGAAATCTAACTATTATAAAACCTTGACTTGAAGAAATAAACCCAACATGTTTGCAATAAATAATAACTTTATACTCTTTTATTTATTCAAACATAATTTTTAGATTACTTTAAAAGTATAATTTTTACTTTAATCGTAAATAAGTCTGTTTCAAGAGCAGGCAAAATCTGTGAATTGCAGTGACGGTTCCAAATCGTGTTGGATCAGATTTAACGCATCGAATTTATTAGATGACGCAATACTAAGGCTGGTGTGCGCCGTCATTTAACCGGTGGTTAAAATAAAATAATCAATGTTTATCCATATATTTTTAGCGATCATTTCATTTTAACCATTGGTTAAATCTCGATGCACATCAGACTTAAAATTTTGTTAAAGAAATGTTAATTATTTTTTATATTACAATTAAAACGGATTTAGTACGAATATGGGCTCTGGAGTTTAAACTTAAATTATGTTACCTAAATGAACTCATACCTAAGATTGTTCCCAAGCTGGTCCCACCCATGACGATGGCTAGTGAGAGTGCGCGCCGCCCCCATGAGGAATGGGCACGGGCGCGACTTCGCCACATTTGCACTTCAACAAAACTGGAATGTCACTTATTGATTTGGGAAATACCTATCCGTGAGTAGTAGACAGCTCAAAGCACTTTTAAATAATAGGGCAGCTGACACTTGAATCAACTGAGACACTTTTTTTTAGTTGGTTGTTGAGCAACGACATCAGCACTTTGACGAGTCAACAGAGATTAAAAATATTTTTTTAAAAGACGATGGTAAGGTGTTTCAGCGTTCAATATTTAGATGTAACGGTAACCCCTCGTTTACATTACAAGCAAGAAAATAGGCAGCACGAGTATGTACAATTATACATGTGTGTCCATTCCCTGCTTGCCGACGTAGATCATTCTGTAAATGAGGGATAATTATTTTTAAAATTTAATGTAACAGTGTCACCTACCCAATTGAATTGACATGATACTAATCCAACACTTTCGAATCGATGACATGCGGCCAGGTGTTTCACCACTCGTGCCTCGACGTACACAACATTTTCTTATGATAATTCTCCTCTAAGTTTTAGTCATCGGGCGGAATGCACAAATCCACAACTATGTTGAGTATTATTAATTTCAATATATACATAAGTAGAATATGCCTATTAAAAGTGGACTTATAAATAAAACGCGAGCGCAACGCGTACGGGGCACGCTCATCTTCCAAGCAAACGGACTGAACCCATACACTTTATCAGCTAGCGACGCAATCATTTCATACACATTTATGTTAAGTACCAAACACTTAAAAAATACAATATAGTCAATCTATCCATGCAAACATTATGTGTCTCACACAACTGTATTGTTCATAATTGAATAGTCTGCGTTGCACAACAATCACCATAACCCAGCAAAGCGGGCCACCGGGGAGACTAGAAGGCACGACATGACGCAGTCGGTGACGGTGGACGATCATGGAGCGTGCCAGTCGCGGCCCAGAGATCATAGCGTGAGCACGGCGAGGGAGGCGAGGCCGGCGAGGGAGGCGAGGCGGCGAGGGGGCGGCAGGGGGCGTGGCGGGCGGCGAGCGGATCGTCCACTGACTGCGGTCAGGTGGCGTCGAACTCGATGCGGTCCCACGAGTAGTGCTTGACCTGGGGCCGCGGCGGCGGGCGGCCCACCATGCCCCCCAGCAGTGGGTCACACTGCGGCACGTGCCCCCGCCCGAACATGTTCGGGATTATCTCCGTCTCCATGTACTCGTACCCGTCTCCGTCGACGTTCATGTGCGAGCCGAGGTCGATGCCGCACTCCTTTAGATCGAACTCGCAGGGCCGGTCTTCGAACGGCTCATGCCGGTCCTCCTCGTTCTGGAACGATGGCAGCGACAGGTCGTCCATGTACTCGAAGCCGGTGCGCGTGTGATCCAAAATGTCCCCGTTGGTGAGCGGGGTCATCGTCATTCTCTCCTGGATTTCATCGCCTATATCCATGGCCGTCTGGGGGCTTTCGACGACGCGGTCGCCGTCGCCCGATAGGAGGCTCTCGAAGAAGTCATCGTTGTCAGCGGAGTTCGGGTCGGACCCGAAGTCTGTGTGGAAATCTCCATTAGAAAGCAGTTCCACGGTTAGCTCGGGATCTATTTCGGAAGCAGCACTATCAACGGCACAGCGCTCACCGGCGTGAACCATAATCTCATTTTGAATGTCATCTAATTCTCTCTGTAGTTCATCTGACGCCAGCGTATCCCGCACGTGTGTATCTCTGAGGACGTCATCGGTGAGCACTTCGGTCGGTGAGAACGTATCAGGCCCGGCGGTTACGTATCCGGCGTCCATCGCGGGGCTCATTACAGTCTCCCCTACCGCCGAGGGAGGGAGCTCGCCATTTTCAACTAGTATTTCCAGTACATCATCCATAATCTGGCTGTCTTCCGTTTTGATATCTAGGAGAGGGGTAGATAGGGGTATCTGTGGCATAGGCGGCGGAGGAGGTGGCAACGGAGGGGGCGGAGGAGGCACAACCCGTTCGGGCTCGTAGGAGGCCGTGGGCAGGATCGCAATAGGGACCACTTTCACGCCGTTAAGTATATAGGCCGGGTTGGCAGTCTTCTGTGGCGTGGCATCGACTGAGCCATCGGACGCGACAGTCGGGGGTGTGACGGTGAAGAGGCGAACGAGGCGGTCGGGCGCCGCGTCGGAGGCGGCGATGACGTACCTCTGCGGCGGAGGCGCGGGCGCCGGCGGCTGCTGTAGCGCGTCCAGCTTCGCGCGCAGTTGCGTCACGCACAGGTGCGCCTGCAGCAGCCGCCGGCTCTGGTCGCTGGCCGCGGCGCCGGCCGCTTCGCGCCGCACCGCTTCCAGCTGTCTCCTCGAAGCATCCAACTTCCGCTCCAACTCCTCGATCTGCCGCCGCTGCGACTGCACTATATCCTCCTGCGGCTCTTGCTCGACTCTGGGGTCGGGGGATGAGACCGATGCGACTGAAGCTGGAGATCTGGGTGCCTCCTCTAGTTTCTCAACAAGAAAGGGCCGCAATCTGTCTAGCAACTGTGGCTTCGGACCAGAAACTCTCAAGTTCCGACGTTTGCATTCGGCACGGAGGTCTGAGACCTTCATGTCCTCGAATCGAGCTATCGAGCCGAGGGAAACGGAAGGTACCGGCGGTGGTGGTGGTGGAGGAGGGGCTGAATAGGCTTCAGAGGTATCGGAAGCGATGGATGCTGCGGAAGAGGACGGCGGCGAAGCCGGCAACGTCAGTTGGAGAAGCATCTGCTGTTGCTGCAATAACAGTTCATAGGGTGTTTCAACAGATCCTGGAGGCGAGGACGCTTTCTGCGCGTTCGGTGGTCCCTTGTATTCGTGGAACTTGAACCTGGCTTTGGGTTGCTGCTTCTGTTTGTTTTTCTTGCGATTCTTATCTTTGCCGGGCGCGGGGTGCTGAGGGGGTGAGGCAACGCTGACGGGCGAGAGCGTGGAGGGGGGCGAGGGCGTTGGGGACGCCTCTTCCGGGGGCCCGCAGTACGAGGAGGGGTGCTGCGGCCGCCCCGAGGCGCCCTCGCTGGTGGCCTTGAACGCGAGCGTGCCGCTCTTCACGGCCGTCTCGATCGTCTCCTCCGTGTGGAGGATGTTCTTCTTGATCAACTCGAGCGGCCCCGGCCTGTGCGACAGTTGGTCATTCAGCTGATCAGCTAAGCGGGCTTTCTTTAGCATTCGCTGCTTCTCAGCCAGGCTCGGATCTACATGGCTCTCCTATAATTATAAAGGTGACAATTAGCAAAAAAATGTTGTATTTTAAATTAATTTACTAAACCACAACATTTCTTATCTGGGTTTGCAGGGTTAACATAAAAATCTATAAATATTGTAACAGTCCAAGTTATTTTTCTCTCCATTCTAAATGCGCCGTGTCAATATAAAATATATTTCAAATCAACTGGTTGTGTATGAATCAAACTCGACCCATGGTGTAGAGGATTTCTCTATGAGAACAACTTAACGTAAAATATTCAACATTACTCAATAATTTTGTTATGTTACGGCTAGCCTCTACTGAGGCTATGAAACAGCGCACTTCGCCCTACGCACCTAGTACTTGGCGTTGTTTATAATTTTAGATTTGAAAAAAATCACAAGGACTTGTAAATATAAACACGAAATTTATAAAAATAAATAGACATGTATAGCGGTATAAACCACAATTATATGTATATGCTTTTAAAAAAATATAATTATTTCGAAAGCATTTTATTTTTTGATATTCGATTATTTTAAGCTCAAGTCAATCTGAATATATCTTGTGATTTTTCATAATGACCCAACCCGTGATGCTTTGACGTTTGCCAATTGATCAACATGGATGAAGTCGTAAGCAAGTATTAGTGTAATATAAATTTCCAAAAAAGGAAAGTACCTGTTCTAATATATGTCTCCTTTCTAGTTCTTGGCGATCTGGCCGCCGTTGAATTTTCGCTTTTAGCAAATCCCCAGTCTTCGCCCGCTCCAGCTGCTTGCATTGTTCAAAGTATGCCGGTGGCGTTTTCAATGCTAGAAACAAAAATACATGATAATCCCTAAAGTCTTTATCCGATATAATATATAACGATGGGTTTAATGCATTATTGAAGATGTGACATTGTTAATGACGTTAAATATTGAAAGATAACGTATGTATATACAATAATGCGCCTATTCGTTAAAGACGCTATTTTTCAAGGCTTTACTAGTAAATAAGACGCATTCTGTCACAGCCTAAATCTGTAATGTTCACGCAGATGAAGCCCCAGCATAAACAAGATAGAATATAGTAAACTAGAAACTATCCCTAAAGAGAACAAATAAAACAGCTCATTGAATTTGTTCATATCGTGAATCTGTTATACTAAAAATATTCAACGTTTTGTGTTGTAAAATTCAAATTCTCATTAGTCGCGCTGTTTAAATCGTAAATGAAATTCTTTCACCCACGCGCACTAGCCGCCGCTCCGGTGTGAGGTACGAACGCAGTTCTAGTTTATTTGTCCGATACATAAAATATCATAATCGTGATATTAATCGCCGTTGTATTTTATTAGAAACTAATTATCCTTTCTTCAAAACAGAAACTCATGCATGAAAATTACATAAAAGCTACTCACGCGGCATAATTCCTTGGGCAACGAGCTGATTGATGGGTCTTCTCATCAACAATTTAACTTTCAGGGCTGAAAACAATACAAAGAGACCAATAAATATATGAATCTATTTATACCAATTAAATCTGTATGTCCAGCAATTTGCCTCAATGCGATTTTCCTTGTTATTAAAGCTATTGTTGGAATTATCATACAACCGAGCCTCGCAATGTATTAACATATAAATACGCCATTGCGTTTCGTTTAAAATGCCCACTACCATTTGAATACAACAATAGTCCCTGATTGAATAGCCTCAGGTTCGTTTAGTTGGGAAGAAGTCGGCGTCATCATCATAACGCCAGCTGACGTCAAGGGTTGAGTATGGGCGCCGACGCGATCGACGCGTCGGCCAATGCATTAGGCCGACCACACATTGGCTACTATCGCTTTTCTTAACGATCAGTCTTTTATTAGCTCTCACACCGAATCCAACACTGATATTATCAATTGCCCCGACTGTTAGAAAAAAGATACGAGGTAAAATATAGAAATATGAGAGATTGAATAAGCAGCAAGCGGCACTACGAAGATTCTATGGCGTAATGCATTAAAATAGTTAAAATTATAATGAACAGAAATAAGGATAGATAACATACAATTGATTATATAGTGTAGTTTATATAATACAATCATAATACAACAGCATAAAATAAATATAAAAGACTAGTGTCAATATAAATAAATGTTATAGAACGCAAGAGGTGTTATCGTTAGGTAAACACTAGATAAATAAATAAATGTATATTATATATATATAAGATTTACTTATTTATCTTATATATATTATATAAGATAAATAAGTACAATAGAATAATTAAATGATAAGTTAATAATTACCACAAAATTATAATTGGAGAATATGCATTAGAAAACAAAATTGGCAATAAAGAGAAAAGAAAAAGAGAATGTAAAGAAAACTTCAGCAAAAACAAAAATACCCTGAAAAGTGTGTGCGTCAGGAAAAGGAGAATAAAACAAAAAAATACTGACACTCAAAAAAGGGAGAGCCAAATCGGTCTTTTAAGCATGAAACAATTTGACGGTCTCTGTGGTTGGGCAAGGTAAGTCTTAGCCGGCCGAAATCGCTGAAAAACAGACTCCGGATCGGATTCATACCATGGAAACAAGCTCCGTTATTTACTATGGGTACCAGGGATTGGGTACCAGCGTGGTCCGATATATATTACCCATCATAACCCGGGCGTGACTTCCTGAGCTTGGCACATATATAATGCGAGCGTTTGTCTGCCGATTATTTATAAAAAAAATAACTTTGGTATAATTACATGGGTTCTGACAATGCCTTCCTAGTGGTTATTTCTATTACTTTTAAACCAAGATAAAAATACACATACACATACATTTCCATCTACGATAGACAACATCAAAAAGTCGATTTGGTAAAATTTTGAATAGTAGGAGCATTGGATTAAGCGTGGGATACCTATGTATTGTTCATGCGACCGAACGTTAAACATAAGCGAATGTACTATTGCCAAAGTGAATGAACAGAGCATGCTCGTAAAATTTTAAAAAGTTTTAGGATACACATTTTAGATGTGTTAGTACATAGGAATCCGAGGAACTTTTGGGGTGCTTTTACCACTACTCGATTGAACAAACTCGTAGTCGCTCAAGCAATTGAAAACGATGTGTGGTCAGCCTTAAGATAATATCGATAAAGCGTGCAGCTCGGTGTAGGAGACTTGATCTCGCTATATTGTTGTTTGCGCGTAGACAAGCGGGTAGCAGCGAGCGATGAGCGGACAACGCTGGCGTGAGGCCAACATAAATAAACACTGCACAAGGAAACTAGTGTTATGCCGCGACCGTATTACAGACGAAACATTCACTACCACTGGGCCGTATATTGTGGGTTACTGGGCGCCATTACCGCGCCTCACCCACGATTGATCATATGACAATAAAACATCAGTATGTCTTTGCAAATAATTACTAACTTAATTTATCCTACTGAATGGATATAACTTACATTCTTTGTGCTTGCCCATGGCAGGCTGCAGAGGGCTGTCGTCGACAATCACCTTAGGTGGGGAGACGCGGGGCGAGCTCGGCGGCTCGCTGGCGCCGCTGCTGCTCGCCTGCCGACCAGCCATCTCCTCCGCAGCGTAACTGCTAAAAAATTTGTTTTATTTTTTATTATTCGTTTTTGATATAATATCCCCAAAAATATTAATACAGTATACTGTAAAAAATACAGTATTAAATTGAAGGCAGATTAAATAGTTGTAGTGTATGCGGGGGTTGTTCCGAATATTCATTGATATAAAGGACGGATGAAAAAGGAAGCACGTTATCAGTGGATACACCACCACTATGGGAGAAGTATATAGTGGTTCGTTGACACGGTGTCCTCAGGATAGAATAAAACAGAGGCGAATAAAAAATATTAGTACACAAGGTTCTCACAGATTATATTGGTTCCACCAATTTTAGGGAAACAAGCCTAGCTGCCATTCCCATTCAAGTGAGATCGTTGTGTTAACATTCATAATTTCTAAGTAAAGCTATACTCGTTAAATTGTAGACTTTATAGATTGCCATTATTGTTCCGATTTTTGATAAATTGTTTTAATTAATGTCGAATGTTACCACCTTTAACATAACTAATGGCCTACATCTTAATAACCGTTTATTTGTCTTAGTATTAGTTAAAATTTGACATAAGCTACATACCAGTAATGTCAAATTTCTACTGATGGTAGGACGAGTGAATGAAGAATAAGATATAGGACAAGCATCACTTCCGTATTCTCGCTAACAACCATAATATGGAATATTTTTTGTGTTCCTTTTTTACGTTGTTACGAGGTTCTCTCGAGAATGTACAGCGCCTAGTATGAATTCAGAGGGCCTAAAGCAGACGCCTTTGGAGAATTACTTAGTGAAATTGCTACGTGTCTGGTAATTAATTGTAATACCTAACATAAAATTCCACTTTATGTTGATACTGTCATGTTCGTCATTTAAATCAGCGAAAACGACTTTAGGCCCTATGTGCTTACAAATTGGTGAAAAATAATAATAATACATTAATTTCATGGTGAAATTTAGTGAAAATATATTAGAACATCTAGAAGAAAGAAAAATGTTTATCTCGCAAACAAACAAAAATAAAGAAATCCGAAAGAGAATTTCAACTCTCCAAACTTATAAGAGTAAGTATACGAAAGGAAAGAAAACAAAAAAGGCTAAAGAAACTAGAAGAGACAATCCAAAGAACAGGTGGAACTAAGAAAGCTTTCAAGGAGTTAAGAGACCAAGGGAAGGAATGGATACAGAGACTTAAGAATACCAAATCTGAACACACAACAAAACGAATTGACATCCGCAAATTGGCCACAGAATATTACAAAACTCTTTACTCAAACATAGCTCAGGAACCAGAGGAAGCAATGAAGCCAAACAACAACCAACAGGAAATACCCGCTATACTGCCTGCGGAAGTACAGAACGCCATACTCTCCCAGAAACTGGATAAAGCTCCAGGACCGGACAATATCCCAAATGAACTAATAAGAGGGACTGTAGAAGACTTAACTCCAATCCTAACGAAATTTTTTATGGAAATACTTAATACAGGGGAAATTCCAGACCAATGGGGCGAATTACACATTATTCTACTGCACAAAAAAGGCCCCAAAGATGATATAGGCAATTACAGACCAATAAGCTTGATTTCAAACATATATAAGGTATTCGCAAAAGTAATTCTAGAAAGAATCACGCAAACCCTCGAAGAAAACCAACCTATAGAACAAGCAGGTTTCAGAAGGAACTACAGTACAATCGATCATATCCATACAATAAAGCAAGTTCTAGAAAAGTGTAACGAATACCAAAAGCCAGTTTATATAGCTTTTATAGATTACGCAAAGGCATTTGACAATCTCAATCATGAGTACATATGGCAAACTTTAAGACAGCAAGGAGTGGACTGGCTTTACATAGATATGATCAAAAACATTTACAAAATAAGCAAAAGCCGTGTAAAACTAGAAATCATTGGAGATCTATTCCCGATAAAGAGAGGTGCCAGGCAAGGGGATCCCCTCTCCCCAAAACTATTCACTGCTGTGCTTGAAAATATCTTCAGAAGACTAAATTGGGACGATTACGGCCTTAACATCAATGGCAACCGATTAAACCATTTAAGGTTCGCAGATGATCTCATCATTCTAGAAAGTGATCCGGAGATAATACAAGAAATGATTGAGACTGGCATACAGAAGCAAGGAAGCTGGTCTTGTAATTAATACAAACAAAACTAAAATGATGACCAACTCCACAGAAATGGACATTGTACTGGAAGGGAAAAAGCTTGAATATGACAACAAGTATGTATATTTAGGACAAATAATATTACCCAGTAACCAGATGGAAAAGGAACTTAACAAAAGAATTGCTTGCGGTTGGAAGAAGTACTGGTCTCTCAAAGAAATAATGAAAAGCAAAGACTTGAGTATATCTATTAAACGGAAAACGTTCAACACTTGCATCCTCCCATGTTTGACATACGGATGTGAAACTTGGTCGCTCACCCAAAGCCAGCGTGAAAAACTTGCCAATCTTCGCCTGGCCCTGGGACCATACTGGACAAGAGTCCCGGCAGACAGGCAGCAATGGAAGCAGTTGGAGGAGGCCTATGTCAAGCGACACACCGAGCTAAGAGACATTTTATAAAGCATGAGATTAATAAAGAGAAACTAGCTCGGAACAAACGGCTACATCATCATCATCATCAATTTCATAGTGCGGCTACCTGAAGGTGTCGTCGGAGGGCGGCGTGGCAGGCGTGCGCGGCGGCGACGCGGGCGAAGTCGGAGAAGCCGCGCGGCTGCGCTCGCGGCGATGCTGCGGCTTGAACCACTCGGGGTAGATGGCGCTCAAGGTCTCCACCAGGTCTTGGTCCAAGGTTACGCGCCACGATGCGCGCCCCTCTGAACCCTCCGAGCCACCGCCTCCTCCGCAAGGCGAACGACTCTCTAGTAGAAAAACACCAAAAAACATTTACTTAAAAATATGTACGCCAAAATATACCACGGTCTCTTACTATAGCAATATAAAAAACAAAATATAGTATATACGTATTATATAATAAGTTATCAGTGAACTACCCAAATCGACCTTAATCCAAGTTTTTTACGTATTTAGTGAATAGACCGCATTTATTTTAAATGCAATGTGCAAACACATGTTTCTTATAGATCTAAGTAGAAATGGAGGGATAGATAAATCTTTCTGTGCACCAGTAAAACTTAATTTATAAATAGAACAAGGACACGAGGCGGTAAGAGATATTTTCCAGACAACTCTTTATTACGTAAAAGTTTTACAAAAACAAATAAGTTAATGGCGGTAGGTTATGTACAAAAATATGAAATTAATATTAAATAGAAATCTTTTAATAATAATAATATATCACGTTTTAATTTTTGAATTAGCACGAAACGCGTCCCTCAAAAGTTATGCATGTACTGCAGGTGCAGCCCGCAACTGAACTACGACCTAAATTTAAGCTGTGTCATTTACAAAATTATACTTCTTAAAAAGTTGTAATTTAATACTTTTACGGTTATTTTTTATTGTATGCGGTCGGCAGGCAGACGGCCCACCTGATATGTGAAACTGTTACCATCCCCTATGGACATTTGCAAAGGCTACAAATGCACTGCTGCTCTCTTAAGGGAGACTAAAACCTGGCCACTAATACTGGAACACATTGTAGTAAAATTATATCATATCATATCATATTGTTAACATAATTGTAATTTACAATTATCTACAGTATGGCTTATATGAAGATACTATATCATATAAAAAGACATTCTAAAAAATAGAAAAGTATAAAGTATTAAAATAATTTAATCAGGAGGACAGTAGTTACCGTCGCCTATAGGTTATGTGAAGTGTGTGTTACAATTATACGGATAGTTTCAAGTAAGACTCTTCAAGCTGAATATAAGAGGTTAAAAATATGTTCTGAAAATAAAACATCTGTTAGTGAGTCATGTGTAATATAAAACTTCATACATATGTATAAACATGTAAACTTCAAAAAGCTATTAAATATACGAGTAAGTACACAAATTTTACATTACATTTTTAAAGGATTTCAGCTACTAGTTATTAATTAAAAAATCGAAATGTGTGCTGGGACACATATTAGAAGTGAAACTTCAACGGACAAGTGGAAAAACGAATCGCAACGGACAATTAGAAAAACGAATGGCAACGGATAAGTGGGAAAACGAATCGCAACGGACAAGTGGAAAATCTTCAACTGACAAGTGACAAAATGAATCGCAACAAAATTTCAACTTGAAGTGTTACGGGCAGATTGTTAATGTACTTGTCCAATTTGAAAATCGCTTGCACTGCGAAAACTATTGATGATAGACCGAAATAATGTATTACGACTTTGCAGAACACATCATTATCTACAAAAAGTGTCGCGACGGTATATGTCTAACTATTATAGTTATGCCACAATAAATGTTCTTTTATTTTAAAAAATTAAAATTAAAATGCCGCCGCTAGAAAAGGCTCTTTATTTGTATTTTGGTATTAATCCTTATCAAAATAAATTACTTCATATTCAAGACTGCTTCAATACCTTTATATTACTTTTATTATATATGAATTATTCAATTCGGACATTCCATTCGAAAGATATCACGAGTTTAAAAATGTAAGTATTAGACCACCTGACTGTGACACTTTTTCGTGAGCGAAAAATCGTAAGACGTCGTCTATATAGAAGATTCACTTTAAAAAAACCCCGCAACTTCAATAGACTGTATATAAATTACTAAGGGCCGATTTTTCATTCGCCGGATAACAGTTATTCATAACATAAAATATAACGTGGCAAAAATTAAAATTGTTAGTTGTATGAATAAAAAAGATGAATAGTTTCACTTTTTAATTCACTCAAGTTATAATTTATTCGATTGATACCTTTTAGTGAAAAATCACCCCAAAGAAAAATAAAAACGCCTGTTCGTGAAACCGTTAATGAACAAAATTAAATTGATATTTAAATTTAAAAAATATGTAGTGTATAATATGACAAGAGTTGAAAAAGGGTCTGTTAAGGTAGTATCTTCGCAACGCCAAAATATTGAAATAGCAGAATTGGGCCTCAAGAGCAAATTGAAGATATTTTGGAGAAAAGTTAGGTAACAAGCACTTTAAGTAAATGTGTATGTATGAAGAGATTGATGAAAGTTGAAGAAGCGAAAAGTGTTTGTCGGGAACGTAGCAGGTGGAGATCCATCGTCTCTGCCTACCCCAATTGGGATTGTTCACTTTTTTTCAATCTAGCTATTACGTATGATCTTCTTGTATTTTATAAGAAATGCGTTTGACCTTTATTTGACCTTACTAAATCCAATCATGTGGGCCGTCTGCCTGTTTGCATGTTTCAGGTGTAAAAAAATTCTAGCTGTACTTTATTTGATTTAAGTTCTGTAACATGGATTTTCCCTAAAGACCACTTTAAAAAATTTAACGTTAACTATAGAAAATAATAATGGTTGGACACGAAAAATTATAAGCCTAGCGACAAAAAACACTAAAATGATCACGATACGACGTAATGAGTAATGAAAGTGACATTTAAATAGTAGCACAGATTACTATGATTATATATAGATAAAACTTACTTTTATTATTTTGGTTTCTAGGCAAAGAAATCAATGTAAACTTGTCCCTTATGACGTCATCGGAGAAATAACTTTAAAATCGAATTATAAAAAAACTAACGCTTAAAATACAAAAATATTCAAATTAGTATCTTAAAATATCCTATTTTACGTATTAAAAATATAAAATCATAGGGTAATTTTTTGTGAACAATCCCCATTGAAATCAGGCGTGACGACATGTGTATGTATGTCTAAAATTTTTCTCCAAATAGTTTGGACGTGTACTTGTTAAGCATTATACTGTTTGCTCGATTATTTTTTGTGCTTATCTCTATACAGATAAATAAAATCGATTTGTCTGTTTGTAATATCAAAATAAGCATGTGGACAAATCAGAGAAGATAATTCGGAACAGGAGATTCCGAAAATGCAATTTTTAAAATTCTTGACTGGATGTCCTGGCTAATCTCTGAAACAACTGAGCCATTTTGTTGGGACTTTCCCTGGCCGACAGCTGATGTTATAAGGACTAAACTCAGGCTATTTTTATAGGGTTCCGTAAAAAAGTTAAAACCATTTGTTCAAGCTAATCTCTGAAACGACTGGACTGATTTTGACGGGACTTTCACTGGCAGATAGCTAATGTTATAAGGAGTAACTCAGGCTGGCTACTTTTTAGGGTTCCGCGAAATAAAATTCCTCTCGGACGATGTCGCGGGCACAGCTAGTCATCTATAAGTTTATGACAATATGAGAAGTGTCACTTTACGCTACAATGTAACGAACGCACAAAATATTAAGGTGTATTAAATAAGATACTTCAATACCTGTTACGTATTTTACGTCAGTGTTACAGCATTCAATTTTGTAAACAAGCGGGCGCACGTGCTCATGTGAATCATTACGACGACGCCTGGGTACGAATTAAAACGGCAGATTAACAAACAGAAGGCCCAATGCTAATCTTCTTCTCTTAAAATTAGTTAATAAACTTCTTTAGAAATATATACAAAAATCTGCATGTCGTTAATTCTATTATGTAGAAAAGTTCACACGCAATGTTTTTGTCTCACGCTTTTACTTAGGTCTCAGAGCTCACTTTGATTTAAGAAAACCAGATTTAGATTTTGAAACTTAACATACAAATAAAATTCACATCATGGGAAGTTTTATTTTAATGCAAAAAGTGATTAATCAAGTTAGCTGCTTCTGACAAATCTGCGCTAAACGTTTGAACACATATGAGCTGTTATTGCAAATACGATAGTAATGAGTAATCTAAGTTCTGTAAGAACATTGTTATACTTACATCGATTAAAAGGCGCTCACTTAGAGTATATGCAAGATGTGTGCGAATTAGGGTTGTAACGGAGGCCTTCTTAGCGGAGGCGGAGGCGGATGCGGAGGAGACGGTTTCACCTCCGCGGATGCGGAGGTTAACGGAGGCGGAGGCGGAAGTGAAATTGGATGTATAAAAATAGTTTATGGTTTATACATTACGCGTCTAAGCAATTCGACAGGTTGATTCCTGTAGCGTATCATTAATTCGACAAATAACGTTTGCAAGCCCCCCGCCCCACCCCAACCGCGTTCCCGCCGCGCACGCGTTGATTTTTGTTCATTTGCTGCTCGCGGCCGGACGGCCGAGCGTCGCTGCTTGCGTATGATTCGTAAATAAACCTCCGTTATGACTCCGCAAAAATTACACGGATGCGGAGGTACGATTTCTTGCGGAACTTCCGCAGTAACGGAGGCGGAAGCGAAGTTCCGTTACAACCCTAGTGCGAATGAACGCGATAGTTTTACATAACAAATTATAACATTGAGTATTTTTGTACTACGGTACTAATAGTGTAATGGGAGTATTTTGATTAGTAATAGATATTTGTAAATGAATATTTTGATCGGATTAAGCTATTTATATTATTATATGTATTAATATTCCTATATGTCAAAGAAGCAAGTGAGGTGTGTAAGAATAAGCCTGTATGGCGCTCTGTTGTTCGTGCCTACCCCGCAAGGGACCTGGCGTGAAGTTATGTATGTATGTATTAATATTCACGACTGATGCTGGGCGACGATATGTATTATGCCTCTGCTCTATCGTGGATATGTTATATTTAGTAACCGTGGCCAAACGCCGTTAATGATTAGCTACATTAGTGTATATATATAATATACATACGATACGTTTTATGTCTTTTTAACGTTATTAACGATATATAACAATATTGCATCAGAAATAACGCAATAAACCCGTCGCTACATCTACATGAAACGATCAGTAACACTAACATTATGCCCGATGGAGCAGTAATATTATGAACATAGGTCTTTATGTGACATGTTTGACATCGTGGACATTTCAAATAATTCCTGCAGGAATTAAAAACAATTAGATGTTCAGTACTTGCAATGCTCAAAAACCTCAGTCATCGAAAGTTTAAAAAAATTTAAAGTTTAAGTACTAAAAAATTCAAAAGCTTTTATTTAAAATACCATTTCACTTAAATGTTCCACTGGAGAACACTTTTTGAAGGAGGTCTATGTACACCGCTTCCCAACGTGTTATTGCTGTTATTGTAGTTACGACATGTGATCAAAGCTAAGAGTTCCGAGAGTTTTAAGACCTTAGTGTATTGCAGAAATTATCCATGAATGAGAAAAAGTATTGGGACTTTAAGATAGTCGAAATAAAGAAATGACTTGAATCTTGCGCAAATATGCCTGAACCATATTGTTGTCTATTACGATTCTCAAAAGGTTAAGTTCTATCTATTAAGAAATTATAAATCAATCCACACATAATTCTAGAATAATGTAGCCACTCATGAACAAAAACAACTTCTTTGTTACTTGGTTATTTTGGACCTGTAGTCATCGCAGCTCTGAAGTGTCTCGTGTCATCGACTCCCACGCAGTTGCTGTATCATAAAACAGCACCACACGACACTACTCATATATTCTACTAATCAGTCACCGGATAGGTATTCAGTTTCTAGAATAAGTTTAAAAATTGTTTTATCGCTTATATATATTACTTTTTACATTGTAGCACTATATGTAAAAACAAGCATTGACGGTATAAATAATAATCGTATTCATGTAACATATAATGTTCTTTTTATTAGTATCGTAATATTTTAGAACTGCCTAGGCTCGCTTTAGTGCTGCGTAAATAATATTTACGAGAATACGGGCGTCTGTTCGTACGTTACCTGTCAATCAATTGTCACTGAGGACCCGAAAAACTCATTTCTGTCGCTTATCGTACGAAATAAATAATTCTTTGAGTTTAATGCATAGCGATTGATTCTGGCTGACTTTAACAATAACTAATACTGACTTTAACAATAATAAATACTCCCACATCCTGAATCGACTAAATGGAGCCACAGGACTTCTGTCATTGTTGATGTTTTATTTTATTTTTTCAATAAAAATAACACAGCTAAGTGACACACATGCAACAACTTAGTCACTTGTCAAAATCTCAGTAATAACTGCTTTACTCCAAGTGTCGCCCTTTACATAAGTGAAGTAAAAGTTACGTAAAGAGAAACACTTGTGTTAAGCTGGATATTGTGCATTTTGTCACACTCAGAATCGGATAATGGTCTATTAAATTAAAACGGCAGTAGATTTTCTCGTTTTGTTCTGTTAATAATTCCCATTATTAGCAAAGTGAAGATTATAGGTGCCGAAAATCGCAATGACTAATTTAAATTCAATTTTGATTCATTTTAAGTCAATTGTCCTTTAAGGTCTGAGTGCAACAGTTTGTCTGCTGACTATGATTGCAGAGGTTAATACGAACATCATTAGCCTTGAAACTTTGGTAAAAAGCAATGATTTTTTTACGATAGAAAAGTTACTGTTTAAATCCTCTAACAAAGAGTTTTTAATCTATTTTATGTGGCTTAGTACTGGCAAGTAAATACTATCTCAAATAGAGTACAGAAATGTTTTCTTGTTTTTAAATGTCCTTTTTATTCTTTTTCCTATTACATAAACGTCATACGCACGTTCGGTTTCTAATAAATATATTTATGAATGTTATTAGTATATCAAAAAGTGTTATACAGTTATTGTGTATATGCCATGTATCTAAACCATACGTGTACTATTGAAAGTAAGACAAAGCAAATGCGAAGGTAAGTTCCGCACTGCATTACGTCACGAGAAGGTTTTGTGGTGACTTCAATGAATATGCACACGGTACAGCCCGCGCGTGGGCATTGGCACCTGTCTTCGCCCACACTCCTCAATTCACAACCGGACGGAACCAGTTAATACACAAAAAACACCAAATTCACTTTTCAATGAGACTTGTTTTTTAACAATGTGATCAATCAAAATAGTAGTGTACATAGAGTAGGAAGTAGTAGACTTGAAATTATAACTTAGATGTATGGCTTTAAAATAATAAGATTCCTTAGCAGGACTTAGCTTGAATAAAAGCTTTTTATTTGAACTGCGATTCCTTATATCAGGACCTAGTTAGGTTTAATGGGTCGAGAACTGATTCTCGACCCATTAAAGCTATCTAGGTCCCAACTGTTAATTACCTGTTTCAGTACTGAATTATAGGTCAATATTAATTAGATTAATTTATTTGAAACCATTCAAACCGCAAGCATTCACAACCATTGAAATCCAGCTGTAGTTATAAGCCAGCATCTTTAAAAAAATATCTTAATGATGATTGATAGCTCGCTGGTAACGCATAGATAGCAAAATCTACAACGCAAAAACGCTTTACGAAAAGGTGAAGGAATCAGTCAAATGCGTGCGTGCATCTACGTATCTAAAGGATTCTGATTGCGGACAAACGCCCGCTGTATTTGTCCAAGGAACTCAGGAAAAGCGCGTAAAGAAAAACACAACCAAAAATTACTCTAACTTGGTTTCGTTCGTTCTTTTCTTTCGTTCAAAAGTTAATCTTACAGTTTTGTTGAAATAAGGCAATAGACACATCAGATGTCAAGGTTATATTTGATTTTTTTTAATGCTGGGCCCACACCTGCGGTAGTGTAATAATGTTGGAAAAATCTTTTAATGAATAGATTGTGGCTGTATTTCGATATTTTTGATTGAAGTACTGAATTCAAAATTATATTCTATAGAATTTGAATATTAGAATATTTTGCCTATGACAATATAACACATAGACCGTTACACGCAGGTGTGGTTAATGGGTGTAGGCTGTTTGGGACGGCATATTGTTTATAATTGTTTAATATGTATATACTAATATTCGTTATATATATTCGTTAATGGAGTTATTCTTAACTTTATAAATAATACATAAATTCGGCCATAATCAATTACTTGAACACTATCACTGGTACGGCCTCAGCATGATACTACCTTCTTTTATGTCCATTAGTCTTTTCTTTTGATTCCTATACAATCTAATATATTAAGTTTATTACACGCTCAAATGCGGACTCTCGATATTATACAACTTTAATATAAAGTATCCACCTGTTGCCGTACGTAAAAAATTACTTACAGATGTCTTAACAACTTTACACAAGACTTTAAGACCCCATATGTCTACGTGCACTGAATATTTTTTTTATCATTCAGTTACTTGTATCACTACATCATTGCATAGCAGCATACGGTTCTATACACCGTTCTTCTAAATTTCATCCAAAAGAGAGCAATTACACATACAGGAGGAAAAAATGATATTATTCAAAGAACCGTCTCTATTCGAACTCTTAACACAACATAAACACTTCTTTATGGTCTCTGTTATAAAAAACTAAAACTCGTATTCATAAATTAATACACATAACCAAGAAGTGAGATATAACGCATATCTTACTGCTTGGATATTTCAATAATAATGTCACGATGTAAAAAATAACAAACTCATTAGTGGAAAATCTTTTTTTAGGTTAAATAAATAGGTTGGTCTGCTTGTGCTGGATATCTGATGACCGATTTCATTGAGCTGAGTAGTTGAATTTCCACAACAGAAAACAAAATAGTCACAATTCCCATAATCCTAAGTCATAATGTGGTTTTTCGAGACGCATCTACAAACTTAGGAGCGTGACGTGTAACCCAGTTATGCCAACCGCAACGTCTCACGCACCTATGCTGCCAGACTTGGCATTTTTTTTATCATACTGTATGGTTGCGCCGAGGAACACCTCCTTGTAAATTCTTCCTCCCCATCCTCGCCATCAAGAATAAAATAAAACTTTGAATGAAGAATGCGCATAACAAGACATTAAGACAGAACTGTCACGGCGGCTGTCACCGCATATAAATTACGTACGCATATAAATTGGTTGGAACACCAATAAATAAATAAACTGTTGAACTACATTTAACTAGCAGAGCCATATCCTAGTGAGTGTGAACCCCGGGGACGAGCGCAGTGTGGCGGCGGACTGGTGGCGAGGTGAGTTTCCCTTGCTTCTTCTTCCCGTCCCTTTGCCTTCTCCCGGTCATCGCATCGCGCCCGCACTATATATAAAATCTTAATACATGTCTCATGTATCTATTTATTGTCCATTTACCGAACACGTTCTCATAATAAAACGTTTTAAGCGCGGTAATTTATTTGATTTTTGTTATTCTGACGTTTCAGCCACTTTTCAGTGGCCGTGATCACGGAAGACAAAGATGCATCTTTCAGACAAGAAGACAAAGAACGTTCTCATAGTTCTTCCCTACACGTTTCTCTCTCTGAGTAAACAGCATAATGCATCGTATGCAAGTGTAGTAAAATAAGCTTAATTCACCATCATATGTTTAATGTTTTTCTGCTCTGTAAAATACACATGGAGATTTATGTCAATTACATAAAAATTAATGATTATGAGTTATTTTCTTATGCGTTGTGAATCAGATTTAGATTAAAGTATTTTGATTATAGTTGTTTTTGCGTTGCATTAGGTTTTGACATCCTACCACCAACGCACGAATAGGTAGCGCTTAGCAGAGTTGGATAAAACTAAACTTGAAAAAAATTTAGACAAGACATTGTAACGCATGCCGGCCATCTATAATAATAATGTCAAATTTCCACTAACGGTAACGCAAGTAAATGCATAGAAGTTTAAAAACCGGGTAACAATCGACTTAGTATGTATTACGCCCTAGAAAATTACTACACTCACTTTTAATATGTACAGTTTAACAGCGCCATGCATTCTTTGCCAGTACAGTCAACGAATTCAATAAATTACGTACATTGGATCATGTACATAATGACTTATTTTTGGATAATCTAGCATCTATAAATGCAAAATAAAGCAAACTCTATACTGATAATAATTAGTTTTCAGCTCGGTAATTATAGATATTTTTAGTTTATAATTCTGCTTTAACCCTACGTTTAACAATTATTTCTATTTTTTCTGCAATCTGTGGAGGCTGATGGCCTCTTGCTTATATATATATATATATATATATACTAGTTATTAAAAGTACAGCTGTAAGACCCCAAATACAAAAATAAAAAACAAGATGGTTGGATGTTAGTGAAATGAAAAATCTGAAACGGTAGCCACACTTTTCCGCATACGCATTTTAAGCATAGGGTTTTTTGTAAGAACCCATCATACAAATTATTAAATTATTACGGCCATTCCTTACCTCGTGATTCATTGTTTAGATGGATAGGCAAAGTAAAACATTTGAACATAATTCAACAATCAGCTGTGTGTTTATGTGAAACAACGAACGGTGCGTATTGCATAAATAGATCCTACCGAAATCTTTATGTCATGTTTTTAGTAAACGTGAAAATGTTCGCTATGGTACTGGTACATCAGATAAGATCTTCATGTTATTTTTAAATGTTTAAATTTACAAGAGCTATTCCCAGGGATACGTCGTATGACCTCGATTGCGTATCCTGCGGGAGCATTTCATTTCACGAGGTAAAAGTAAATTAATTCGTATTGAAAATAAATAAAATACAAAATTCTGTGTAAAGAATGTGAGAGACCGTTAGATAATTATATGTATGACAAATAATAACAATGTTCCTTAATGTAAAGTCACTAAGGCTTCTAAGGCGGTTCCTATAACATACCGAACGTTCATTTGCCATACTATCGGTTAAAATTGGACATAAGCTCCAAACATCTTATGTCAAAATTCAACCGACGGCAGGGCAAGTGAAGTAATAGTAAGGTATAGGAACCGGCCATAAATGAAAAGATTGTAATATATTTGCTTCCAAAGTCGTAACAAGTATATCTCCAACCTTTAATGTAAACCAGATTTAAACTCTAGTTCAAAATTCGGAAAAATTCACGGCGACAGAACCCACAAAAACTTTTCAACGACAATTCGTTTGAACTAGACCCGTTGACTAGTTCTGGAGATTGGGATATTTTAGATTAGATTTTTACAATATTCGAAAGTAAACTATAACAATCAGATATTTAACAGACTTGCTGTGTGTGGGTATAAATATGTTTTATTGTTGATTTTAAATAAAAATCTGTTACCTAACTTATAACGCTTAACCAACCAAAGACATTACAAGAAGCACTATTGTATCAAGGCAGCAACATAGCGGGGCCGATGACGTAAAAGGTTGTTTTCAGCGAGGCGGCAACAGCGGCCGTCTGTTTATCGTCGGAACACAGTTAGACTACTCCCAGGCTGGGCCTGTACTCGACTGCAGCTGTAAAAATATGAAACGATACCCCACTTCTTAAACAGATCGCAACGCAATTATTGTCACAATTTGCCGCGTGTTATGCCCGATCCTTAAAGCATCACAGTGTTATTGATGTTTGTTGCGTTACACCGACACCTTGTGTGATCTCGTATCTAAGAAGACTGACTTAAGTCACGTCCACATCTGTATCACTTTGTCGATGTTATACCGTTATATAGCAACGACGGGTTGCCTAAATAATAATAAAAAACAAATTTATCTATACTCTAATAAATCTAGAAATGGTTCAAGTTTGTACAATGCGTATATGAAAATAAGCAAGGGGATCATTCGTACCACGAGATTCCGAAGATGCAATTTTTATTTATGTCTATCTGTTAGAGCATCAGGTGAAAACTACTGAACAGATTTAAATTAAACTCCACACAAAGCTAGCTTATATCCCTTAAGATATAAGTATCCTAAGGGATACTATTATCCCGATAAATGACGTGGTTCCCGTGGGATAGACGAATATAGCGAAAAGGACGGCGCTGCGATCACATCTTTTTGGAAACTACTGAACGTATGTAAATTAAACTCGACAAACTGGCTTATAACGATTTAACTCTTAGGATACATTTTATCCCAATAAATGAATTTGCTTCCTTAGAATAGACAGAATAACCAAATTGATGGCTGCAATCGCGTTTTTTCAATTCACGAACAAATACCTACGTTGTCATAAACAACATGTTATTCATCTTATTACATCAAATCAGGCTGGCTTCGACTCGCTACTATGTTTTTCTAGGCAGTTGTGTTGACTATAATATATGGACTTCGTTTCTTTGTTATATGTAAAAAACGAAATAATGTTTTTGTCTAAGTAAAATATAGTTCACGCTTAGGGATTGACACGCGACGAACTTTAGTTACTAATTAAATAAAATGATATATTTAGAGAAACCATGACCTAACATACAATGCAACGTATATACGTAATTTTAATGACGTTTCCAATGATCAAATCGTAGTTAATTCCGATAGTTATTAACACGTAGGTGCAACGCAACAGAAATCGCCTCGTAAAGACGATACAGATGCAGCTTACGCAACCAGCGCCCACGGAAATGGCAAAATTACACGTTGTACGAGACGAAAATATGTAAAAACATATAATGCCAAATGCATTTGTTTACAAAAATCTCAATAAACAAGTCTTTCCACAAAACAATTAGATCAAAGCACAGTAAAATCAAAAATTTGTCCGTACAACTCGCGCGCAGAAGTATGCCGATGACTACTTACTATTATTGTATATACTTACGTAAAGTATATAAAATAATACATTTACTGCAACCATTATTTATGTAACCTTTTTTTGTCAACCCTACTGACCATCGACACGTGACATCATAAGACTATCGGCAAACCTGCGCACGGGTAGTATGTACAGACACGTGAAATTAACTATCAGAATGCCAAGTATGCCAAATCACATAAAAATAATTCGAAAAAAGTTACGGCGAAAATAGAATCGTTCTTACATAACAGACATTATTAAAGACATTACAGTTGTATAGTGGAGATAAACATTTCTTCACACGATATTTGAAATTAAGTCAAAAATATATTACCTGCCGTCATAGCACGTGCCAGCGCTACATTTTATTATATCGGCTATGTTTTATACATAATGCCATATGTATTCTGACTGAAATAGGTACGCTTGCACTGTAGCCATGCAATTTCATATCTAAAAACAGATTTGTAGTATTTTGTCGATGGCCAATTTTTGCACCCCTTGTACATAACAAGGGCAAATTTTTATCAAATTCATATAGCCGATGATTAGTCGACAGTTGATTTGAAACTTACGGAAAGTCAAGCCTAATTCAGGGAGAAAGCTGAACGTGACTGAAGCGAAATATGTTTGTCTCATTCATTGATGTGTTGGTCACATCCATTGTCATTGACTATCGGAAGAAAACAGAAAATATGATTATATTGCCTAATTGAAGATTATACATTAAATGAATATTAGATTCAAGAAAAAAACAAGTTTTAAGATACGTTTTTATGAACTGCTCAGTAAAAATATCGGGAAATAGAAATCGCTATTTTAGAAAACGAAATAAAACATGAATCGTTAAGAATATCTGCTTAAAATGTCCAGTGACGCAAATCACAGGAGATAAATTATTCAAAATTATTTCTGTACAACTACTCGTTTAATGGTTTATATATATATCAAAATAGTCACTAATCCCGTCGTGTTATTGCTACGATAACCAAACAGAAAATCCAGTTAATGGTACAATGTAGATCACAACAAGCGATTAAAGCTCCCGTGTCCCTCTTACACTCATTTCAACAGCTGTTAGTTGTTTTCATAGTGATTCTTTACTAAGACTGAGTAATTTAAAATGAGTTATCAGCTTTAAATCAACACCGTCACGCGTTTTTACAAGGGCAGTGCTGGTATTTGCGCCTAATACTTATAAAATAAAACGTTGTTTCATCTTTTACTGTAACACTGCGTCATGACTCGATATTTGCTCGTTTTATGGTTTAGAGGTCTTCAGGTAGAAGTGAAACAATGTTGTGTGTTTGAATTGCAGTTCAGGAATGCATGATGTAGGCTCACTCCGCGCTTACTAAAGTACTACAAAAATGCAGACGCTTAGCAGCTAACGGAGCGAGCTATGTCCCCGCGGTAGGCGGGGCGTGGGCGCACGGGCTTTACGGGGGTGAGGTCAGCGGGATGATTCTGTCCGCAACAATTCGTGAGCGGCCGCCGTGGTGATCGGACGTCTGCGGCTACAATGGCATGACAATAAATCACACACTTCTTGAAGTTCGGAGGCAGTACTGCCTCCCAACTTCTACAGGTACCTTTTTACTACGATAACTTCTTAGTTTTTACACACTAAGCGCGTAAATCTATGAGTTATTTTGTTCGTCTAACAAAATGCAGCAAATGCGCAGCAATCTCTGTAAAATAAAGAGTGCCAAAAAAAAAGTGCACATTGGTCATCTATAACCAATGTGCACTGTTTTTTTAATAGAGTGTAAAACAAATAATGCTTAAGAACTTCTTATATATTTTTGAAATGATTGAACGAATAAATTACAAGCTTTTGTGTGTGATCTACCTTAGTATCATTCTAGTAAGAAACCCACATACCTATCTACTCAAAGTTTTCGGAACAAAATATAATGTAATAATTTGTCTATTAAAATTAATTTAGCAAGCTAAAACATTGGGTGAATAAAATCCCACCGTCAAATCACGAGAAGATGTAAAAAAACCCTGTTTAAATCTTCGAGTGTATAATTCTAGCCCTGTTTAATTCTAGTTTTTTTTTTTTTTTTTTTTTTTTTATATTCGAGTTTTAATTGTGCTTACTGCCCCTGTTTTTCTATGTATCTGGCCATATTTTTATTTCCTATATTTTTAACATCAACCACGTTTCAGGGCAAGGTGACATCAAAAATGTTACCATAAAAAAATATATAAACGTTTACCTATATTGATATTAAATTAAAGTGAATGTAGCAACCTTGGTAACGTCGGTAGGCAGTTACGACCGGCGTAATCACAACCAATGATTAATCTGGATTTATAGTAATTGGCGTCCGGCTGTCACCCGCACTATACAATTAACTGTAACATTTGTTATATTGTTTCACGGAGATAGCAGGAAATAACTTTCCTTGGCAACGTCCAATAGCCGGGCGTTTATTACAATGCCGCTACTGCGATAAAAAATAAAGTGCCAAATTAAACGGCATACCTAACAAAAATAGAAGCGAAAATACTTTCATTACAAATTATAAAACACGATTTGCAGAAAAAGATAGGATACTTTACTAACACAATTCTGTCTAGTATTGACATTTTGCGTAAAGACTCAAAACAAAACATTTCTCTCCGTGTTGACCAGATTTCACAGTTGACTGCACTTTATTGTTTTTACTAGAAAGGATTTCTCTGATAAGGGTAATTATAATGCCTGATCAAAACCGTCACAACCGTCTTAGGCACCGATAACTGGATGTTAAACTTCATAAGAATGCCAAATGACTCGCAACAAGAGACTTTTCACATGAAAAAGTTTGTCCATGTCCATAGTCGAGAAAATCAAGTACGTCGTATTGTTTGACATTATAAACCTTCATGCAACCATCGACATGTTTATTATTATAATTATTAAGACTTTTTTAAATATCAGTAATAACATAACATAACATCACATGCAAAATCACTTATTTTATTATGCTTTTAACAATAAAGTCTAAAACCAACTTTGCCCCTATAGACAAGGGGTCGGCTAAAGAAGACCTCCAAAGTCTAGCAATCATAAGCATAAGTCTCTCCTTAGTAGCTATCGCTCATCAAATAAGTTCTAATTTGGCATAAATATACCAGCATTACTTCGAAGCAACAAATCCTGAAAATGTTTGTCGAAAACTGACAGGTGTATTCTTTATTTAAACAAAAGAAGTTACTAGAAAAATTACTCATAATCGGGATTTATGTTCGAAATGTGGCTTAAAATCTTAATTTATGTGTTATATTTTTACATGAACAAGTAATTGCAATTTTGTTTTCATCGTGTATTCTACTAGACAAAACAAGTGAACAATCAGTCTTAACTAACAGACGCAAAATATTCGACGACAGTCGTTAAAATCAGACTTTAATGGAAGCTGCCAATAATAAATTGTTATTCATTTGTTGTTGTTGTATTATGTTCAGTTAAGCCGGATGAGAATAAAAAGGCTAGCTTTAACCATCAGTGGACACAGTAGCACGTGACGAACCCCATTCATCCGTCATGTCCACGTGTTATACGAGTCTGCAAGCTCTGGCACTGTGCCGCGTGACGAGATCACGCCACAATCAGTGTAAAAATCAAGAACCTCACTTCACTCTTATGCTAATGAGCATGCATTTTTTATTCGAAGATGTACGTATATTGCTACATATAAATCCAATCTAGTTCAGTGTGCATATATTGAGATGAACTAGTCGACCAGGCGATTAACAAACGAGCAAAGCGAACACTGTTTTAGGTCAACGTTGAACAAATACCAAACGGGTCGGTTGGACGCTTCCGTGGTCTATTTCTGAACTGCATATAAGCGACTGGGATTATGCTGGTAATGTTGTCGCGAGTTTCGCGATGTTCTCTAGTTCATTCAACATTTACCTTTAATATATGCAAACAACCTAAATCAAAGTCAATTGCTGAACCATATAATTATATGAAAATTGAGGTATAACGTTAATGGTATGAACGCCAGAGAAAAGTTCAAATGCGACTTAATAGAAAAACAAAACATTCGTATATATGTCCATAGATCACGGAAGTAGATGATGAGTAGCGATTTCGCGGAGCAGGCCACTTGGCCTGATTGCACCGTGTTCTCTCCTATAATCTAAATAAGGAGCCAAAGTTCAACGAACCCACTGGCGGAGAAGGAAAAGACTAACGACAATTAATTGTGTCATACAAACTTTCAAATCTTCAATCATTCGTAGAATACCTGTTAATTTTCAACTCGTCTTAAAATAACCTCATCATCTCTCAATGTCAATAATGTATTTCTGAATAACTGGACTCTACTAGAAAAACACGAATGTACTAGAATGTACAATGTTACAATGAATTCCTAAAACAAAACTTCTGATGATACAAACGTATGTATGTATATTTTACTCATACACATAAATGAAACATACTCATTTCTTGTGAGACGCTCTAGTTAATTAGGTCACCTGTAGTCACCTGCACGTCTTATTATTACGTAGGGATAAAATATCCAAAACTTTCAAAAGAATGTCAACTTAAATGTTAATGGTGAAAGGGGCTCTTTCCATTGGCTGCAGTAATAGGCGATGACTGTGACGTAGCACTTTGGCAAGCGCTAACGCGTGAGACAGGAATTGCGTAAAGGTGTCGTGAGCACTTCATCCCAACTGTCTCAGAGAACTGTTCACGAAGACGAAAGTACAGAAATACCATTAGCGTCCGTCAACAAGTACAAAAATATCACAATGTTTAAAATTCCCACACCCAGTTAATTACTAATCGGTAAATGTGTCAAGCACGCTTTAAAAATTAATCATAGGTACAAATCCAAGAACTTATTGTTCATTGAATGCATATATATATAAACCAAATGATTAAAATAAAATTTCCACTCAGTAGAATCAATATACATATAAAAGTAAATTGGTGTAACTTATATTTTTTATAATAACTTCGCAATGCTTTAGACTTGAATGCAACCGAAATATTTACTAGAATAATGAAGATTATCGTCGATCGCAGCCAACAGCCGATCGTGTCTACGTTGAACGTAGAACTCTCTTAATTCATGTCATATTATATCGGTCTTCCATTCCCGTACAGTTCCTGTCGGCGACTTTACGTATATTGTCGGTCCACCAGGATGGACTGCAGTATTGTGAACAAAACATATAATATAAGCTTTTACCCGCGATTTCATCTGCATTTACATTTTATTTTATTCATGAATTAGTTAATCAGAAAAACTTCGTTTCCGTCGAGGTTTAAGCATTGCCCCGAAAAAAGACGTCATTATATCAGAATTTAACCTAATTCAATGTTAGTCACCATGCGGTGTTTCTTAGTAAACTGCAACGACGGCGTCCAAAAACCTCTGTCTCGGGAACAGTACTTTTTTCTGGATGAAATGTCCTTTTCTGTTATGCCCTTTATATCCCAGTCATTTTCTCTACCCTGGCAACGTGTATACAAAATTTCATGATAATCGGTTGAGTAGTTACGACGTTAAAGCATAATAATTTCATATTCGCAATTTTAATAAGGTTTTTCTTGAGACAAAACGTAGCCCTTGTCCTTCCTTCTCTAGGATACAATTAATCTCTTTCACAAACGTTAAGTTCCGTTCACCTATTCAGTCATAAAAATGTGACAGATCTACATTCACATTTATGTATTAAAAATAAAATATAATAAGAAACAAAAATATATTTGACTAAAACCTAAATCAAGGAACTGAAAGACGAAAATCATTTACGTTTTAGGAAAAGTCCATTGACATGGTTTATATAGTTATAATATCGGCAATGGAAAACGACATGAAATTTGTTGAATTATCGAACTAAACTACGGAACCTAAACGTGGAAAAAATCTTGGACTCGCTCCAAGCAGCTGATTGATGAGGATGGTCATTTCGTACACGGCCAATCCCGACATTTTTCTTATTATTTAGCAAAGTAGTGGACCAGTCTATTTCTGTGACGCGAAAAACAAGCCACCACAAAATATGCCGCCCAGTTACAAACACATGAAAAAAAGAATCGTTAAAATTGTATAAAAAATACGTATTTTTTTGTAGTTAAGCAAGACTAGACACACGATTTATTTCAGAGAGACAAATATTTTTGTAGTGAGCGGTTCTCTTGATACTAATCCGTTATTTTCAGCTCGCATTGGTATATGAATTAATAGCATTATTATTATACTTGGCCGTTGTTATAATATGTATTCTTAGAGGGATGAATCAATTAGTATAAATTGCAGACCGTTGGAAATAAACTTGTCATTTTAAATTTTTTTAAGGTATAGGTACAATTTGTAGAAAAATATTAATCATCGATTTTCAATGTATAGTCGTGATATGAAAAGTTTCGTCACCTTAAAGTCGACTTTTGGTTGCATGAGTACAAGAAACAGTACTGCCAACATCTTAATAAATATTACGTTTATAAAATATAGAAGCGTGAAAAAATAAAATGTAATGTTTACATTATAAGACACCGAGCCTAACAATACGAAGCAAAGAGGATATACTCAGTAAGCTTATCTATCCCTGTTAATATGATAAATGCGAAAGTAACTCTGTCTGTCCGTCTGTCAGTTCCGTTTTGACGGAAGAACTACTGGACCGATTTGGCTGAAACATAGTGATATCTATTTTCAATGCCGAGGATGAAGATAGGATACCATTTATCCCGAAAAATGGGATAGTTTCCAGGATAAAAATATATGTGTCTCTCTGTTTGTTATGCTTTTACGGAAAAAACTATTGATCGATTTGGCCACTTTGATTGAATTCGATTGAAACTTAGTATATCACAACTTTAATATCAAGGGTGAACAAGAGATTCATTTCATACCGGAAAAAAGGGCTACATTTATGTAAAGGTTATCCCATAAAGTAGAATAGGTTTTATTTTTTTTGTGATTTGCCATTTTCGTCATTTTGGTTATTTAGATAATTTTGGTCATTTCGACCATTTCGGTCATTTCGACCATTTTGGCCATTTCAGCCATTTCGGTCATATCAGTCAATCGGCCATTTCGGTTATTTCGGCTTGGCCTGTTATTTCGGCCGTTTCGGCCATTTCGGCCTATTCGACCATTTCATAGTTTATATATCATCAGTCATTTTATAGTTTACAAATAGATCCCCCATAAATAAATAAACGAAAACGCGTTGAAATAGAGGATGAATGTTGTATGGGAGACCAATCATATCTCAACTCGATCTGTCTGTCTGTTAAGCTTTCACGGAAAAACTACTAAGGCTGGTGTGCACCGACTTTTAACCGATGGTTAAAATGAAATAATTGCCAAAAATGTATGGAAAAACAGTGATTACTTTTGGTTAACCGTCGGTTAAAAGTCGATGCACACCAGCCAAAGTGTACTGGATCTGCTGGATGGACGGTTTTGCTGTAATTTTGTACAATTATGTAGTTTTAATTCCGAGGTTGGATAATTTACCGGGAAATGAGATAGTTTGCGATATAAAATGAAGTGAATCTTCCGGGGGCAAATAGCACTAACATAAAAAATGAATACATTGGAACCTGTATTTAACACCTGCTCTTTAAACAACAGGTACGCACTATAGTTAGAAACACGGGATAAACATAGTACTATAATAAATCTGTAAATGGTTTTAAATCTGAAAAAATCAGGAGGGACAATTCGGACCAGGAGATTCCGAAAGTGCAATTTTTAGAAATCTTGTCTGTCTGTCTGTTAGAGCATCACGTGAAAACCACTGAACGGATTTAAATGAAACTCGACATAGAGCTATCTTATAACCCGGGGCGTAACTAAGGATACTTTTTATACCGATAAATGATGGTGGTTTCCATAAAATAGAAAGATTGGCTAATTAGATGACGCTGCAATTGCTTTTTTCAATTCACTAACAAATAAAAAGTAGCGCAGCTTTTAAGTCTAAGAAATTGCTATCGATCAACGAAAATCGCATCGAGATCAGCCCAGTAGTTTGCACGTGAATCCCGAACGCAATGCAACGGGTTTTCTATCGTTCACATAGTCTATTGCAGTTGTTTTTTTAAATAGTTTCAATGTACAGGCATGGCATTTTTAGAATTTTCTATTATAGATTTATATTATATCAGTTTGGATTCGGGACCGAGGAACAGTAGACCGAATTGCGTAAAAATTATTTGAAAGATTAACGAGATGCGCGTTACGTTAGAAGAAAGTATATAAAAAAAGCAACGATAATGATAAACGAACTTAAAAATCTGATTTTGGCCAGTGCGCAAGCGTGGGTGAACCAATGCGCTTAGCGACCAGATAAATAAAGCTAAATGCTCTAGATTTTAAACATCTCCCCAGATATTCGTTCTGTTATAAAAAAAAACCTATTCGCTTCTGACGTATATTAAAATGCATTTTATATAGGTGCATAAAATATACATAACTATCTGCTACGACATGACCGCCATCTGGAACGCATACTGGTGAACTGCGTATCGTGTCCTGAAAACTTCCGTTTTAAGGACACGAAAGTTGCAGAATCAAAAATAATATTTTGCTATGCGATTTAAAAAAAAAAATTAGGTAAGTGTGTGGCTTGCTACGAACTATGAAGGATTGCATAGATATGATAAACATCCAATGTTTCTGTCGTTTGGATGGGAAAACATCAAATGATTCCGACGAATTGAGAACCTCCTCCTTTTTTTGAAGTTGGTTAAAAAAGTATTTAATCCAAAATACCTCGTATCTTAAAAACGACTTTACTGATATTATGGAAAGAATTCCTGAAGTTTATAAGGTCAATTTTATGACAATTTTGCACTTGAATGTTCAAAAATTGAAGGACGGATAGGACGGAAGTACCAAAACATAAGGGGTTGCGTTTTTGTCAATAGATACGGAACTCAAAAAAATTAGTAAGTACTTGGCAGGCTGCGCACAACATAGGTTTTCGTAGGGGTGACGAACGTCAACTATTTTCCTTATTTGACAACGGAACCAATAAGCGTTCCGTCGTAAATGGTACTCTACTTATTAAAAATTACTCAACGGATACTGTCCAAAAGAATTCTCGTTGTTTTTTAGCTACACCGATTTTTTCAGAATTTTCAGCTTCATATTATAAAAGTTAGGGGGGGGGGGGTGTTATATAATCATAAAGATAGTGGCGATTTTTGGAATATCAACTATTAACTTCATTAGACTATCTAAATAGAATACATTTTCCTGTGTTTAAATTACATAAACTCAGTAATTTCCAATAAAATGACTAACATACAAAGACAAACGCAAATTATAATACGGCCGGCGTAACTTGGCCAATGTGAACATAGGCTCTGCGAACTTTAGAGCATGTACACTCGTGTGATGAGTGGGCATACGACTCGTCAGTGAATACAATTGGTCGCCCTTCATCCCTGTATTTTTTCCTTGCTTTGTACTAGTTGGTCACAGTATTTTCTTCATGAGTTTACATGCGCTAAAGTTCGCAGAGCCTATGTTCACATTCGCCAACTTACGACGGTCGTATTATACATTACGTAAGGCTCTAGCTAGAGTAAAAACAGTCCATGAGCTATCGCCATCAATTTACAATATGTACAAATGCACTAATTAACTAATTACATAAAGTGTGTCCCCGAACTCACCGAAATTGCGGATTTGCCAAGCATGCGTTCAGTAAGGAGGAACGTGAAGGTTAATTACCTGAAAATACAACATAAACAATTACACCAAGAAAGTTCAGTTGGCTAACATAACATTAGTTGTATTAATGCACGGCGATCAAATAAAACTAATAGTACAGTTTGCCCAAATTATAACTCCGATAGGCAGTTTTCGTTTACGCAAAAGAGTGCAGACCGATTTCCGATACGTAAATAATCTATATTGAATTTTATTCGCAAGCAGAAATGGCAATGTTGCTATGCATTGTTAGCTCTGTTCCGCTTACACGTTTGGTACTTACCGTACCACGCTACTAAAATTGGTCTACTACACAGGTACATCGCTCCATCAGGAGGAATGATTAGTAGTGTAAAACTGTCATTTAAGGCTCATTTTTAACCTATAATATAAAAAATCTATCGAGAAGTCGAGTCTGTAATCCTGTAATAACGGATTTAGAAAACAGAGAAAAAAAATAGAAGTAGAGAAGAATTTTCTGTGAGTATATTCTCTGAAATTTCACTTCTACTGCGTGTGAACTGCGCAAATACACAATTTTATATATTTAATTCAATCGATTAGAGATGAGTGTGGTCTGCGTTTTATGGTTAATGATAAGCAATATATAAATATATAAGCTTTTGCCTATGGCTTCGTTCGCGATGTATAAGTAACAAATTAAGTTTTTACGTAAGTAAAATAGAGCCACCCCCCATACCAGAGTACAACTCAAGTAATTTATAAGAAAATGCAAACTTTATAATTATATTTTATTAGGGTTCAAGAGTCGTGGTTTCTTAGCGGTGGTTATGACGAATGACGTGGGTTCCAATGTAGACCAGGAAGCCCGTTACCTGTTGCCGAGGCACCGTTTAGGTTTTTCTAAACTTAAGTAATTTTAACAATACGTTAAAATTACCAAGTTCTACCGTGGTGACAAACATCACGCAGAATCCCATACATACAGAAAATACGATGCCTGAAATCGATGCGTGAAACCAGCCAACACGTCTAGAACAAGCGTAACAGGTATATTGTTCTCATAAAATAACGAGGCCCGAGTCCCAGTCAGTCAGTGAGGCGTTTACGAGCTGATATTATTATTTACTAGCTTTGGCCCGCAGTTTCACTCGCAAAAATTGGAATATGTATGAGGGGCATGTTGTAATTCTTAAAATGACGACCTTTAATTTTATATCTTTTCTGGCGTTAGGGGTATTTATAATTAGGTATATATACTTTTAACCTAATCATAAATACACGCAATGCCATCTAGCGATAATAGAACTATACATAAGAATTGAGAGCGTCGCATCAAAATTATCACAGTCATTTCGGTGACATGACGGCGTATTTGTTAGTGAATTGCCAATACTCGATTGGAGCGTCATATTTTCTGCTACATCGCCATCTCTCAGGAACAGTGGCTTTTTCTGAATATCCTATATATATATATATATATATATATATACCCTACGTTTTTCGAGTGGACCTTATATTTAATGAAAACTTTTGAAATTGAATATGTCCATTCTATACCCCGTCAAAGCGTATGCAAAATTTCTTATGATCTGTTGCTTAGTTAAGGCGTGAAGACGTGAAGAATAAACAAATAAACTTTGATTCGCGTTTATAATAATACATTAGTTAGGATTATAAAACACAGATGCTTTACTTACTAAACTTAATGATGGGGTTTCTTTTGCGATAATGTTACAGATATAGGCCCTTTCACGAACATAAGATGAATTTAATGCGTTAGTTGAGATGCGACATTGTTAATTGTGTTAAATATTGACATATATATAACGTAGTATATACACTAAGAGCTCTTCGTTAACTGCGTTATTTTTAACGCATTGATTGAAACGCATATTCGGCCACAGTCAATATGTTTAACATCATCGCAGGTGCGGCCGTATCATAAGAAGGTAATGTGCGACATGAAAAGCGATAATTTTACTGCGGCGCCTAAATGGAGCAGCTTGTCAAAATCAGAACAATAATCACGTAGTACGCAAATAGATAAAACTTGGTAAACAAGTTTGACAGCAACGCCTCACACGACCCGCCCACGCGAGTAGCGTCCACATAAACAAAAACCCTAAGCAAACAATATTATGTGCTATGGTTATTCAATGCTAAATAGTCTACCGTAAAAACGAAACCTATAAAATTTGATTTAAGAGAGACGTAATTCCTAGATTATTGCCATGTACATATGTAAATTTTAAGCCAAAAGTAACAACCGAAGAATACGTTGCCATAAAGTCTATACTAACTAGTCGGTGTTGCTAGTATAATTTTTTCGTTAGATTAGATTTATATTTATATTTTTGCGAAACATTTGCTCGTCTAAACTAGTCGCATTTTTCTAAATAAAACTCAATTAGTATCTTCTATCTAAATTGAATTGTATGAAATTTTAGGAAAGTAACGAGCATTTAGTAGACACTTTCAATTTGGCGAAAAATTTGAAGTAGTGCTATTACCGCTACGAATTATCTTTGCTTAAGTATGAGATGTTTTCTCGACTTAATTCAACTATGAGGGGATGAAAGTTACGTGATGAAAAGAATGTTAAACTAGAAGAATGACGGGTAAAAATGTAAAGGTAGATTAAAAAAGAGATGGATGGATTGTGTGAAGGATGACATGGTGGTGTGACAGAGGACGGATGTCAGAGTAGAGGAGTATTTAAGAAAAAGACATTTTGTGCCGACCTCAAATAATTGGGAGTAGGCGAAAGATAGAGATAGACGATGTCACCTAACACGACTAGAAGAGACAGGGCAGGTAGAGAAGGGAAACGCCAAACCTAATATTCGCCGGAAACTTCTACCCGATTATTATTAAGTATAATACAATCTTAAAATAAAAATATTTTATTTATAGAATACCTTTAGATAACAACTTTCTTGATCCCGATATACATATTCACAAGACAAAACTGGCGTGATAACTTTTTTAACAATGGAGGCTTATTGATATTTAGTGATGCTACCCCAATGAAATATAAAATCATAAAGCACAGGATTTTTTTAAAACAGAAGTCATCATAATTGGTTCTGCTGCCAGTTTCATTAGCCTCCATTCATTTATTTCAACGAGAAATTGAAACAAACATTTATGACAGTCGTACATTTTCAACATAAATTGTACGAAGACCTTAGCCATCATAGCAATTATTCTAAACTAGTAGAAACAGTGTGATTGTTTGGGAATCCTATCTTTATGTTATTGCGGAATTACAACTGAAAGTTCCTGCTCCTAAAATTATACCAAAACTTTGTGAATGATGTTCGAGTCTTGCAGTAAGAAAGTAAAACTCACACTTTTAGTGATATTTGGCCTACATATATCTATAACTGATAGTGGTCCTATATAAATGCAGCGAAATATTCCAGAGCGAGGAATGCCCCTAGTTATTATTTCACCTGCACCCGTTTTATAGGTCAGCCGGCTGAAGTTCGTTAATCTCTGAACTGACATTATTCGCGCCGGCCGACGGCGGCGGGCCAGGATCGGCCATTCTGGCTTTGTACCAAGGAACGCGATAGCCGCACTAACTAACATGCAATTGTAGACCCAAGTTGGCATTTTGCTCGCTATCACCAGCCGGTTAATTAGTAAGACCAAGCTACGTTGAAACATTATCAGATTAGATCAAATGCAAATTACTGACGACATGTCCGATATCCATACTAAAATATTAACAAAATAATTTAGATATTTCTACTTTCCTTCTTCACAGGCTTATATTAATATGTTATAATGAGTTCATATATATTTGAATGGAACATAGCTATAGTATGTTACATTTATTTGGAAAGTCATAGTCCTCACTATCAATGGAGGCCAGCGAATTACTAAGTCCGATATACGTTAAAATTTTATCAGATTAAAACACATGCAAATATCTAAACGACATATCTGATGTCCGATATCCATACTAATGTACAAATTAAATACTTTAGATATTTGCATATTCTTTCTTCACGGGCTTGCTTACTCGTGATGAAGGTTTATATATGTGTTTAAGCACATTGGGATTGTGTGCGTATCTGAATGGTCAGTTGCGAGCTTGTGTATATCACTAATCTTTCATCATATCTGATTAGTCTTAAGCTAATATCGTTAAATATCTTTTGTTTTATTTCTTAAACTTAATACATTTTTTATCCTGGGAATCCCACAGGAATTTTTCTGGGAATATTTTAAAATGGCCAGATTAAAAAAAAACGATTTCCAAAGTGATTTTATTCTTGATTGTTAGCAAATTTTGAAATGTGTGATAATTTATATCGCGGGAATCCCGCGGGAAATTTCCCGGGAGCGGTTTGACGTTGATCGCACGCATAACAATTAGCTTATTCCGGCAGTTTTCACTAAATGGATAGTTTACATTGTTTTTAAAATGCTGCGGTTCTTTGTGTCCCGGGAATCCCGCGGGAATTTCATGCAGAGCATTGACGAAGTTGCGGGCATGTCCTAGTATAAAAGTAACAATATAGGATTAGACTACAGATTATAAAATTCTTTAAAGTCAGTCTTAATTTTCTTTATATATATTTAGAAATTAATTAAACAAAAAAATTCATATCATTCTTGAATATGACTATGGGTAAACTTCATAATATAAACGCGATTGCAAAAGGATCGCCGTTGAAAGATATGGCCTAAAAACATTAAGCAGGAAATAGAATAAAATTAACGCTATAAATAAAGTTCGTTGAGAAGTTGTATTAGATTCTAAAAACGCAGCATGGATATTATTGGATGGAAGAATTGTGTGTTATATATTCGTTAGCTTATTTTATGAGAGAATATACATTAATATGTGTTTTTTAACAAATTGAGACAACACACCTGTATCTCGAAGACTAATCTAATCACTAATGAATTTTTAACTAAACATATTACAGAAACTTTGTGAATTAGTAACCTTAAAGAATGATTTTTAAGCGATACTTGCGGCACGCATCAGTTGTCCAATTCAAATCACAACAAAGTGAAATGCAGTCAGGATATGGATGGATACACATACATGTAATAACAACCACTCCTTACCGCCTCACTGCTGTGCGTGTCCTTCGTGTTTAAAAAGACAATTCCTTATAATATGCCATGTTCTTTCAAGAAAGATTGCTATATTATTCTCATATATAGGTAAGGATGTGCAGAACTCCTCACGATGTTTGCCTTCACCTTCAGCACGTGGAAATTGTATCAATATTAATTTCTAAAAAAACTACTTAAGCTGTGTATGTTCTCTGTCAAAATTCGAAGCCACAACTACGGCACATTCGTTCAAGCTCGTGCAATAGTCAATAGCCACAGGAGTGCCATAACTTGTCTTGCATTAATTAGCACATAGCGCCCCGCAACACTTGCCGAATTCAAAGGATGACGCCCCCAGCTGACACAGGTCAGGCAGACAGAAATAAATCTGCAAACTAAACAAACCAGGCATTTCCGGCGTGCACGTGGCGCATTGCATACTGACACAATTAAATAATTTCATAAGTCAGAGGGGATAACGAGGGCGAAAAATAAAACACCTTTCCCGGTTGGCGTCGTTTCACCGTGAATGGACGTAATTATTACGTAAGTTGGCCCGCTACCCGCAACTGACTCACGTGTACAGAATTAACGTTCGCAACGCGGCGTGGTGCCCCCGCAGATGCACCGCAACACGTATATCATAAACAAATTCTGACGAACTTTCGATCCTCACTAATTACGTAAACTTGTGACTTAATTTCGATTTTGTTTATCACATTCCCAGTATGTTTACATCTCACTTATTATATCTTTAATCACGATGCCACCTATTATTACAATTATTTAATGTTTTTAGAAATACTATCTCCATTCTGATCAGTTATTAAATACTAAGCTATAATCAAAGCAGGATGCAGAAGTAAAATATCTTTTGAATAAATTAACACACAAATTCAAAACAAATATTCGGAACTTTGAAGCATATATTATAAAGTCTATATATAATTCGTTACATGCCCCATAGATAGATTGTACTACATATATCAGATCAGCAGCAAACATAAACATTGTATAAAAAAGGTTATTTTAGCTAACATTCAGGGTCGTAGCGTAAAAACATTACAAAGCAGACAAACTGCAATGAATTTTTAGCTTCCATATTAAAACAAATTTCTACAGCAGATTTGAAAATGTGAACATCTACCGCCAAAAACATAATTATCGCCGAATTTCCATCAATAGCAATGAAATATATGAGGTGCTTGTATTTACAGCTTAGCTGCTTTTTCTATCGACTATTTGTATATCTAGATTATTTTAAGATTCCTGCGCGTATGAAGGCCTAGATTCCAGATAAATATGGTTATAATATAAGGTTGGTACCTATCGATATGTGCGAAACGAATTCTTATGCAATGAATCATGATTGCCGCGAATGTGCGCCTTCTCTTGCATTTTAAAACATTGACGTCAAAAACGGTAAATTGGTTCGAACTGCTTTCAGTAAGACGTCAAGGTCTACAAACGAAATCTAACTTGAAAAATCTCTATCAAAATATAAGATTGATGAGTAGATATGCCGACAGCTCCTTTTATACTATAGTTTTAAGAGAAGACGTCAGTCTTGATAACTAATTTATAATAATTGTAAAGAAATGCCATTTACTATTTATTAAGGGAACAATACCATATTTTTATACACTTTTTAAATGTTTAAGCAAGCAGAATATCTAATAGCATCGACAATTGCCGTAAGTAAGTAAGAAGTATGACCGCACAAACATTCATTTTAAAAACATAAACACACATAAAAATGACAGTTGACTGTTTTATTTTGATATAAATAAACAACAAAAACTATAAACGATAATAAATGATTTAAAATAGGTGCATCTTTCGCAAGACAATAAATAATACTGCTAGATTTAATTGATTTGTCATCGCAATGGTCGATTAAGCGTTGGTGAAAAGGCATGAAATTAAGTTTTTAGACTAACTGTGAAGCAAACCTTGAAAGGCACGAAAATTCCTCAAGAATGTATTAAGTAGGTCAACAAACATTAAATTCCCGGAATAATAGAGCGGCCAGTTTTAATATGAAGATAGTTATAATTAATAATTCTTTCTTGACATTTTGCCACCAACCGAATAAGCTTGGTCTTCGATTATATTGAAATGAGAACAAACGCTAATAAGTAATAACGTATCTTTTGTAATCGGCGAGTTTGAAAGAAATGCATCGGAAATAATTAGTCCCAACTCTAATTTTTAAACAACTACTTTGTTAAGATTATACCAAATGGCTATATTAAAAACATATTAAATTTTATATTTCTCAATATTAAGATGACGTAAGAATTTTATACGCAATACATTGTCGTAAAATATTTCAGAGAACTATTTCGAAATCCGACCGAAATATGTCCACGGGACATAGTTAATGGGCGTGACTATAATTCCATGAATATATTTTAGAGTTTTACAAAGCAACATATAATAGAGCAGATATTTAACTGAAAACTGAATGTCTACACATAAACATATAAAATGCAAAGAGCGCGTGTAAAAACAAGTATTTTTTATTTCATTTTGCGCAGTAGGTATATCTATAAACTTGTTTATTGTACCCAATTAGTTTCTCGCTATCGACTATTTAAACAATTAATTTTGATGGCTCCTGTCTGTCTGTAGTCTGGTTGATCCACTTCCAGAGAGGGCAAATTTCGTAAACGAAATGACTTAGGTCAGGTAATGTATGGGGTGTGGGTATTATTTACTCCGTCTGAAAGTTGAATAATTTTTGGTAATGATTTTGATTATGCGCTCAAACTAAATATACTACAAAATAATTATAACCTTAAACAAAAACTAGGTGACGGTTTAAAACAAAACTAAGATTAAAGGCTGAATTATTTATCAATGAAGCACTTTTTTGTACCGATTTCCATTTAAATCATATTTGTCGTGCTCACTTCACAATTAAAAAAATCGGTTAAATAGTTTAGCTCGTAGATAATATTTATACTTGCTACCACGATCTTATTTGGTTGATTGGAAATTTTTTCCCCAAAAAGTTTTGTTTGAAAAAGTAAAATTGATTTTCGCTACAAAGAATTAACATAAAAAATGTTAGTATAACCTACATTTTTCTAATAAAATGAATATGGTACTTTGACGAAGTACCAAAAGAACTTACACATTTTACATAATATCACATTCGTCCTGCGTAGTGAATAAGCTTTACAGCGGATAATAATATAATAATTTCAGCCATAAATGTCCACTGCTCCCTCCATTATAGATCGACAGTATACCGCACGCTTGTCCAAGGCGGCTGGCAGGTTGACACATCGGTTATCTCGATGTGCAGGTGCATCACGATGTTTTTCACCGTTTAGCACGTGGTAATGTAAGATATGCACATTAGATCAGAAACTGACTAAGGTCATGCGTTCCGTCAGATCGAACCCGCCCTTCAATTAGAGCGGTGCGCTAACCATTACGCTACCACGATTTACAGCGGATGAATAAAGCTAATCCATTAACATTTAATAATTGTGTCCACCCATAAATTTCCCAGCGGACCAGAAATTACTCAATGTTTGACAAACGTACACTTTTATTATGATAGAGTAATTAACGAGTTTCAATTCATACTAATTTACAAAATGTCAAAGTATGATCTTGTGAATCTTTATTTGTTCCTTTTTCACGGGCTTTAATAATGAAACGAATAAAATTTATATGTATTAGCTATGGCCGCTGCTTTGTTAATGCGGGTTACAAATATTTCTGTTCGTTTTTTCTCAACCAATCGAGATATCGAAATGAACAAATACTTAAGTTATTTTAAGATCAATTTTCTGTTTTAATCCCTACAATTTCCATTGAAATAAGTCCGAGTTGTTTCAGTGACTATTCGAGAAAACCTAGCAGACTGATACACGGCTACCTAAATTCTTATACATTTTTAAATTCAATTCAAAGACATCAATTTGTATATAGATGAGATGTAGTATCAAGAATGAATATAGAATACTTTAAACCTGGAAAAAAGTAGTCTACATAAAATAGTGATCTTAAATAAAGCGAGCAAAGCAACGTGAAAACCCGTGACTCGGTATAATATTTGTAATAATACGCAATAAATGCGTTAACCGTCGATGTTAATATTGATCATTATCTTCTGGTATAGCAGCCACCTGCCATTTTATGTGTGATGTGCACAGAAAGAAAAGTATAAAACTGGATAGTGGATCGTAAAGTAACGTATCAAGGTCAAGGTGTGTTTAGAACGAGGACAAGTCGGCTAATTACCGTCCTACCATTTGGATAATGCCTATGCTATGGAAAACAACAACAGCGCTGATGGAGGTATTCAAAATAGGAATTGAAAATGGAATGACTTCCTAGGAATAACATGTGTGTCAAATATTTCTTTGATCTTTAATAAAACATATTAATTATCATGTATCAGGTGTAATATTCCAGAGAAAACATCGTAAAACGGTTTTATAATCCTAGGTTACGATAAATTTGAAGCGTGTAAAGACGATATACCCACCCACGAGGAGCCTTGATGGAGTCTGCTTTCTTGCTTTTATAAAAATAAAATTGCAATATACTTATGTTAAGGTTTTGTGGGTACCAACTTTCACTCTCGTCGAATTATATGGGAAAAAACCCTTTTTCTTACTAAAAATCTAAAAATTATTTTAAACACAATTTTGAAATACTAGGAATACATTTCCAATAAGTAATAAATTTAGATTCAAATAATCACAATAGATACTTTTTCATATAGATTTTAAATGTATTTTCTTATTTTGATTTGATCGATTTTGATCTTTATTATTATTATATAAAAAAATGGAATGTAATTAATACCTCTATCTCGTCCTCTTATCCTATCAATCGTAAAGGCTCGTTGGCGTCGCAAACACAAGCTTTGGTTGTTGCAAACGTTTATAGGTGACGGCAACCAGTTTACATGAGCGCCTCCGTCAGAAAATCCGTTCGAAAATGTAAATGAAAAAATAAAGCATTGTTCTAAATACTTACAGTTTCATATTTAAGTTTATATTAACAGCAAACTGATTTTTTTAAAGTTGAAATTATAAAATCGTTTGAGTATGGAAATGTTTACAAATGGAGAGCTGCACAACATGTCACACTTTGGCCATGTTACAATATGAAGAAATAGTTTAAATTCAACAAGTGGTTTATATGTGAATTACACAACCACAGACAGTCAGTGCCAAAATTCTATTTAGAACGACAAACCGAGACGGGTATATTTAACTGCCACCCATAAACCGACGAATAGCCACTGTCTCTAACAAGCGTTTACATTATAATCGAACAAAACAACATTAACAACGAAACCCTCCAATAATAAAACAAACAATAAATTCAAATGATATAGTGATCTGCTTTGATCACTATTGTAATACCAGACAAGTTAAAGCTCTAATATTAGTATGGACGGTTTCTATATCTTTTTATCTATTCAATTGCCTTAGTATAAAATTTGACATAACCTCCATACAAGTAATGTCATAATTCAACCGATCGTAGGGCAAGTGATTGAATTGTAAGATATAGGGACCGACCATTACTCAATTTAAGGAACACCTAAAGTTAGATTAAATTATTAAAATTGCTTATTCCATTAATTTATATTATAATTTACATTTTTTTTAAAGTATACTTCACCACACGTAATACTAGAAGTTATAAGTTATAATGTAATGCGATCCGCGAGAACGTTGCCGACAAACTGCGCTGCAGTTTGGCAATGTAACTGTATGTATAATATTGTAACTTTATTTTTATTGAAAATACATTTTTTAAAGATATTAAAATACAAAATGGTTTAAATTAAACACATAATAAAACTAAAATTTATCTCATAAGAAGGAAAAGATAGACAGATAATATTGTAGGGTTACAATTTCATTTGAAATATTTAACTACTTTCTTTCGTCTCTTTGCTAACGGTTGAAGCCGGTTATACGTGACTTTTTATTATAAATATCTCATACAAACTTATTTAAAACCAATATACTATTTAAACACAATAACATGTGACCCGAAGTTTCAGATTAAAAGTACTAACTCTATTAACGGTCTAAGTACCTATCTAACAACTAAGAGCTGTATACTGTATTGGTCTTCTATATAGATAATATTGTTTTTTAATTATTTTAAAAGTATACAAATACCGAGTATAAAGCGTAACTCGCAAATCTTTTAACTCCTATACATGTCTGGTTAGGCCAAGTCATTCTCTTCTGGCATTTTTTTTTGCCAAAAACCAGTCTAAATTGAATGTCCATTCGACCAAGCAAGAGTAAATTATAATCTAAGAATAAATCTTGATTAACTCTTAAGAGTAAATCAATTTAACGTTTTACCAACTACTAAACTAAGTATAAGATAGCTATCCGAGAGTAAATCATTATAACATGAAATATTACAAAATAATGAATACTAGTAGCCGCCTGTGGTCGAAATTCGACCATAGTAATTAACGTCAAAGATTATACTTCTATAATCACAGATTTCGCCAAGGCTACACTGTTAATATGACTTGAACAATAAACAAAAGAGTATATATAATTATATATGTGTTTATCAAATACATGGTAGTGTGTGTAATATTTTTTTTATTGTTTTCATGTATAATTTTTAAAAAATATATTAGGATTCGTCGCTTCTTCTCTATATAAACTATAAGTGCGAAATGTCATACTCCTCCATCCGCGCAATTTTCGTAAAAAGGGGTTCAAAGTTTGCTTCACGTATTAATTTATAGATAATCAAGAATAATTGTATTTTAAGGTTAATGTTTTGTTATCGGGCAAAAAACCGGCTTTACATCAACAAGCACAGTTCACGGCGTGTGTATTTAGTTACGTCCGAATTTAAGTTACTTTAAATTTTAGACATCTTATATTGCAAAGCTAGCACACAAGCAAACGACCCGGCCCATGTACTAGAAAGTGGTTACCGTCTCCTACAGACGTTGTGACATCAGGAGCGAAGCCAATGCGATGCCAGCCTTTAGGATTGATAGGGGGATGAGTAGAAGGATCAGACAGGAGATATGGGATAAAGAGGATGAGGCGTGGGATTGGAATAGTTGATGGGACAGGGGGAGAAGGAGGAAGGGGCCATAGGAACTCAGTCATCGCACGAAACACGATTAGCAAGCTCTAACCGTTACACGCCGATATTCTATGAAAGCATGGAATTACACCGATCGAACCGACCCTAAGAGCTGTAATCAAGATATTGATTCGTCATGGATTATACCTACTACATAAATCTATAATACTATAAAATTCTAAACATGCCGCGTCTGTACATTGAAGTTTAAAAAAACAACTGGAATACACTATATAAATACGGAGAACACGATGCATTTTTTTTCTTGTCCGTGTTGTTTTGTCTATTCGTTCGGGACACGTAACTACTGGGCCGATTTCGATGCGGTTTACGCTGATCAACAGACAGCAAATTCTTAGACTTAAAATCTGCGCTATTTTTTATCATGGGATTTTTTTTGGAAATGATTTAAAATTGCCGGATTTTATGGCCACCAGCATGGATTAGGGAAAGAATAGTAGATTGTGTCTGAACTAACCAAAATAATGTAATGAGGACGAGAGCGATTGTTTGAATCCAGAGCGAAGCATAGGATTCTACTCGAGTAGAATCCTAAGCGTAGCGAGGTATTTTCCACTTTGACATTTCTATTATATTGATTTATTAGTTTGTCACTGACTGGGTCGAAGTAGTATATCGTAAAATTTATTCGGTTTATCAATTCGTTCATTAAAAATAGAGTAACAATACGGAGTATAGTTTATTCTTTCGATAGCACACAAAAATGCAATAGATCTTATCCAAGAGTTAAATTGTTTGAGTAATACTTATAATGTGTAACTTTGTGTTTGGTCGAACCAGCCCTTAATAAGTTTATTTCAAATTTTGTTTGATCTAAAATTATGTTTTAAATAATAAAGAGAGAGAGAGTCATGACGCACGAGGAGAATAACTGGTGATCCCATTTAGGTAGCCCCGTGTATTCTCTTCCGTGGTTTGTTTTCTTTTTCTTAACATGTTTAAAGATTTTAATTATATATCAAGTTATAATGGTTTTCTGTAAAAATTGATTGTGATGATTATCCTAACATGAGAAGTTTTTATATTAAGACAAATAAAATAGTAAACCACAACTATATTATGCTTATTTGAATATTAGAATTTGCAATGTATTCATGCGTATTTCTTCAAACATACGTAAGCTGTCAATGACTGTACACAAGCATGTATATTCTTAGAATAATACACGTTTAAGTACTTCGATTCCCCAAACCAACATTCCATTCTTAAATTATTAAAAGATGCGACCTACAACACCAAACCACTGATGCTCGATACATAAATAGAGTTATTTCTTGGATAAAAATCACAAGATTTCTTTAAGACCGTACGATTCAAATAAAAATGTATGAAGTCATATTTGTAATCATGTTCTCGTAGTTATAAACAATAACATACACCTGACGTTAGAACATAAAAGCTGATATTAGCACGCGTAAATCCCTAACCTTCGACATACGTAAGATTTACTACAACGCAAAAAATATTCTAAGTGCCGAGGCGCATGTATTCGCATATACAAATAGCATTCGTTGCGAATCAACTATTTGTATTATACTGTTACGAGCTACAGAACTCGAACTAAAATGTTGTTGGAACTAACTATAGAGTTTACTAGAAATATACAAACACGTATAACACAGGTACAAATATAACTGGACGCAACCAGTACAAACTGCACAATTCAATAACACGCGCAGTCTGTCACTATATAACTTATCGAATGTACGTCTTGCTTTGATCGTGGTTCTCGCTAGACTGCCCCACCCCTCCGTTGGGGCATTCCTTTTATCCTGTACAAATACAAATACAATATGCCTCGACGCAAAACAATAATTCTCAAGGATTAGTTCGACACACCTGACTTGAAACAAGTACAATAACAATATAATCTTTTTCTTAATTATTATTTTTAAACACAAAGTAAACAAAAGAAGTCTAAATGCGGGAAAGGTAATAAATCAGGTTTATGGCAGGCAGATGTGCATTCACTTTTTGTTGGCATGTAACAATACTTTCACAGGTTACATGCAACTGAAAAATATAGCTTAAGGCGTCATAAGCACATTCATGTCCCTGGTTTTCCACTAACCTCAGTTGAAAATTATATCAGTTATGTATAGTATAGTAAGTTATGGTATCTTAGTGGAAATGGGATCTGCATTTCAATTTAAGGTAAGAATTCTGTCTCGGAAATACGCACTCCGCTTAGGCAGTTTTTAAAAATTATATTTCCATGTTGTTACACTAACGAAGTATGCATGGTGACCGAAAAAATCGTCAGGAAATTTTCATATCGACACTACTCATGTTTAACATCTACTATAATTAATTAGTAGTAAAACGTTCAAGGGCTAATATCTTAGTCACTTATATGATTAATGATCATAAACCTAAATGGGCCATAGACCACGAACATTATATGGAATGTCTCCAATATTCTATAATTTTTCATGATATTATAGACGGAATGGCCGATAAGTAGCACACTTCTCTATTGCCCAGATCCAATATTTTACTAACCGTTCATTTTCCCTCCTATAAAATAATATAAGCTTCATACAAGTAATGCAAAATATCTATTGATGGTAATGCAAGTGACACCAACCCTAATATTTATAAATGTGACAGTAGCTCTGTATATGCACAGACCAGAGCCGATAATTTTTAAAACCAAAAAAAAATAGTAGGTGGATCCATAGGCGATGGTAACCGCTTTCCATCAGATGGACCGTCTGCTGAACTCAAGCTATAAAAATAGAATAGATTTACGTAAAGGTTATCCCAGAAAGCAGAATAGGTTTTGTTTTTTTGTGATTTGCCATTTTCGTCACTTTTGTCATTTATGTAGATTACAGATAGATAGACGGGTTTAGAGAAATAAAACTAAAACGGGTTGAAACAGTGGATGAAAGTTTGTATGGGACCAATCATTTCTCAAGTACATATAAAAATTAAGAACTTGTATTAACGCCTACTCTTTAAGCAAGAGGTACGCACTAGCGGTTGAGCCGCGGCCCAGCCGCGGGAGTAAGCTCTTGTAACTTAAGATACAGGAACCAGTCATTTATAAAGAAGAAGAAACAACATAATGTCGACACCTCCAAAGATTATTACGCCTATTAATTTTAGGTATTTTAAGGGAAAATACCTCATTAATGTCTGTCTTATACGTCTTATTAGAGAGTTAGAGCAAGTTTGGACACTTCTTTATATTTCTTAAAGAATTATTTAAACTTACTTTGACTCTCTATGAATAACAGTTAATATTATGTTCCTAAAATTTCATATAATATATATATATATATATATATATATTTTTTTTTTTTTTTTTTTTTTTATATATATATATATATATATAAAAAAAAAAAAAAAAAAAAAAAAAAAAAAAAAAAATAATAAAAAAAAAAAAAAAAAAAAAAAAAAAAATATATTTTTTTTTTTTTTTTTTTTTTTTTTTTTTTTTTTTTTTATATATATATATTAATAAAATATATTATAATATTTATATCAAGAGGTAATAGAGCATAAGTTACATGACTGCAGAATAACATAAAAGGGTAAAAAGTATAAGTGGTAATTCTTATTATTATACCAAAAGGTAATGGAGCATAAGAAACAGTGTTTAGCAAAGAAATCAGTAGGATGTTTGTAAACTTAAACTTGTAAATGGTAGTAGGGTATAACCGACGCTTAATGTCTTTGACGACAATGATAAAGAGGCATTAGTTCCAGCTTTCAAAACAGGTACTAATGGTAAATAGTAGTATACGCCTGGAGCTTTTACGGCAGTAAAAAGTAAAAATGTATTACCGACTATAACCCAAAAGTGATGCCATTTTTAGAGGTACAAGCGCCTTTAGAGTAAAAAAGGCCCAAAATTCGGTCGGTTAAATGAAATGACACTTAAAAAACGCAGTTTTTTGCTTGGGCATAAACGACACGAAAGTCATCGTAGAGCCATGGGAGTGAGCGCATTCGAAAGAGCGAAAAATTTAAGTAGGTATATATATTTAATTTTATTATTTTAATATATATATATATATAAAATATTTAGTTTTACATACATAAATAACATTGTAGTTTCCCAATATTTTTTATGAAAATTACCGAATATAGTGATTTCCCTTAAAAACAGAATAAACCTAAGTTAACGTAGCATCCCTTGGAGGTGTCGATTTAGATAGACATTTTGCTAGGCTTCTAATATTAAATACCACGATTAAAATCATTTTAATGACTGTTAAAGTAATAAATAATAACTCAATTTAGTCATTAGAACTATTACATCAACTTGCCACATCATATAAAATGAAACGTATGTGATATTTTGAAAGTACATAAAAAATGTCTACTACCCTATTATGGACGAACTTGATGAACTCTGAACGAATCAGTATTGCTCAGTAGCAATCGATAGCAACGTTTGTTGCCAAAATCAATTTATAAACTTTAAATCAAAACCAAGTAATATTTCAAATGAAACATAAATGTCGAAGAATTTGTCACCAGTACTCAGCACAATCATAAACATTCAGCAACACCGATAGTTTTGATGAATGAATACATCAAAAGCGTCGCGGTTTGAAGATTTTACAGACGATAGTGCTAATTAATCGATGTCCCAATAGTCTAGTCAGGACCTGTCATCGTGTTCGCGACGCTCACCTGTGTTGCACGGTTGTAATTTTCATTGCTCATTAACATCATATTTAGTTGGCATCATACATTTTACTTCTATCTAAAATCCGTACATGTGACTGTTATACGAATAATTTCAGCATGTTTATAACATGCATGCCACAAACGTGCGTGTAGTAAATTACATAACATGAGATGTAATCAAAAAATATCAATTTAAAATGTCAATGTGCACTAGTGATACAGTTAACGCCAGAATGCATTCGAACATCGCGTGTGCATACGAGATAAAGTACGAAGAACAGCACATGGCCTTGTGCATATTATGCAAGACAGGTTCATTGATGCGCAACATGCCATTATATTAGCAATTAACGATTAAAAACTAGCCCAAATGTCTAACAATAACTTCCGTAATAGCGACATAAATCCATTGGTATTGTCGTTTGGCTACGAAACTAAGAGAAATACTACAGAAGTATTTTAAGCTGTACCACCATGATTCTTGTCAGACTTTTGCAAGTTTAAAAATTCGAGGACTTTACCACTGCAGGCTTATATTTCGTCACCTATTAAATTGTTACAAGAGTCATTACAAAAAGAAAAGCCAAGCTAGACGATTATACACATTAAAAAAATCGATCTTTAGTTACTTACATGTGTTGTATAATTGCGGCCCATAATCTACTTTTTTCCATATCACACAAGACATGTATTTATAGCGCTAAATAGACTACACCTTTCTATAGAAATCCAATTGTCTCTGTATATAAAGAGACAATAGATTCCCAAAACAAAATACTGTGTCATGACGATTATAGTAGGGGAACCCAAGGGGCTTAATGTGGGGTTCCTCGAGCGTCGTGGGGACCTTTTGGATTGTAAAGATTAGATACTAAAAAGAAAAAAGGTTATATGATGTAAGCCCTTTCAGTGGTAGGTGTACGTGCACAGATTTTCAAAAATGTAAAAAAAGAGTCACACAGAAATACTTAAGCGCGTCAGATATTAATAATGTTATGCGTCCCCATATGTTTCTGACAACGGAGAAATATTAATCTGCCGGTTTGCATGATAGGGGTGGCCGTACGAAGGGTTGAAAATGGGAAAAAATATTATTTGAGCTCGTCAGATATTCAAAAGGAAAGTTAAGTCAAACGTAAAGGAACTCCTATTCAAAAGACTAACGATTTGGACGCCACCAAAAGTCATAGCCCATTTTTGAAATGCAAAAATAAAACGAAACATTGAAATACTCGAGCGCGTCAGATGTTAATACAGACGGTTCGGCTTGATGTCCTTGTCGTGCTGACATGACGTGCATAATCTGACAAGTATGTGCAGGAATTACCTTATTATGATTGAATAAAAAATCATTTTGTTTTACTGAATGTAACAAATACAATTAGCACAGAATAATATAATATGTATATTTAGAAGGAAGTGGTGTTGGTGGTGGTGTTTGGTGTATAAAAAACTTATGAAAATATTTTTTTTAATTTTCATCATCAGTGAAATCATCTTCATAGTAGAAGTCGAGTTCGATTCGGTCGTTTGCATCAACATCTAGCGTATCTGCAACAAGAAATGGTTATGATACTTAACAATCTATTATTTATTTCATGATATTACAGTATTGAAAAAAAAACATACCTGAATCTGGAGCATCTCCGTAAATATCACGTGCTATGACAACATCTTCATATTTCTGGTAGTTGGTTACCGACGGATCAAGTCCTCTCCAGTTTTCCATCCACATTTGTTATGGAAATACATGGCAGCTGCTTGCACCACACTTTATTGATTATTTAAACTACTTCGGCTTATGGAAATCGGCAGATTATATTATTCCGCGATCCTTGAATGATTTCCTTCAAAATAAAACAAAAAGACCGCGCTCGACAATGCCCAGGTGACGTTTTTCTTACAACTTTGTATACACCTATTTCCTTACGTCACGCGCAAATTTTCAGATTATTGAGATGTAGACTTTTCTGCATGTAATTAGCTCACCTTGTCTTAATCTGACGCGCTTGAGTTTTTTTAACGATCGATTTTTTTTTACTAATCTGATCGGCTGCCCTAAACGCAGGATATAATAGGGTGCAAGGTTTCTTCTCCCCTTATGTTATTCTGCCATGCTCGACTAAATCCCTAAATGCCTGCTTGGTCTCCCCTACTATTACATAAGGATTCCGTTTATGCCAAAATGACTTCGGGACCCTATAATGACTTCCCAAAATCTTATTTAAATTAAAAGTCTAAAACTAGACATGTTGCTCGGGCATTTCGTGACACTTCTTTATAAAACACCGATAACACGTTGCAAAGTACATTTGACCTTATGCTTGACATTCAAAAATAAATGTAATTCATAAGTACTGAGGTTGAATAAAAACTTTAGACAAGCTATTAAAAGTTATCAAAATGTAAAATTTTGTATTTGAAATTTTAATTATCCATTAAGTTAACTAGTCATCTGTGTTCTCTGAGTCCGACAGTTACTCTGGCAAGGACAACATAATAAATGGCTAAAGTAGATTTAATTACCACACCGTCTTAAACTAACGTTAGATAATTTATACAAGAACGTCATTGTTTACTCAATTGGTTTCCTTTCAGCGTGACGACTAATAAAGCTCTGACGAATAATGCAGTTTCCTTCAAAAAAATGTATAAGCTCCCTACCTACATGTACATATCACAATACTATACTCCCTAATCGCCAAACTGCTATAACAATATTTATCCTACTCTCGTTATCCGCAACTGGTGTCACAATAAAATTTGAAGGAAACTCCTAGACTCCTAGCCAGATTTTAATGATTAACAATATATTAACTATTTGAAAATATATCTAACAACTGATTAAATCAATCGATCGCACTTATTTTATTCCTACTTTATCAGTTTTATAGACGATCATAAAATTTCTGCTTGGATTTGATTATAGACATAACTACATACATATCGATTAGAAATATTTACATGAAGAACCTTTGCAAGAATAATTCTTATACAAATCTGTAACGTAAGTCTAACTTTGAATGAATACATCATGTATTCTTAAAACTCGATTAAAAGAAAATATGATTAAGGAAAAATAGAAATTAGCATCAAATTTTTCTATAATATGATATTTATAAATTAAAAGTTAAATTCTTAATTTGGCCCAAAACTTAAGTTTATGGAGGCGCTTTCTTCAAATTACTTTTTACAATTCATAATCTTTAAATATGTCGATTTTATGATATTTGCGGATAAAGACTGTTTTAATCTAAATGATTCTTTTTTATAAAAATCTAAAAGATGTAATTGTCACTTTAAAGATTAAAATGGCTAAAACCAATATTGTGATCTCGTATTATTTGCTACAATAAATAGGTTATGGTACGCTTCCACTGTGCCTATCATCTATTACTATTCATTATATTATTATTACTATACATCTATTATATTCATATATATTAAAAAAAATGATTACACATAGGTCGGCAAATTGCACCGCTGATCTTTCTCGAAACCAAAAATGTGAGTATACTTCTGCAATCTTGTTTTGTTAAAACACCCATTATACTCCGACAATAACAATACAAGATCAAAAACAAGCGAAGGACTTTCGACGAAATCATCTCTTGTCGTTGATATTTGAACTAAAAGACACTCAACACAAAATAAACGTGTTTAGAGCAGCTGATACTAGTTTAAAGGTTACCTAACCAAATTATGGTACAGCATTAAACTATCCTCGGTAATCTTATTATATTGGACGATAATTTATTGTAAGAATCACGTATAAAGTATGCAGGGAGTCTGCAAGTATTGTTGCGATACGAGATTGTGTTAGAGTGGCTGTGAAGCATGTGGGGTGGTCATGTGCGCTGCACAACAATATATGTGTATTGTGAGCATACCGTCGCAGTGCCTGCAGCGCTTTGGCTCCGGGGGTGCGAGCTCGTCGCCGAGTTCGCGGTGTCGTACCGGCATGGCGGCGCATCCCGCGCCGGCGCCGCCACCACCCTTGCGTCAGTGCGTCGGTGCGGGTTCGCGTGTTCCACCTCGGCCGCTCCTCTACAGGCGGCGGCGTCGCGGCTGCCACTGAGCCTCACCGGCTCGCCGCCCGCCCCGGCCGGTAGGCGGCGCCCATACACCGGCTATTTTGGGCGGCTCTGACTCACGCCTCAAACTGCTCGCGCGCACTGGCGCCCGCGCATCACAGCCTGCTCTATCACACGCCGCCTAAGCCTACGCATCGCTTGCAAAAAAAGACCTTAGCCCTTATCACGGTCCCACCTGCATTCCTCACTTAAATAACCAAATACTCAATGTGTGTACTTCTCAAACCTACGTACCTAAACAGTCTCGTTCTAAATTTGCTAAACACGCCCCACAGACGGTTATAATACTTGCAGTATAAGAATGATAGCTTACATAATACTATTATTACTCCTAGTGCACCACGCTTTTCTTGTGTCAGGGAAATCCATTAAAATGCTGTTATTAGACAGATTAATAAACAAATTGATAAGAGGTTTCATAATTGTTTTGGCATGTGCTCAATTTAAAATACATTCCAAACAAAATTTTAAGAGGGTTGTGTATGGTTTTCATTAAAATGCAACATCTGTTGAAATACTTCTAGCAAAATGGTAATTTTGCATTAAATATTTTTTTGCAATATTTATAGGATGAGTTGATGAGCTTATCACAAAAAAACTATTTTACTTATTTAGAATTTCTTTGAATATTTAAATAGGTAATAATATTTATGGGCTTTAAGAATATATTATCCTATTGTAGTGGAACACTTATAAGCCAATAGATAGCGCTGTACAATAATTGAGGTCGCAAACATTTACTAAAATGTACAATAAATTTCTAATAGCCTTGGCCTGCGAGGAACAACTATAGCTTCGCTGGAAGATTTTCTGACTGATTTTCTGATGACAATTCCATCTTGCTGCTCCGCCCTATGCAGGGCGCCCCCTTCACTGGTGATCCTCGACTAATGAATACGCGACCTTCACTTCAACAAGTTTCAATCTTCAACAAATTCATTCAACCTGCAATCATGTAACCTCAACTTTCACTAACTTCAAGATCTCAAACTACCTTCAATCAAGTCTCAAATATTAACTTCCAAGATTTTACTATAACCTCAAGCCTTCCAACTCCATAGAACTTCAAGCACCATCATCAGTACCACACTCCCTGCATAACTTGGACACCAAGTATATCCCGCTAGCCTCCACTGCCAGTCATCACTGGTAGCCACTACAGGGTTAAATCGCACATCTGCAGCACGATGTATCTCAATCTCTACTACCAGGGCTACGCACTCAAGCGACATTGGTAACCAAATAACGGCTGCTGTACGCTGCTTCCTGTGGATGGCCAACCACGCAACAGCCAATACAATCCAGCCATGTGACCCGCGCGAAGCTAATCGCCGACTCCAAACCGTCTTTCCATACACATTGGAATCCGACACAAGTCTCTGCTCGCCCGACTCACTGGGATAACCAACAAATTTCTGACTCACTAGATAGAACTGTATATAATTCGACTCACAGGACTGCCAAGTGACAAATGAATTGGCATACTACAACAACCACTGATAGTTGTGAACAATTCTCGATTTCATTCGAATACCATCAATCAACTTTCAGTCGAATAATTCGTGTCACACACTGATAGCAGATGGGTACTACAAGCCCTTAGTAGCAGGGTTATTTACTCAAATTTAATCTACGAATGCCACTCGGCTCTAAATGAGGTGGCAGGTAAGAACAATACCTTGACCCTTCAATGGATCAAGGGACACAGTGGTGCCCGAGGTAAAGATGCGGCTGATCAACTGGCAAGGAGAGGTTCCGAAACCCAAGCGGTTGGACCAGACCCTTTCCTGCCTTTGCCACACAGTTGGTTTAGAAATCACATAAATCAAAGGACAAGGGCACTACATCAACAACTTTGGGACAACTTGGAGGATTGCAGGCAAGCTAAGCTGGCAATGCCTCGAGTAAACCTGCGTTTCTCCAGGAACATCTTAAAGCTCAGTCGGTCCAGGCTGAGACTAGTTATTAGCGCAGCCACTGGACATGGCAATTTTAACAGACATCTTTTCAATATAGGTGTCACCGACAGACCCCTGTGCAGAGCATGCCTGGAGGCAGAAGAAACAGCCGCCCATGTCCTGCTTGAATGCGGAGGGGTGGCCCAATATATGGCGAAGTATCTGGACGCCCCAAGTAGCCTCCGAGAAGTCTTCAGCAACGTTAAGAAGCTGGTCGACTTCCTGGAGGAGCTGGGCTGGATGGAGTAAACCCTCATCCACCCTCGCACGCAAAATAGGCGCTTTGTCGTCGAGTTGTCCATGGACGACGGTAGCCACCTATCACCAGGTGGTCCGTTTGCCAGTTTGCCTACTAGCAAAAAAAAAAAAAAAAAATTGAGTTGCGGAAACCGCCCGCTCGCAGAAGAAGAAGAAGGTGTCACAAGCGTTTCCCGAAATGTAAACAGTAATAGATGCATACTTGAAAATCTTCCTTTGAGATTGAGGAGCATTCCATCTCACTCCTCCATCCTGTACAGTCCTCCTTCATTATTATTTTAATTCACATGTAGGCCATCTAACCCAATCCCTATATGCTTCCCCTCAGACTACAGGAGTCGTAATCAAGGGATAGGTGTCGCTCCCAAGGACCTGCTCTCCACACATCTTTACTAAAAAAGGGAATGTGAGATGTGAACCACCCTACTACTCATTACACCCACTAACATAGCTGTAATGATTTGTGACGCCTTTATCCAAATCATAAGACCATGACCAGTAGGAGCATAAAGCATTTCCACTGCGCAACAAAAATACTTTTTTTTATTGCCTGAGTTCAGGCAGACAGGCAAATGACCTACTTGATAGAAAGTAGTCATTGTTGCCTATGGAAACCATGTAACACCAAATGTGCTAGCCAACATGCTGTTGTTCTCTAGAGGGAGGGAGACCTAGCCATTAATACTGGATCACAACTCAAGCTTGTTATAGTGGAATGCTGTAGACCAGGTGTGGTAGACATCCAAACGGGCAAACACTACAACCTCGATGTGTGTTGTTTTACGCCTGTTACAACAAGTGGCCTGGCCGTAGAAAATTGTATCTTTCTCTATACCTGCATGGATAATAAGACTCCTATAAGAAAGCAATTGGTCAGATGCCAATCAATTCTAATTATTACAATAATATTATTTATAAAATATAAATGAATGGCATAAACACATACTGTAACTTACAAAAGGAAATATAAACTTTATAACATTAATAATGCTGAAAACTTTGTGATGATTAATTGCTAAATAGTGTAATGCACTCCAAAATACAGTTAGTTACTCAGACAGACAGCATTGTAAGCACAGCTACATTTTAATTAGTCATTAATATTAATTAAAACTTTAAGTAATGCTTTAAAAAATAGTTTGCATCACTACTGTTTAAAAACTTCTAAAGTTTAGAAGTGGTATTACATAAATAAAATCCAATCTTAGAATGTTAAGTATAGTAACAAATATATATTATGGCGACTAACAATACATAAAAAATTATCAAAGAGTAAGCAATGGTTGTAAAGAAGCCAAAAGATTGTAGTTAGCTATGAAAGGTAGCCTATTTTTCGAAGCCATCGAGAAATCACGGCTTATAAGTAATTTCTCACAATCTTATGAATGAATGATTTCTGATTTTAAAAAGAAGTTTTAAAATTTAAATCATAATTTGCAAACAATAATCATAACCATCAGCTGACAGTTAAGACAAATCCCAAACAAAATAGATTTTTTCTTAATACCCTAGGCACCAGCAATAGTACTGTATATTGGATATTACTGTTAAATTTGTTTTAAGACTGTCTACCTGCCACACATGATTTATTCTAATTATATGGGATTCCTTTATTACACTGATACCAAATAAATAGTGTTAATTTAGATTAATAGTATAATACACCAATCTACTTTATAGTGAGTGTATGGGGTGGGGTCATATTGTCCATTCCCCTGAAATAGAAAGACTGAACTCAATAATAAAATATTTATGAACTGATGTTATTACTTATGGCTTTAATTTCAAAGAAACATTAATATTTCTAACATAACTGAAGAATGTTAGAAATATTAATGTTTCATGCTTCAGTTTAATTTTTAAAGATCAATTTTCAATGTAATTTGTAAGTTTAACATGATGATAATGTTTTTTTTATAATATTTATTAACCAAAGAGCAAAATAAAGACTCATTGCAGTATAATGAATTGTAAACCACTCCAGGGCAAATTATAAGACATTCAGTATTACTATAGACACAGTCAATTATGAATACTAAAAGTTAATGTCCAAGGTTATAGCATCTTGAAAAAAGTTAGAATACAGCCACTCAACTAGCTTTACTATTGTTTAGTTGCTATTTTGCATAGTCATTTTTAATATTAACTGGTAGGTGGTGGATCAGTAGCAAAATTTCAACCATAATTATTAATTTTCTTTAGTTTGTATTCTTTGGTGATAATCTCTGCTCCTTATAACTGTATTATCACAGGCTATGTTTAACATTGATACACTGACTATTATTCAAGTGTCTGTATAAACATGAACAATAATTTTTTGTTTCATTATACAAAATGTTTAATGTGCATTACATATAAAAATGGTTTTCTGTAATACCTCATACAATCTATACATATAATAAAATTGTAGAGGTCAAATTTCTGTATGTTGAAAAAAAAATGCTAAAAACTGAGTCAGGGGGATGTAAGAAGTGAAATAGAACTAATTTTGTTTTTTTTTTTTAATTTTTTGTTTCTCTGTTTGTCTGTCTGTTTGTACTGGCTAATCTCCGAAACGACTGGGCTGATTTACATGAAATTTTGTATGGTGGTAGCTTATATCCCTGGTCAACATATAGGATACTTTTGATCCCGAAAAATTAAAGAGTTCCCGTGGGATAGTTAAAAAACCACACCACGCAGGCATAGGAGCGGGTAGAAGTTATCATTAATAATTTATATGGCAAAACAACGTTTGCCGGGTCAGCTAGTATATATATAAACTTTAACTAGGTCAAATCTCAGTCCTCCTTGCACACAAGAAACTTGAAACAGGATAAAAAGATTTCCCTTCACATATTAATAAATAGACAAAATAGGTATAGCAGAGCTGGGTTATTTACCACAAACTTATTAAAATGAATCAGAATTATTGAAACCAGCAAAAATTTAATTGATTCATACTTTTCAATGTAGGTAACAGTATCAGTATATCAGTGTTTGTAGTTTTGGGATCATATGAAAGGCCAGGTTCAACAAAGTCACCTAAAAAATACTTAGTGTGCAAAACCAGGAAACCAGACCCACCCATACAATAAGACATTCATCTATCCATGGGCCCCCTCTCAACTTGAGATAAGACCTGAGGTAACCGGAAGGACACAGCTCTCTGGCTAATGAATGGAGGGGCCAGCCCATAAAGATGTAGGCTGCAGTCTATTCAGGCCAGAGGTGATTGCGCAAGCAAGCCCAGACAAGGAAGATTTAAGGGTGGTCATTTGTTTTAATAGGTATCCCAAACCATGGAGTGGGAATAGCATTCCCACAAGAACGCTAATGCCACTCTGACAAGGCGAATCCACCACACCATTCACACCTTTATACCTTCGTGCAGCTGATAGTCCTCAATTGGTTTCCCATTCTCATTGGTTTGATAATTTAAATATAAATGGTTAACAACAGACAATCACAAAGACTTAAACCTTTTTAAGTGGAACAATAATATGAATCATTAAATGGTTAGAACCACTAAACCATTGAATAGTGTCATTTATCCTTATCAATGAAGTCAACAACCTATGCTAAATTGCTAAAGTCAAAGGATTACGGACAAAAATATCTACCTAGATTCCCAACTGAGTAAACTATTTTCTCTATGTAATAATTTGCAAATCTCATACCTATTTTATTGGTCTCATAAAATTACAAATTTCCAAAATAATATTAAACAATACCTGTCTTCTTCAATTTATAGCAGGTAAACCAAGTTCTCATAAATTTTCAAATACTTTTATTAGAGAAGTACGAATACTGGAAAGAAATATATAGCTACCTGCTTTTATATCAAAGAAAATGAGCAAATTTTGATACTGAATAAATGTAATCAATAAATAGGGCACAAATGACTCTATGCCGGTAATAAAGTTCAGCTTATAACGGGGTGTCGGCATTTCGAAAACTATGTGAACTGTTTATTTACATAGGCGACCCTTGCCACTTTCCGCAGATGACCGATCAACAAGTTAATAATAACTTACTATAATGCGTAGTGTCTGGTTACCGAACGAAATCTATGACAGAATTCGTAAAAGAATATTATTTCTATAACTGTGAACATTTTTGATTAAAAGCACTTTCGTGTATATATATTTTTGCATAGTCTTCATTATGAATAGTTCATGTTGCACCGTAATACAACATTATCAGCAAAATTATGGATAAAACGAAGCAGGTGATTAGTATTATGGGTGTCACTCTAAGACTTACCTTTTATACAAAAAATGTTTTAGCGAGACGTAGATCTTTTAATGAGCTCAAAATCCAGATAAAAATCACTGATATTCCGTTACACCACGTCACTATAATTCATTATCTCACAAACAATAAAATTTCAAATGCCATATTACATTTCGGCCTGCCATTTTGAAAAATGTTGCCAAATGCTTTAAACATTTTAAAATATTCGTTAAGCCAATGTCGATTTTTTTTTAATCAGCATGCAATACAAGGCCTTTTAGTTTTCATAAAATTGGACCTAAGATCACTTGGTTAGTGAATGGATAGCTTTTGATAAAGCAATTCGTACTTTGAATTATCTACTCACCAATAGATGGCATATCATGCCCGTTTCTCCATTCCCATAGAGGTAGGTATAGGTTACAGAGTGCTTTATGTACTGGAAAGGTGGTGGCGGTGCTAATACACTGTTCAGGCCGATTTTTTAATGCTTCTTAGTTTTTTAACTCCTGCTTCATTAAGCACGCTAAGCACTTAATTTACTTTAATCCAGACAAAAATTACCTCCTTATCCTAAATAGCACCCATAGTAACCCCCTATCACAAAGGTTTATCTATAAATTTTTTGACGTGGTACCATTATATGTTTAATAATCCCACAACCAAATAATATCATATTTTGTTTTAATTTATAGTTTACCCATAACCGTAGGTACTTTATTGAATATACTTAACATGCCGGATAAGAAGCATATATCTAGAGATGTCTCAGTGGTCAATCGGTTCAATACCCATAGCGACCACGGACTTGTATGAGGCACTCTAAATATCAATTTAATGGCCTAATGATTCCGCCTAGTGAAGTCTACCCACGCCGCCCCAAATGATCCACTTAATACGAACCTATTGTAAAGCTCCAACTGGAACTTCACAATAGGTTCGAATTACTGGAAACCCGATACTATGTGGACGAGATAACCGACAACAAAGTTACATGATTTGGGTCGCAGAGATTTTTCCATCTGTATGAAACAACAAGACGGTCCGAATTTTCTACCGAAACTCTGCATCTCCTAAAGACGAGACGTGAAATGTTACCCGCTTTGTTTGCTTCGTCAGAGCATCGGGCCCTCTCTGAGGCGGCCATAGAGCAGAACTGGGGGTCCAAAGTATTCTCAAGTAGCTTGGTGAGTAGCCACAATGCAAAGCTAAGGAGAGCGGATGGCAGAGAACTTACGTCTCGCTTTAAGATCCTGACAGAGGTAGAAAAGTCCTTCGGGCTACGGGTAATTTTCGCGGGCAGAGAAACCCGCGACGCAAAGTAACCAAGACCAACGTGTGCGCTTACGCGCCCTTATACGGGGGACATCCCGGAGGTAACTGGTTGAGATCAGTGTGGCTTTCGTGCAACTTAGTTTGAAATAGCAAGGCTCCAGATGATGACGGAATCCAACTGTGCTCCTTATTAATGCAAATCCTTAAGGCCTTAGCTGAGCTCTTCAATTCCGTTATCTACCGGGGCACAATGCTAAGATGTAGAGCAGGAGTATGGTAGTCTTGTTCTTCAAGAAGGGTGATAAAAGTCTTTTGAAGAATTAGAAGCCAATTTCACTTGTGAGCCACGTTTAAAGTTAATTTCGAGTGTCGTCACATATCGTCTCGCTAGAAGACTGGACAAGTTCCAACCACCGGAGCAGATTGGGTTCTGGAAAGGCTACAGCACTGTAGATCACATCCATACTGTTCGGCAGTACAGTATGGATGTGGTCTACTATACAAAAGACCGAAATAATCAGCAGCTGTGTTTGGAAATCATGGACTAAAAGCCTTCGATTCCATCTAAACTTGGGCTGCTGGATGGAGTCTTTGCAAAGATGTCGTATCGATTGGCGGATACATAGAGGTGTTGAGATGTTTGTACGACGCCGCAACGATGACTGCCCAGATCCAGAAACCGAAGACTATAACCCCTACGTCTTTGGGTGAGACAGCTGGATGTGATCTCCCAAAAACTGTTCACCAACGCAATGGACCATGTCTTCAAAACTCGCAAACAATTTGAAGTGGCAATGGGAAGGTCTCGTCTATGGCAGGGCAGGACCGACGGGTAATGGAGCAGATGAGTCCTGGAGCGGAGTGAAACGTGGTGTCGGACGCGCTCCAACCCGATGGACTGATGACCTGCGCAATTTCGCCGGCAGGCGCTGGATGAAGAAGACGGAGGACCGTGATGAGTGGCGCCGACTTAGGGAGGCCTGCGTCCATCAGTGGACTGTGATTAGCTCACGACGATATAACCATACTTGAATTAATATTTGCTATTACATAAGTATTTAGATTCGTGTGGTGCTATATGATGTTTCTTTTTCAGGTCTTGAACGTCTGTAGTAGTCCAAAATTAGTTCGGGAAGAAACTGATCCTGAAACTTAGATCCCCTCATATTTGAAGTAAACTCTAAACACTAACAATCGTATTCAGTAAATTATTTAGAACTACGTTACTTTTTTAATGACGTACTTATATAGATAGGTAAAAATTATTGTGAAATAAAACGAACATTTAACTGACAAGTTTATTGGTAAAATCATGTACGAATTTCAAGTATTTAAAATAGTATTTTGGAACAATGATTCTACTCGAACATTTATCTAGCATGCTACATATTAAAATGGTGTAATAAATTACGTTTTATTCACTAAGCAATAGAAGCATTATTATAATTCCATAGGAAAACGAAATAAACCTAATTGACAAAACACAATAAATAAAACCAAAATGTTACATTGTATAATAGTTATTTACACAAAATGTATTAAACATTTATAAATATCTGTACAAAAAAAAAATAACGTCACAGAATAACAAATGTCACCCGACAATATTTTAAAGTTATTAAAATACAAAATAACATCTCATTTCGTGTTTAATACACGAAATGAGATATCACTGTGTATGATGTTATAAAGTCAAATACAGTTGTAAAATTATTTAAAACTACATTCTAAAATCCCCTATTGTTTAATTATTATAAATTATATCGAACTATTGCTGGAAAACCAATTAAATAGTAAACATTTTTGATGATTAATAAATATGTCACGTGAAACCGACAATAACAATAATTATTTTTTCATATATTTTTTATAATTTAATTATGCAACGTAAAAAACTACTAATCTCATAAATACGTCTGATATATTTAATTATGAGAAATGATTAAATAGGCGGATAAACTCGGAATTTTAATTGTAATATCGAGTATTCACATCTTAATCAGCCTTAATGCTGATATAACTGTAACTTTGATATCAGTCCATACATTACAATGTGAAAATAAGTATGTTTTTGCAGACGAGTGTAGTAGTAAGATATTAGCGATAATAATAAGGGGTTTCGCGCACTCATTTTGTATGATTGATAATAGCGGAATTTGTACTGTACCATAGTAATATACAGTATATATTTTATTTATTTATTGCAGGAGTTCAGCAGACAGGCAGACGGCCCACTTGATGGAAAGCGGTTACCATCGCCTATGGACATTTGCAGCACCAAAGGTGCTACAAATGCGCTGCTGCTCTCTTAAGGGAGACTGGAACCTAGTCACTAATGCCGGAACACAACTCAAGGTTGTTATGGCGACATACTTTAGACCAGGGTGGTAGCCATCCAGTCGGGCAAATACTAATATAATAATATAGTACACTAGTATGGCAACTTATAAAATTCCATGTTTTAAACAAAATACAATTACAGACTTTAGCACTTCCCATATCTTATTATTCATTTACTTGAATTACCAATAGTAAAAATTTGACATTACTTGTATGGAGCAGTAGTAAGGCAAATTGACGGTTAGCGAGATGTAGGAATCGGCGAACTGGTCTCTGAACGTCTCGACCGTTTGGCTGGTCGTTAAGATCAAACTTAACGTAATTTAGTTAGACCATCACAAACGGCCCGCATCTTTGTGGAAACTTTTGCAACCACGTTTGCGACCATGAGCCATGACCAGTCATGGTTGCGCCCGCAGTATGCGAGGTCCAAGATAAAGTTATCTGCATCTCGACACAACTGTGGCTGCAAACAAATGTCTGGCAAAACATATCTAAAACATATGTACTTAGATGGAAAACACTAGGACTGACAATCCCAGAAATTCGATGTGCAGCTTTGATGTAGTTATTATAATCATAATTTTATATCTACTGCAACTATGTGCAAATTCATCGAAATAAAAAAAAACTTTGAAATTTTTGACCAATTTCGTCTAAATATCGTTTTAGACGATTGTCGACTGTTTCGGAGTAAGCTAATTGTTATGCACCCAAACGGCTCTCAGGAAATTTCCCGCAAGATTCCCGGGATTAAAAATATCACACATATTATTACATAAAATTTGCTATACATTTCGGGAAAAACTGCATTATCTGTTTTTTTATGACAAATCGTTCATTTCACAGCTATCTATTACAAACTAAGACCAGTTAATAACTTTGGTGCAGACCATACCCTACATTACAAATCTATTGATAGTCCAAACTAACACATAGCATGTTAAGAGTGACTAGGTGTGTGTCTGTGTGCATGTTTGTTTGCTCCTTCTCCGTGGCTTTGTGAGTCAACGGACTAGCATGGAAATTTGTGACTTATATTTTCTATAACGGGCATGAATATAGAATAATGTTCAAAAGACAAGACACGCTCGGAACAAAAGTTACGCTAGCCGAACCATCTGTGCTACTAGAGTACTTATCAAAAATTATAAGACAACCTTCACTAAAGCTGACAAACAAAATCTTATCATGTTATTTGGCCAAATTCTAAAACGTATTTAACAAAATGATACAAAAATTATCATTTATTGATAATACAAACAGCATGATTGAAGCGTGAGTTGTTGAATGTAATAGCATATTATATTATTAATACACATATAACAGTACCATCACACACGGATTTTCATGCCTCGAGCTATAAATGTCTACGATATGTTTTTTTTATTTTTGAAGTGAAACTTCTTTATCGGCCTGGGAAAAAAATTGCCGTCACATTTTTCGGTTACGCGTCACGTTAAATTTTTCATCCATCTATCAACAACGAGTTGTTGATAGATGGATGAATATCAACTTAAACATGAATCAACCGACTGTTGATCCATATTTAAGTTGAATTTAAAATGTTCACTATGGAGGTTGAAGGAAAGGAAGGAGGACCAATAAAAGTCCGTCAAAAAGTAATGAATTAATGGCACTACTTTATTACAGGGTTAATAACGGTAAACACTATAAAATCACTTTAAAAGTATTATTAAAAATTAAATGAACGATATAAAACAAGAGTTGAGAATGGAATGTTAAGGTGGTTTTAAGATATAGAGAGAATGCATCAACGGAAACTGACAAAACATGTGTATGACCACAATGTGGGTATGTTAGACCGCGACGTACCTACCATGATTAAGTCGCAGATGTCCTAAAGCAGTACTTTTCAATCTTTTTGAATATGCAACCCCTTTACAGGTTGAAAATTTTGGGGACCCCCTTGGGATATAGACCGACAAAAAGTTAGTAATTTAAACCTATAGGTACTCTACAAAAAGCTACTGAGAGTAGAAAGTACCTAAGTACGAGGTATAAATTTAAATTTCTTTTTCCCTTTTGCCGGCGACCCCCCCGAGCAAGGCACTGCGACCCTCCTAGGGGTCGCGACCCACAGGTTAAAAAAACAGTGTCCTAAAGAATGACTAAGAAAAAACCTATAATGTATGAATAAGTATAAAATGTATGTATACAGCGATTGATTAAAATAGATGAAGCAAGGGAAATCCCTTGCTTTAATTTATTAATTATATAATTATGTTAATATAGTAGCAAGTTCTCATCCATGCAGGAACGGAGATAGAATATAATTTCCTGCAGCCGGACGGCCTGTCATAAAGAGGCGATAAAACAACCCACAGCCAGGTGGTAGGGTACTTGCTCGTCTGGATGCCTGCCACCCCTGATCTAGAGTATGCCGCGATAATAATCTTGTGTTGCGTTCAGGCATTAATGGGCAGGTTCCAGATTCCCTTTAGAGAGCAGCAGCGCATTTGTGGCACCTTTGGTGAGATGCAAATGTCTATAGACGATTTTCGTGTCTGGCGACCTCATGGAATACATAAAAAGGGGAAACCCATCGTTTCTGCCTACCCCTATGGAAAATAGGCGTGATAATATGTATGTATTTACAAATTAAATAACTTAATAATATTAAATATTTGGTCTGGCAAACTTCACTCTGTAAGCTCATATCCGTGCTTTGACTACATTAGAGCCATTATCTTCTGTCTTTAAATGATTATTTATTGCTTTTCCCTGGACATTAGTTGTACCTCTATGTAAGGCGGTACTCCTAACCTCCACCCTCCACATTGACACCTGTTGCATTCGAAATACTTCAAGAGTTATCTCGATCGACGGTCATAATTCATTCAATTGTTTCATAATACACAGCAAACCTAAGACGAGTGGTGCTGCCAATATATGGACAGTTCCTTAACTTACCATTTAATCTCTTGCAAAACTATCGGTTGAATTTTAACATTACTTGCATCCATGTCAAATTTTAACTGATAGTTAGTCAAACGAATGGTCGGTAAGATAAAGCAACTTTTGTAACTTAGACATGCGTATGTACTAAAATGTGCACGTGACTCCTAAAAATCTGATATAACCGAACTTTTACAAGAGTAATTCTGAAACAAAACATGTAATAATTTCGAATAGTATTAGGGGTAAAGCTTAGGGCGCGTTACTCTTGTACCTCAGGACGCTCTAAAGTCTCAATGCTGCTTTAGCCGTTTTTCACATAGCAAGTATGGTCGGTGTGATCGCCACAAAAACATCAATAATGACGTCATAATTTTCGCTTACTCAACACTCACAACAACCCATGTCAAGATGTCAAATAGTCCGTTCCACTTGAGTATACGATTGCAACGCCAGCAAGCAAGTGGAAGCAACGCGGTCGAGCGTAACCATTGTGAGCCGCATGTGGAACGTAGCCTAAAATTCCATTTATGTATAGCGAACGGACCCATGCAAGTGACCATTTTTTTAATATACTAATTACATAAATATATTGTTGTTGAATAATTATTTCAAACAGAAAGTTACAACACAATTAATGTAGTTGATTAGATGTTTAAAATGCGGTAATCGTTGCGCCATATTTAAATATAGCTCGAAAAAGCGCGAGATTTCCCTAGTGGATATTGACTACATGACGAAAACAACCTAAGATCAACCATGGGCCTGTGATCAAGCGTGGTATTTTGAAGACACCCCCCCCCCTCTCTAGCACAAGAACGGATCACGTAGTATGGGTACATTCCCTTATCCTTTTGATCTATAACATCAAGATAAATACATGTCACTCCATAATAAAATTCTTATAATTTCACACTATGTACACAGAATGAAAACAGCAAACATGAACGAATGCAAAGCAGAGACAAGGAATACCTTCACGTATAAAAATATCGATTACAGCAAGTGAAATTACAAAGACGGTATTAATTAATTATTAAATTCGACATTCCGACTAGGAAAAACTTAAACTTTCTTACAATAAAATACTATAAACTTTTGAATGATGTTATTATTATGTACACATACATGAATTACTTCAGATTATAATTCACCCTAAAGCCAGAAACTCGAAACTTAACAATAGCATTGTACCAATATTTTTTTACCATAGATATTGTTTTGTTTATGACAGCCCATATAAGAGAAAATTCATTGTCTCTGCCCCACACACACTAATCGAACATAATTAGTTTTGACAAGAGTATTGTTGAATATATTTTAATAACTTGCGATTTTAACTCGAATTATTTTTAACGCAGCAATCACCATTCTGCTTTACGTGATCTTTTTGTAGTGATTTCATGAGGCCCATTTCCTTTTGTTCTTTTCTTGAATTTCGAACTTCGAATTCAAGACGGTGACGTATGATGCGTTGGACGATGTCATCAGTCGTCATAGTGTTGCCCGAATTTAAAAGCTAAAAATTTTAAAACACATAAAAATAATTACGTAACCATATACACAATTTAGATATTATCGTATAAATTTCGGGCAGGGTAAGTGTTGAAATCATAAATGAAGAAATGAGATAATAATAGTGGTTAACAAATTTATCTCTCAAATGACACCACTTAGACAGTTTTCTAATCTGTACATTGAAATACTCGTAAGCAATGTATATAATATACACTGTTTCACGTTGGATAATTAGTGTGTCGCCCACTAGTGGGACATTTATATAAATTATAAAATCACGCCTGTTTCCCATGGGGGTAGGCAGAGACTATGGATCTCCACTTGCGACGATCCTGACAAACAACTTTCGCTTCACCTACTTTCATTAACCTCTTCATACATGCGCCTTTATTTGATATGCTTTTTACCTGACCTTTCTTTAACAATTCTGATATTTGTTCATGGTATGTTATACTTCTCAAAGCTCTCATTTCAACTGCGTTTATCCTACTTTCATGCTTCTTCTGCCATACCCAACTTGCACTACCATACATAAGGTAATGTTACCCAAACAATAACAACTTTGCTTGAGAAAATACAATTAGTACATTCTCTACAAATTCAAGAAAAACTAAAAGAACATACCTAAATTCACTACCTCTCAGTCACTATTTATTCTGCGACTGAGAGGCTTAAGTTACATTGAATTTTAACAAAACACATCATGTGCAGAATTATATTTTTTATTAACTAGTATTATATTCACTGTTTTTATTAAATGGAAAAATATAAATACCTTAAAGCAGCCCCTTTGCTTGGGCACCTTGTATGGATCTGATCCATCAGCATCCGACACTATAGGTGTGAGGCCGTGACATACGACCTTTACTCGAAAGTGATCCATCAGTTCGGCGGTCACACTGTATGGTGCACCAATCACAACCTCGTGTACATACTGAAAACAAAATACAAAAAATATTAGAATATTATAAATAGCAAAGTAACTTTGTTTGTTTGTCTTGTTATCTTTTCTGTTTCAGTTGTTTGGTGAACAGCTCTAAGTGAAATTTGGCAAGCAGTTAGATACCCTGGCGTAGGTACCTCTCTTCTCACATTACCCACCTTTTGTCTCAGAAAACAGTCTTGCAGTAAATAAAAATTTGTATGCGCAATCCATAATTCCTTAAGCCAGAAGATAATACTGAAGGACATGTTATACATACATATGTATATTTTACCAAATTCTAAAGGTGTTATCCTTATCACTTTTGTAAGTAACTTATAAATGAAATGTACAATAAAGAAAAATTGAATTACTTTTTTCTTTCCTGTAATATTAGTTTGTCCTTGGGGCCATCCATAAAATACGTCCATATTAAGGAGGGGGAAGTCGACGAAGTGTGACATTGTGTGACAAGGGGTGGGAATTAAATTTCGTGACATCACATTTTAAAATATATAATATACTAGCTGTCCCGGCAGACGTCGTCCTGTCCGGAAAAAAATAGGGGTTGATCGTAGAGGGTTGAAAATCTAGGGTTGTATGTATTTTTGTATGTTGTATCATAAAAAAATAGAAATTAAAAATTTTGTCTAAAAAATAAATAAAAAAATTTAGGGGTGGACTACCCCTAACATTTAGGGGGATGAAAAATAGATGTTGGCCGATTCTCATAGATACCGGATAAGCACAAAAAATTTCATCAAAATCGGTCAAGCCGTTTCGGAGGAGTATGGCAACGAAAACTGTGACACGAGAATTTTATATATTAGATTTAAGCTTTAAAACAAGAAATTTGAACTATTAACGAACAACTTGAAACATTTCCAACTCTATATATAAATATAACTAATTACGGAACTGTTTTGATTTAATAATTTCTTAATGTATAATTGCAAAACATGTGATGTCACCACACTAGGGAGAGAGAGGTCTCACGAATGTGACAAGCTGTGACAAGGACGGGGGTCAAAAATCATGAAATTTTTGTTATGTAATTTGTAGATGGCCCCTTTACAATTGAAATCACAGCATAATATGCGTAGCATTCTTTGAATTCAAATAGCATAAATTCATTGATATTCTGGAATCTTTCATTGTATGTGGACCAACACTCACTTTACGCATCCAGTTATTGTTTTTAATCAATCTACTCTTTACGCATACTTCCGTACTTGTAATTTTTATCCGTGCAGGAACGGAGAAAGAATAAAATTTCCTGTGGCCGGGCCTGTCGTAAGAGGCGCCAAAAAACCCACAGCCAGGTGGTAGGGTATTTGCTCGACTGGGTGGCTACCACCCCTGGTATAAAGAATGTCCCCATTGAGTTGTAAGTTGAGTTGTATTCCGGCGTAAGTGCCAAGATCCAGTATCCCTTAAGAGAGCAACAGCGTATCTGTAGCGCCTTTGGTGTTACAAATGTTCATAGGCGACGGTAACCGCTTTCCATCAAGTGGTCTGCCTGTCTGCTGAACTCCAGCAATAAAAAATAAATAAATAAAAACTTCATGTATAAGACAAAACTATTATCTATTCTAGAAAACTTCAGCTTACCTTACAGGCCAGTACTGAGAGAACCCGTTCATGTAAATTCATAATGGGGTAATTGGAGCCTTTGTACCGGTTCACTTCGAGATCTGTGTGCAGGCCGACGATCAGGAAATCACCCTGTTTATGCGCTTCTTCTAAGAAATCCAAGTGACCCACGTGGAATAAGTCATATGCACCTGCTACATAAACTACCTGAAATTATAACAAGTCATATTATTACAAATAATTGTGCACACACATAATTACGCATTATCTCGCCTGATTCCCACAGCTGTAAGCAAGGATGGATTCTCACCACTTGCTAGAATAATGACACTTATTTTTTTTGAAGTGATACTTCTATATAGAGGGGTATAACGATTTTTCGCTCACGAAAAAGCGTCACAGTCACGTGGTCTAATTCTTACATTTTTAATCTCGTGATATCTTTCGAATGGGATGTCCGAATTGAATAACTCAAAAAGTTATATAAAGGTATTGAAGCAGTCTTGAATATGAAGTAATTTATTTTGATAAGGATTAATACTAAGATACAAATAAAGAGCCTTTTCTAGCGGCGGCATTTTAATTCAATTTTTAAAATAAAAATTTTGGCATAACTATTAAATATATAGTGTCGCGACATTTTTTGTAAATAATGATGTATTCTGCAAGCTCGTAGTACATTATTTTATTCTATCATCAATAGTTTTCGCAGCGCAAGCGATTTAAGTCAAAAAATCAGCTTAGGTATCATTATTGGAGTTTTAGTAAGGATCCCTATTTTTTTGTAAATATAATATAGCGTATGCCACCCGGGAATAGCGTAGCTTGCCAACAATGAAACAATTTTTCAAATCGGTTCAGTAGTTTCGGAGCCTCTTCATTAAAACTGAGCAAAGGCATATATTTTTGAATCATTTTTTTCTGTTAACATACGTAATTTGAGATTCGAATGAAGATTGATGACGAAAGATGCGCATTTGTTCACGTTCCGTTTTATGTGTATAATTTTAGAGTAGATTATAGAAGTTATTTTGGTTCCGGATCGAATCCAGTTTTTAATTGTACATGGAATAAAACAAGCCGAACACAGTATAAATCTATTGCGACTGCCAACATAAAAATAAAATATAATGAATACCGTCCATATACAATTGAGAGATTTTGAATTATAATATACACAATTACCTCGTCATATTAGAGACAACACTGTTATTTAAAATTATGGTAAATTACACACAACTAACTACTCTATTCAAAACAAGGGCTAATCACAGAATATAAAAATATAACATTAATATTCAATTAAGGAAATGGCCGATTGTATCGCTTAAAAATAAGAGTAATTAACTTTAAACAGAAACATGTCAACAACAACTATGCTACTAAATAACTGTAACAATACCTTATCTGACGGCTTCGGTGATAGACCACTGCTGAACTGTATGATTTTCTGGGTGGTTGGCAAGAATTGCGAGCAGCCGGTGTAGGGCGATCGCGCCGTTGAATCCGTGCCGAGGTTCGACGAGTGCTCCAAAGCCACAGAGTACTCTTTCTCACCTCTCCTGGAAATCACACGGCGCCTAAGTTATATTATAAGCATTTAACTTAATGCTCCCCACGTCACGCATATTTCTTGAGCAAACTTCCAGTTTCGTATCCTGCAGGAATATCATATTATCTGGAATATATTGTTACGAATCAGTGGGGTATGAATTTAAAATGCCGTTGGAATGATCGGAAACTATAATAGAAGAGTATACACGTAACTCACAGTTCTCACAAATACAACAAATCATAAAGCAGAAAATCGTAATAACATAGATCGCGCAGTTTTTCATTCGCTTCGATCTCAGTTAAAACATAACTCAGTCCCCGATTAACCTACCTTAAATATTTTAAAAATAGCCGTGACCTTCTAGCAATATGGCCACTGGTCCATGGAATTCTTAACTTGTCAGTTTAATGGCTTCTAAGAATGCGTATGAAATCCAAACAATGGACAGAAGGATTTATAACATCTTACCAGGAGGCATACAAAGGGATTAACGCGAACAATAGATCAAATTCAAAGGGGTAATAAAACACCTATAAAGGACCGGTTCGCAACAATATAGTAAGTACTTTATTCATCTCACCATATTGTCTAGTTTTAAGTTTACGATATGGTGAAAATAAAGAGTTTTCATTGACTCATCCGTCATGTCATGTCATTGATTTCTTGTACGTGCGGGATTCACGTAGAAACTACTGGGCCAATTTCGATGCGGTTTTCGCTGATCAAGAGCAAATTCCTAAACTTAAAACCTGCGCTACTTTATATCCTGGGAATCCCGCGGGATTTTTTCTGGAAATTATTTAAAAATGTGCAGATTAAAAACAATTGAATTCCGATGTAATTTTTTTACTGATCGGTAGCAAATTTGTGTATTAAAATGTGAGATATTTTTTATCCCAGTAATGTCGCGGTAATTTTCTCGGGAGCTATTTGAACTCTTTCGGATGCATAAAGTTAGCTTATTCCGACACAGTTTCCACTAAAACAATATATTACATTCTTTTTTAAATATACGATACTTTGTCCTGGGAATCCTGCGAGAATTTCAAGTCGAGCGTGGACGAAGTCGTAGGTATCACCTAGTTTAAAATAAAATTCCTGTTTTGTTCCTTTTTAGGACCCTATTCGACACTTTTCGGACAAATCATTTTTTTTAAAGATTTCTTTATATATAATAACTACTACTTAATTTTAATTTCATTTTTTATGAAGTTAAAGATAAATCAATTTTATTTATTGGTACATGCTTTTTATGGAAAAATTAATCACAAAAAGTATTTTAGACGCGGATGTGGTTTATTTAGATTTTTATATTTATCAACTTGCTTTGCAAGTGACCCATAACTGATAAGGCAGATTTATCTTGTATCCAAAGTTCGTGACGACTATGTTTATTCCTAATTGTGGTATTGGGATGACAGCTTAGTCCCGAATGCCTTTATGATTTTTAATCACTTTATGACAAAAACATAGTGAACTATTATAATGTCATGTCTGTCAATGTATGTATATCATAATCAATTTTTCTTAGCCTTATAGAACTGGAATAAATGCTGTCTATGAAATGTTCAAATTCAATTTCAAGTTTGTATCCAAAATAAGTTACACCAGAGAACACCCTTTGAAGATCATACACGAGTCAAAATTTAAATTTTATTCCTATTCTATGGACATAGCTTCGCAACCAGTTATCGCTGTTTAAAGGAGAAAAGCGACAAATAACTCCCCAGTAACACGTGCTTATTTTTTTTCTTCATAATTATTTATCTATTATAGTGTGCGCGGAAGCGCTAGTCACCGCCTGAGGTATGTGAGCGGCAGGGCGGGGGAGGTAGACAAACGTCAAGCTAACTGAGTCTGCCGTCGACGACCGCGACGGATACACGATTCAGTTGATCTCGCCAGTTTGTTCCAACATTTTATCTCGTTAAAATTTTAGTATCCTAAGATGGGTCCACCAATTACACGACCAGTAAAAAATGTAATTTACAATGTGTATAGTTTTTTTCTCAGACGAAAGGGTGACAAGAAAAGTATTGAACACAAATATGATATGAACATAAATACATTAGTAGCAGAGGCTACAGCAGTGTCAGCTCGTAGCGTAATGAGAATTTTAGCTGAAGGAAATTGGCATCGGCAAACATTGGAAAAACCAAAATTTATATCTCCATGAAAACCTAAAGAATTAAAAAAGAGAATCCACATTGATGATTTCGACATGGGAGTGATACGAAGAAAAATTCAACAATATACTGTTTACTTTATAAAGTTGATAAAAAAAATCCAAGCATTCATAAGCTGCTTGCAGTTTTAAAAGATGATGGCATCCTGCATTGCGGTTGTACCTATTTACAAGAGCTTTTACAATTTCTTTAAAATATGTAAATCTAAAAGACAGATTTTAACCATTACATTAATTCTAACATGTTATTCTGAGATTTATCTGCACTTAAATATATCGCGTGTCTTGTCAATCGCGCCCTCCCCCGTCTCACCCCCCCCCCCCACATACCTCAGAAGGTGACTAGCGCTTCCGCGCGCACTATAGCAGTCTCGGCATATGTGGCCTTAAAAAAATAAAAATTCCAGTGCCACCTACCGGGTTTTATTGTTAATCCAGACAATCCTGGGACCCACTCAAAGACATAAAATGTTATAAAAATTGTATAGCCCACTTCCAGCACCAAGTATTTTGTTTAGAGTGGTGGGTAACATTATTGAAGCTTTAGTAGGGATCTTTAATTTTTATATAGCCTATAATGCCTATATTAGTCATGAATAATATAGCATTCGACTGATGAAAGAATTTTTAAAACTGGTCCAGTAGTTTTAGAGTTTATTTGTTACAAATATAAAAATCTTTCCTCTTCATAATATTAGTATAGATAATGGTGTAGTGAAATTGAAAAAGCAAATAACAAATAGGTGTGGCACTCCAAATATCGGAGTGTTATTATTAACAGGTTATCGCCCAGGTATATAAGCAATAAAAACGTGTTAATAATTAAAAAAATAAGTCCCATCAATATTACTAACGGATCTTATTTATATCAACAATTGGTGAGATTAGTACTTCTAAAATCTAAAATGTATGCCTTCACCCCTATATCATTTGTACTTTAGGAACATACTGGAGAAATCACTGAGAAGCTTAAATAATTAACTAAAATTAATTTAAATAAATTACATCCAGTAATTCTTGGGATGGTTTGCTTAGGGTCTGTAGTCAAATGGACAAAAAAGTTAAGATTCTTTATTGCTATGAAAATCTATTTAGGCTTGCAAGATTGACATGTTTCATGAATAGAAATACATCAATGTTTATCAAACTAACTTGACTAAAACTAAGTTGACAATACATTGTCATATATAAAATTAATTGGGGTGATATTTTAGAGTACCTTCCGCTTTTTAACATTGTTCTTAAACAATGTAAATTAATATAGGGTGTCAATATTAGAATATGGTATGTTACTTCTATAATACACTACACAGTTGAATAAATTTTATGTGAATAAAACAGAGTTTAGATGATAAAAGGACAATGATAAAAACATACTGAAGAAATATTTATTCTTTCTGCAAATGTGCTTGTGTACCAACTGTGCAAGGCAAGCTTACATGTGGACCACCCAACTCCAATATCACTAAAAGAATAAGATTTTTTTTATGTTTGCTTGTAGGCCAACTGGCAAATGGATCTACTTGATGGAAAGTGACTACCATCGCCCATGGACATCGGCAACACTAAGGGCGCCGATATGTTGCGTACCTCTAATATTGACATATCATAAAGGTAGTTTCTAAAAATTTTCACTATTTTAAACCAAACTCGAATCCATAGACAATACTTAGACCACTAGACCATTATATAAACATAGGAATATTAAATAAACTTATGAATATTAATCAGGGGATACCACATAATTAATTTTTTATTTAAAGAAAAGTTTGCCTTTGAATTTAAATTATTACTATACAGAAAATATTTTCTCACTTAAAGTGTTCCCTGGTTAGGAGTAACATCCTTCCGACTAGATCTGTTGTAGACACACCTGCTGTTCTTAATACTTCTCTGCAACAAAAAAATAGAATGCTTAGGGTTCCAATACCAATATAGTCCATGTGTATGTATGTCACTGCTATTTGTCTTACAGGCTGTTGTGTATTAAATTTATTATTAAGATTGTCTTATCTATTCCATTATACAATGATTTGACAAAAAATGCGAATATACTAGAAATTTGCAACAGAGGGATGAAAAAATATTTTCAAAGGCAAAGATATCTTCAGAAAATTCTTTAAGAATGATAATGATGTTTTTTACAGTTACTATTAAGTCAAGAGGTGGTGACATATGCACTTTTCAAATCATGTTCCCCACAAACTTTTACAATGGAATGGAAAATTTAATAAAGTTAAAAATAGTAAAACTGAAAAATAGTTGAAAATTTAAAATTTAAATTTGGAAGTATCCTATGTTTATTTATAGTAAATTGTAGAGTTTGCACTAAGTATTGCTTTAAAAGGTATGGAAGTGAAGTCTAACACCAACTTACCCATATATTTATGAATAATATATCACATTATATATGCGAAATTATTCATACATATTGCTTTGACTGTTAAAAAGTGCAATATAAGAAAATATTGGTTTGTTATGTCAGTTTGTATATTTACCTATATCGGCCAGCCGATTTCACTAAATGATATGTATCAATTCCATCTGCAGTCACTGTAATATCATCTGCAACATTGAAAGCAAATATTCTAATTTATATTACACATTTTAATTAATATTAAATATATTACATAAATTACTTCATATTAACATTGTTATGAGAATACATTTGTGTGAATGTTAATTTTTTCATTGTAATAAGGAATATTATGAGGAAATTTCACACAATAGGTATCTAATTTCAATAATGCCATTGAACAAACATTGAATGCAATAAATGGGTCATTTCCTATGGTATAACCATTTGAAGTTTACATATAAGTGAAGCCAAATGAATCAATTAAGGTAGTTATTATAGGTACACATACTTTGGATACAAGGGATAAATATAAGATACTTTCTAATCTAGATAATGGGATGATTTTGTAAAATGTACGACCAAAAAACACTCTATTAAATGTGCCAGATAATTGCTAGTAATAAAAACTGAAGATATATATATAAGTACATACTTACATTATTGATATCCCAGATGTATGAAATAGATGTAAGTATATTAAATATACTTACTATTCAAATAAAGTACAATTATACATAATCATGATTTAAAATAGAATCATATTTATTGTAAATTAAAGAGACTACCTAAGATTGTAAATACTTCAAAAAATAAAAATATTATGTGATTTTTTATTAATGAAGGCCTTTGAGTTACCTTTTTAATTGTTTAAATTATTATTTAAATAAAGTTCTTACATCATTTAATTTATGAATGTAAAAAATATACATACCTCCATGCACACAGAAGTCACACTGATATTTATCTAGAGTTTCAAGTGTTGTGACATAGGGAGCTCCTTCTACCACCTGATCCACCCATTTGATGGCACGCACCATTTTATAGCGCTCCTCTTGAGTGAATACAGGTGGCCCTTTATGTTTCGCTATTTCTTCATCCGTGTGCACACCTACAATCAGTACGTCGCCCAATGCCTTCGCTTGGCGCAAAGAGTTCGCATGTCCGAAATGAACCATATCGTAACTGAAACCCAACAATCAGTCAACCGTTAGAAAAATCAATAAAAACACTCGCTTAATTGATGCACATTGAAAGTAGCTGCTGCAATGCCCCCGAAACACCGGCTAGCGGCCGGAAGTTTTATTTTACAAGCTAAGTAAATGTTGGAGCTATCGATTAGTATCCAATTTTATCCATTAGATAAAATTATGTGAGCTCACATGAATATGTAACACTAAATAGATATGACACGAGGAAATTAATTAAAACTCTAATATTACTCACCACCCATCACACCACACACGAATCTGATTTTTCTCTTCTGGTTTTTCACTCATGATTTGAAATTAAATCAATACGAGTGGTTTTTATTTTAAAATCAATACCAACGTATTCTATAATTATTAGTGAATTATATTATTTCAATATTTTTATTAATTAAATACAATAGCTGAATTATTTTGTCAGCACAACTAACAGTAACACACAGAAGAGCGAACTCCCGCAAACTGCCAAAATGACAGGACATCTGAAAAACTGACAATCACTTGACAGCTGCTAACTTGGTGTTGACAGTTATGGGAATATTATTTTTAGGCAAACCGCTATTGTTAATGTTAGTAACTGTGCGCAAATGCGACTTACATTAGCGTTTAAAAAAATGCCCTTAATTTAATACCGGAGTTATCTGTCCACGTTTGACGTTATTATCGTTATAAGAGTTTTATTTTAGATGTGACAATACACCTCAAGATAAAACTTTTGCATGTTTTTTTGTTTTAATATATAGCAATCTCCTATCACGATGTTTGTGGTCGAACTCCTCTGAAACAGCTTAACGGCGTAGTTTGGAAGGTGTAAGAATAGGTCGTAAAGTTTTTTCAACCTCCTATGGTGTTTTTTTTATGGCAGAACAACGTTTACTGGGTCAGCTAGTATACATATAAATTAAAAAAGAACTTAGAGATTTGTAGGGATTAATTAATTGCTACTTTTTATCAGTAAAGAATCTTCTATAGAAAATCTAAAGAAACTATTAAAGGGTTGGGTTTACATATATGTCCCCGGATGATTTCCTGGATGATTTTAATGTGTTTAGGAGTATATTTAAGACTTATTTATAACAACCGAAATTGGTTTTGAGTGGATAAAATACATATTCAATTAATTCTCGAAGTTTGAAATTCACGACAATGATCTGGTAATTTTGTTGCTGAGACGTTTTTTGACGGGGTTTATTTAAATAGGAGATTGTATGTATCCGAAAATTTAAATATGTGGAGTTTTAAACAGTCGGTTAGGTCAGGTTTTGTGTAGACCAAAGCGCATGAGCCGAGCGAGCGAGTGCAGCGAGCATGCCGTGGCAGCGGCCGGCGAGTGCTAGAACCGACTGTAACCATTTAGTATTTATCTTAATATAAGTGAAAAACAGAAGTGAGGTTAGATTGACAAAAACATTAATAACTCAGGAACTATACATTTCCGCCACATAGGAGTTGCAGAAGGAGTAAGGTTTCCTCCCCCCCTAACCCCTCCCACCCCTCATTACTTGATTCCGGGGACATATATGTAAACCACACCCCTATTAAATAACATAAATAGAATGCAATCGAAAATACCCCATAAATTTCAAAAACTACTGGACGGACAATCTGTCATATTGAAAATTTCTAAACATACCTTTTCTGCAGCGTTGCCAGATGGGGATTTCCTGCAAATTCGGGGCTTTTTTTCACGTCTGGGGTGATATTCGGGGGTAAAGATTCTTTCGGGGGACTTTCGGGGGAAATATTTTGTTGTGAGAAATTTTAGAGAGATATTTTAAGTATCAATAATTCACCTACAACACAATTCTCATTACTACAATTATTATATCTAAGTCACAATACGGTATTATTACTTTATCTTAGAATTATACTCTGCTAGGGAATCATACTTCAATTCAATAGTTCATTTTAATAATTCAATTCATTCGTTCGTTCATTTAAGTTATTCATTTATTATGCGGTCTCTACTCCTATGCGTCGTATCCCATAGGCTACTTTCCGTTAGAGACTGACAATGATCACGTTCACAACTGCGGTTTTTCCCGTTTCACTTGTTTGCTGGCGTCACAATCGTAAACTCAAGTGGAATGGTTATTTAACGCACCTATTGACACGGGTCACTGTGAGCGCCCCGTGAGGGAAAATGATCACGTCATTAGTGACGTTTTCGCTACGACGGTGGTTTTTCTTTTTTCTTTCTCCTTTAAAATAAGTAAAAACTATTTTGGGGATTTTTTTCTCAAAAAGCTTATTTTGGGGGTTTTGAAAACAATTGGGGATTACTTGACATGGTCATCTGGCAACGCTGCTTTTCTGTACATTGAAGCTATTAAAAAAAACAACTGGAGTATAAACGATGGCGGATGGAGAATACGACGAATTTTTTTAGAGATCTTATCTATTTGTTCATTTGTCTGCTTGTTCTGGATTCACATAAAAACTACTGGGCTTACTTTGATGCAGTTTTCGCTGATCTATAGCAAATTCTTGAACTTCAAATATGCCCTACTTTTTATCCCAGGAATTCTGCGGGAATTTTCACGAAACCGGTTTGTTGCATAAAAAATTAGCGTATTCCGACAGAGATTGCACTATAACGAATAACTTTACGTTATTTTTAAATGCTGCGTTACTTTATGTCTCGGAAATCCCACAGTAATTTAAATCAATTTCAAGCGAGGGCCATGTCGCGGGCATACCCTAGTCCTAAATATAACTTTAGGAATTTGTGCTATCAAGTAGGTAATACACGTGCGTGCTATGTATACTTATGAATTTCAATATTTTCAATGTGTGTTTCAAATCATAGTCTCGTATGGCACGTCTTATCTGGTTAAAGTGAGACACTTTAATTGGTTCGCTTGAATCACGCCACTATGAATGACGAATGCTAAGCGATCACCGATCTTGTCGCCTTTCAACCTTAAGTTGGACTTTGCCGAGTACGCAATGTGAATGAATGACTATGCTCTATAAAATTGAAGCTTGGATATTTTAATAACATACTACAGGTAGTATGCACAAAACCTAAATGCGTCCTTGAAATTCGTATTTTAAGTTAACTGCGCAGAAATCAACTATAAATTGTAGACAGACATATAGAGTACCTGAGAGGACCTGCGTAAAAAACACGAAATTAACATCTCTGAGCTAGAAACTTTATATTCATTCACTTGCCTTCATCGGTTGAATTTTTATATAACTTGTCTGTAGCCGATGTTAAATTTTAACTTATTGGACAAATAAATATTCCGTAAGATATAGGAACGATCACTAAAGTTTTCACGTGTACTGTACAGCTGTATCATAGTCAGAATTAATTTTATAGTGGCATTGAGTTTATATTATTACCTGCCACACAACTAGTGAGTACGAAAAAAGTAAAAACTTTCAACCCGGGACCATGATGCTTAATAGTTTGCAGATGTACCGATTTTCATGAAGTTTGACAAATAAGTGTTTACGACTCCGTAGTTATATAAGGGTACAATTTAAATGCTCACCAAAAATATTTTTTGTCCCTTAGACTAAGCACCAAATAAAATATATTACTTCATATAAATTTAATCCACTCTATATCGAGGTGCCTAAAAAACAACGTTTTACGTTCCGAAATAAATATACACTCATCAGAACAATTGTATGTTTTGTATTTAAATTATTTTTGCTTCTCAAAATGGATAAATGTCCACCAAATATTGTTTTACTAAAACACTAACATTCAAACCGAAAATTGCAGTTTAATGTGTTTAGGAATATATTTAAGACTTTTTCATAACAACTGAAATTGGTTTTGAGTGGAAAAAATACATATTCAATTAATTAATAAGTTTGAAATTCACGACAATGATCTGGTAATTTTGTCGTCGAGACGTTATTTTACGTTTTTAGACGGGATTTATCGAAATAGGAGACTGTATGTATCCGAAAATTTAAATATGTGGAGTTTTAAACAGTCGGTTAGGGTAGATTTTGTGTAGACCAAAGCGCACGAGCCGAGCGAGCGCAGCGAGCGTGCCGCGGTAGCGGCCGGCGACTGCTAGAACTGACTGTAACCATTCACTATTTATCTTATATATTAGTGAAAAACAGTAGTGAGTTTAGATTGACAAAAACATTAATAACTCAGGAACTATACATTTCCCGCACATAGGAGTTGCAGAAGGGGTGAGATTTCCTCCTCCCCCCCTCCCCCCTCCCACGCTCATTACTTATGATTTCGGAGACATATATGTAAACCACACCCTGTTTTAATCAAATTCATAAAACAATAAACAAGCAACATATGTTTGGAATACGCAATATTATATTTGGTATTAAAAATAATTGTACGTTCGACCATTTGCTTTTTTGCCTCAGCAAAAATTACTAAATTGGAAGTGGAGAAACAAAATATTGGTAATATCTATTTAGCGATCATGTAAAATATTTGGTCTGAAATTAGCTTTAAAGGCGTTTATATATTTTTATGGCATAGCATAAAAAGGAAAATAGCTTCATTTCTACAATACTTCTGGAAACACAATTTGGTGATTTATCCATTCTGGTAGGTATTTCGAATTTATTGGTAGTAAAATAGGTGCATTCCTGGTAGGCGTTTAAACACAAGCCGTTATATAAGGTTATTTGTATGTTATGGATTCTAATCTAGACAAATTTTTCGACCAAATCTAATACATTTTTTGCCTTTTAGTTTGAAATCGGTTTGTTTTGTTTTTAATTTTCAGTTGCTTAAATACTTGGAATAGCTTAAGTATAGTTCGATCCAAACTTCGTGGCGACTACGATATTAGCTGCAAGCAAAGGCGCACGCAGGTACAGACAAGTTGTGATTAATTAGGGCTAATTATGTATCTACTATTTTTACCAACTTTAAAATAAGAGGATGTTCAATTCATGTAAATGTTTTTTATAACTGTAGAAATTAATCACTGGCTCGCGTATACAAGATTGCTATCTCTCTTTACGGTGTGGACGCTCGTCAATAAGGATTGGTCTCGCTTTCTTTGCGATCCACTCATCAGATCCTCACTTGGTGATAATGGGACAACTCGGAAGTATACTTACGATTAAAGAAAAATAAATTGAAAATTGGTGGACAATTGACGGAAACATCGCGTCACATATATACAAAAAAATTAAGAGCCTGTAGAAAATGTAACAGGCACGCGTATACAAACTTTTTTAGAAGAATTTAATAGGGGTTACTCTCGATTTCCCTGGGATACACCACCAGATCCTGAATTGGTGACCATGTGACTCTCTCAGAAGAATACACTTACGAATAAAGAAAAAAATTGAAAATCGGTACATACTGGCCTATACCTATAACAACATTAGTGTTGCCATTCAGCGAAGTAATGTGGGCAGTCTTTTGGGCACGTTTCTAACTGTCAGCAGCCTGGCACTAACTAGATTTTATAGTTAAATTTTAATTTATATGTATAGATTTATTTAGTTGAATTTATACAAACTATGTACAAAACAAAATACAATTATTATATGGACTGTAATTTCTTTTTACTTTATTATCTAATATTTACAATGAGCACTAGTACTAAAGTATACTCGATATCACGAAGCCGGAACGCATGGGGTTATGGAGTTATCAGGTTGAATCCTCCAATTTATAGGCCAATGACTGTAGTAGCTGGGTATCTAGTTATCTAACCGCAAAGATATCAAACGTGTTCTTATGTTTTGTTATGATTATTGCTAGGAATAATCACAATAATCAAAACAAAGAATAATAGATTATTATTAGGAAATGTCCGTGACTTCGTCCACGCTTAACTTGAAATTCCCGCGGGATTCCCGGGACAAAAATTATCGCAGCATTTAAAAAGTAATATAAAACTACGTTTTCAGCGTGAAAACGTAGTTTTATTATATATACTAAAACCCTATAAACAAAATCCGGGGCTTTTTATATTCCCGGGAATTCATAACTTGCAAAAAAGATCCCATTTGTCCCTGCGCCACAGTTCCAACAAACACCCCTTACCATCTCCAACAGTATTGAGATTCTAGGCGTTGATATAACGAACAACGTGCAGTTTCGGGGTCATCTGGAAGGCAAGGTTAAACTTGCCTCAAAAAAGCTTGGTGTGCTAAACCGGTCTAAGCAGTATTTCACCCCGCGGCAAAGACTTGTGCTTTACAAAGCACAAGTTAGGCCGCATATGGAATACTACTCACACCTATGGGCTGGAGCACCCACTTACCAGACCGACCCCCTTGACTCCATCCAACGTCGCGCCGTTCGTATAGTCGACGATCCCATACTAACAGGCGGCTTAGAATCGCTTAGCCTTCGGAGAGACTTTGCGTCCCTCTGCGTATTCTACCGCCTGTACAACGGGGTGTGTTCCGAGGAACTGTTTGATCTGGTGCCAACACCTAATTTTTACAACCGCACCGCTCGCCATCGACGGGATGTTCACCCCATTTCCTGGAGCTCCCACGCTCAACTACGCAACGGTTCTCTAGAACGTTTATACCGCGTACAACAATGATCTGGAGAGAACTTCCCGCCGAGGTTTTCCCTCTGCGCTACAACATGGGGTCGTTCAAGAAAGGCATTATAAAATTTCTTAGAGGCCGGCAACGCGTTGGCAACGCCCCTAGTGTTGCAAACGTCCATAGGCGACGGTAACCACCTTTGATCAAGTGGGCCGTCCGCCTGTTTGCCTGCTTCAGGCAATAAAAAAAAACTTTGAAACCACGAGATATTAGAACTTGCTTGATATGAACGGTTCTATTCTTATCTAATATATAAAATTCTCGTGTCACAGTTTTCGTTGCCATACTCCTCCGAAACGGCTTGACCGATTTTGATGAAATTTTTTGTGCTTATCCGGTATCTATGAGAATCGGCCCACATCTATTTTTCATCCCCCTAAATGTTAGGGGTAGTCCACCCCTAAATTTTTTTATTTATTTTTTAGACAAAATTTTTAATTTCTATTTTTTTATGATACAACATACAAAAATACAATACACAATACACAATCCTCAATTTTCACCCTTCTACGATAAACCCCTATTTTTTACCGGGCAGGACGACGTCTGCCGGGACAGCTAGTTATATATCTAAATATCTTTAGCAGAATAGATTTAGATTTATATGCCTTTAGTCATATTACTTATTCCCGGGTTTTTACGGGAATCTTCGAAAGTCATGTATTTTCATATAATACCCATGAATATGTATTCATGGGTATACCTTTGATTTCAAATACTAGCGAAATAACTGTAATTTTCGTTACGTCAAATGTGGATGAAGTCACGGGCAAATCCTATATAGTATTGAATAGAGAAAAATAATGGCAACCATTCTGGTACACGGAAGTCAGTAAGGTATTGTTATTTAAGAACGATCGAGTTTCATTCTGCTGGTCATAGTTTCTATCTATAATAATAATAGAAAGATAAAATAATAAATATTTATTAATCCTTAGCATCGGCTACACCTCCATTAGTAATAGCGAAAGTGGCTTCACTTTCAGGCAAGTCGGGGGAGTCGTAGATCTTCGCAATCCTGTTCTCGCCCCGGCCTTTCCGTAGTGAAATTCTTGTTGTCGATGCATGAGCGAGGATATTGCCACCAATCGGCTTCTTTGGATCTGCTTGGAAGGACAACGTCGCTCCAGGATCTGCGGTCATCTGATTAGTAATTAACACCGCCACATTGTATTCTTCTGAAATCTAAAAGAAGACGAATATATTTTTCCTGACAAATACAATCCAGGAGTCTTTAAGTCACGAGTCTTTATATATTCAATGTACTCTTTGGTCACGAGTGAATACGAATATTCTAGGTTAGCGTGTTCCACCCAAGACCGCGTCGACACTCAACATCAAATAAGAGCTGAGACAGTGGGCACTCGCGATCCTATACTAATTACAAAAAAATCAAAAACAAAAGGTTCGATTGTTTATGATTTCAATAGTCAGATCACAGCGTAGACAGAGATAGGATTCTCTGTACGGATCACAGAGTGCATTAATATAATAAAAAACTAAGGCACTCAGATAGGCAGACGCTCCACTTGATGGCCAGTAGTGAAACATTGTCGGCTGAGGACAAAATTTTACGACACTTATTAAACAATTCGTGGCGTAAAGAGAAACCTCCCCTCCAGACTCCAAACCATTTAATATTATTTATTTCTCTATTTTCGCTTAAGCCGATTATTGTGGATTCTAGTATTTAAGTACTATCAATAACGGGGATGATCATAAGAGTTTTTTAACCCAGCAAGTACTTTCAACAGGTACAGGTTTTGACTGAACCTAAATCCGCGATATCTTGCATACACACCAGTAAGAAACAGAATATAACATAATAAACGCATAATATAGATTGACCTTGAGTGACCGAGTGACCGTAACCAAAATTATTATTCAAGAAAATAACAATACAAACAGCGCAGTTTGTTTCGTGGTTTTTGTTTAAAAAATATTTTATCGTCAGTCAATGTACAATAAGTGCGATTTAGTCTAAACTGAATATTTTAATTAAGTATGAACGATATAACACGCATAGAATAAGAATGGGTTTCTGTTTTGATGGATAAATTTTGACTCTACTATTGAAATCTACAATATTATAATAAAATTTACATGCCATGTCGTACATTGAAGCTATTAAAGAAAGAATAGCTGGAATAGACTTATATAAACGACGGAGATTTGGGACCCATATAGTCCTATGTCCATATAGTTGTCCTGACAGAAAGAAAATGACTCTACGTCGTGATATAAGACAAACAAGCCAATGCTCTTATAATTAAGTAGAAGATCGTGCTAAGAGATTGAGTAGGAACGGAACGGACAGGTCATCAACAGCCGTCTTAAATTCGATGGAATTAAAATATTCGTGTTTTTATTTGACTATAAAACGTATGAATATACAAATAATATACGTAATTAAAGACTGTTGTCGCTGACCTCAAACAATTAATGAGAATCAGTATAAGTGTAATAAATATGTCAGGTCACGTTAGAGCATATTGTTGTTTATTGTAATACTCGTATGGTTCTTCGTATGCTTTCGATGTTGCGGTCGATATCGACCATTGAATCCTTTTCATGGTAATAATGGTTTATTAAAAATACAGGTCAAATGCGATTGCTTCATGTATATATTCCTAGTGAAACATTCCGTAGCCGTAGTGACCATGAACGAAGACCGTTTTTCTATTCGGTTACGGCACTATTAAAAAGCGCACAATCGAAAATACCCTACATCTTAAAAATTGTTCAATGTGTTGAAATAAATATATTACAAACTTTCCGTCCTATGGTTTATAAACGCAGGGGGGATACACGCTTTTTACAATTTTAAATACATAAACTTAAACAAAAAGGTATTATAAACCTAAACCTATCAACTATAAATATCTGGTGATAACACATTATAATTATTTAATTTCTAATACCTCAGGCATGTTATATGCTTATTGTATCGAAACCTATCATCACTAGACCAATGAAAAGCGGTTCGTGAAAAACACCTTCCGATGGACGAACATGATGAAATTACAAAGATTGCGCTATTGGCATTAGTATACGAAACCCTAATAAAAATCAACATAATCGGGCAATCACCGATATGAAGTCCGAATAATAATTGATTATTAATTCAAGGTGATCAAGAAATTTATTTAAATTAGGTCACAATGTTAGGCATGATCTTTTTACGATTTACGACGTAACTACTATATGGTTTTACCTTCAACTTCACTCGCATATACTTTAGTTCCGCATACCGCATGGGTTTGCGATTTCCGGAATAAGAAGTGATCCGCTTCCTTAGTCCTCCCTCCGTTCCTAATTATTATTTTATAGATTTGAAGTAGGTATAACAATCCGTCTCAGACCACTTTGGTGGAAAGCTACTGTGGTAGAAAGAGCCATGCTGTAATATCCTGATGACAGCTATCGAACCACGCTCCCACAGATTATCTACAGCTAACCGTTTTACGCTGATATCTCGTAAGATGAGTAAGTTCCGAAAACCTACTTTCCCTCCTCCTATTGCATTGTCCTATCCATCCAACCCCATCTTAAAGGCTCGCAAGGGTTGCCTTCACATTTGGTGTTGCAATTGCTCGTACAGACGGTACGCGACGGTAGTAATTTTTCATTAGGTAGGGCGGTGAGCCATCTGCCTGTATGCTAGCTTCTCAATAAAAAATGTATTTATTATGTTTCTACGCATCTGTTATAAAGTAAAGTGGAGATATACACAATTATAATAAACATTCTCTTACCTTCTGCAATCGTGATAAAAGTTGTGCAAGTTTTTGTTGTCTATCGGCTAATTCTCCGCGTCCACTAAAATCCACTCTAAATAATGCCATAATGGAATCTATTATGAGAAGTTTGAATACTCCAGCTTCTTCGTGAAACTTTGCAGCCACGTAGTCCAGAAGTTCTGCCTAATAATACAAATCTATCTATAATATTATACACATTCTAAACATGCCTTGTCTGTACAAAGAAGCTATTAAAACATAAACACTGAAATACATGTATGAACGATTGAGAACACGATGCATTTTTTTTTGATTTCTTGTCTATTTGTCTGTTTGGATTCACCTAAAACACAATCAGGCCGATTTCAATGCGGTCTTCGTTGATCGACAGCAAAATCTTAGATTTCAAATCTTCGTTACGTTTTATCCTGGGTATCCCGCGGGAGTTTTTCTAGATACAAATTTAATTATTTTGATATTTACGGACGAAATAATAGACCATTTTTGGATACAAGACCTTTATCTGATTAAATTGAAAATTCAGTGGTATACGTGGGTAATCCAAATTTACGCATGCGAAGTTTTAAATCTAGGTTTTGATCAAATATTGGCCCTTTGAACCGTTATTGAAACTAGAAGACTAAGGACCTAGCCTATGTAAATTATAACAATAAATAAATTCATATAAATTCTTAATTGTTTGTGGTAAATAGACGGTCTTGTCGATCTCACATCTCACAGATCTCTTCCAATCAATACCTCATTGAAAGAAATGTAAAAAAAATGTTATGTTTAAACTGACAAACTATTTAGTAATAATAATAATAGTATCAATATGTGTATTTACATGTCTATAATTCTTACTTATATAATATTTTACATACTTATATATTTATATATGAATAAAATATATGTAAGTAACTGCATATCCTCTAATATTTATGTAAACCCCTTTGACCAATATAATCTTTTTTTTCCTGCGACGGGTTGTCTGGAAGAGATCGCTCCTAGTAAGACCGCCCATTGTGCACATTTAGAATATTTTTAGGCTGATTTTCTGTGTTTTCTGTGATGGTGTACAATAAAGTATTATCTATCTATCTAATATTATAAAATTTCAATAATCTACCTGATGCTCCGAAGTGTATGCTCGAGCATATAGAACATTATCTAGAACTGCATTTTGATCCAAGTTGAATCTATCTGCAATCGAGCGAAGTCTGTCCGGACGGCTTGTTTCATAATTAAGGATAATATCTTCAAACACATTACAAATTTTAAATGTGTACTAAACATGAGTTTTCCTTCGTCTAAAATAATTCGGGAGGCAAATCCGTAAGGACTATTTCAGTAGGTACTTATAATAATATGAAATAATATAAACAGAAGCATCTTTATTGTTCACTGTATGTATTTATAACATTAAAAATAGTAAATGAGCTAAAAGATTACCTCATAGTGGCATGGGACAAAAACAAGTAAAACAGATGGTGGCTACAGCAAAAGCCAAAATCAAAATAAGCTATATAAAAACATACGAAATAACATAGAGCAAAAGCTGTTGTACCGACTTGCCAAAGAAAAAGATCATCAAAGCAAGGACATCGGGTGTATAAAAGACAATGATGGAAAGGTTTTAAGGATGATGAGTGGGTTAATCAGATCCTGAAAATCGGTCCACAATTGACGGAGAAATTGAGTAACGAACATTAAAAAAATATACAGACGAATTGAGAACATCCTTCTTTTAAAAGTCGGTAAACAATTACTTAAGTGACCAAATTAAAATTATTCAATACAAACTGTACAATGATACAAAATTACCAAAATGATTAGCATATATGTTAGTGTCGCTTTTTTGTTTCATCAAGTTTCAAATCACAACTATTCTTAAGAAGTTTCACTCCAAAAACCTATCGGCTTGCCAGAATCTGCATAATTTTAAAACCGATAACTATAAATAGTGATAACAACGCTTTTATCGATCAATATATATCCATACTAATATTATGAAGCCGAAGAGTTTGTTTGTTTGTTTATATGAACGCGTTAATCACATGAACCGCTGGTCCGATTTGAAAAATTCTTTCAATGTTGAATAGTACATTTATCGAGGAAGTCTATAGGCTATATATCATCACGCTAAGATCAATAGGAGCGGAGCTTCAATGAAGAATGTTTCCAAATCGGGGGGTTTTGAAATCAAATTCCACGTGGACGACGTCGCGGGCATAGCTAGTAATTAATATGCATGTGTAAAAAATAATTATTGTTTTTTTCTAATTATGGAACTATTTTATTAATAATATACCAATAATTTAATCAAACTAAATAGTTTAAACTAAAGTAAGTTATGTACCAGATCACTACCCAATGACCGAGTCTGGGGCTGGCAACGCCGCCGATTGAACTGAAGACGTCAGACGCCGCAGACATGGAGCCTTAGGAAGAGGTTACGTGGGGTTCATCGGCAAAGAGTTTCTTTAAAGAGGTCCCCGTGATCAGAAGGCTGACTCTATATTTCGCCCAATGACTAAGCATAATATTATGCTATACAGCGTGGCAATGCAGCCAGCTTTCTGGGTATGCTCCCCGCTGGAAGTGATCTGCTACATAAGGTGCTTTAGTTTAAATAGTTGAGTTTACATAACTGATTATGTAGTATTTATTATTATTATGTAATATGTATATTATAACAATTTTATGATCGCAAACTGCAAAGGATACAAAGTATGTTCTGTGTCGAGGAACATGACTTTCCCACCATGATAGCCACTAGAGTTAGGTATTTGTGTGGTCACACACAATGTGTGAGATATTTGAGTTTTCCCGGTACGAAATTCACCAAACACCTCCGTTATTGCCATCGATTCTATGCCCCCGCCAAGTAATTTACTGCAATGTAATGTATAACTCTGTGAATCATAAGTTGCTTTGTGCACATGTGAAATTTCCGATCTTTTTCGAAGTAATGAGGTTTTTTTGGTGGTTTCTGTGTTCTCCCGGGCGAACGAAATATGCCCGAGTAAGCTACTTTATTTGTTTTTCACTAGACAAGTTGCAACAACTTATCTAAGTCCTATTGCGGGTTTATCTTATACTAACTTATATAATGCAAAGTCTTAAATATATACTAAGTATGAGGTAAAGGGACGAATAAGTAATATTGTCGATATGTTGACAAATAACATCACACTGGTTACGCTCACTGCGCGTAACGATACCTAGGTATGTACAGTCAGCTGCAAATAGAAAGGGACGGCCAAGATGGTCAAATAGATAACAACATCGAAAGTGATCATTAGTATCGGTACAACCAATGTGGTCTAATTGTTCGAATCAGCCTTCTTGTCCAAAAACATCGTTACAAGCAGAACGCCAAAAAGATAAGTTCATTCAAGTCGCCAAAATGATCGATACACTCTAGAAAAATGAATTCTATTCTAAATGTGATTAGAGTCAAATCGACATGATTTCATACTAAATCAAAATTCAAATAGTTTTATTACTGTTATAAAAATCCTTTTCATTTTTATGACGTAACTAGTATTTGCCCTCGACTTCATTTTCGTTACTTAAATGGCAGAGATTAAAGTTATTTAACAATATTTAAAATTTAATGCATTTATAATATGACAATACATGCATCCTGGATATATCCATAAACCCCGACATTAGTAATGTTACTAAAGACTTATTCAACTACAGATGCCCCACTGAGGGTGTAAATACAAACAGTGTCTTGTGATTTACGAGCATTGCGTCAAAGTTGATCTAGTGGCCTGGAAGTGAAAGGAAATCCCCGGAAATTTCACGAGTCCTAGTATAGTCATGTGTAAAAATGTCATAAAGTATCAAACTGCTGTAATAAGAGTAACGCGGCCAGTATTCATGCTATTCCTAGGCGTATAATTCCCTAGAAAATTTTAGAACTTTCCGGCACTAAAGTATGGGAGTAAAAAACATGAAAAAGTGAATCCGGTTTCCGAAAAAACTACAATAGGATTCCCATGGTATTAGCTTTTTCAGAATTTATGTTAAAAATGTCTATATAATAGTTAAAACCTCATAGAAATTAACATATATTTATGTAAAATACATCTTTTTTTTCAATTTTCCATCAATCAACAAACAATTTGATCCCAATTGGTTTTTTTTAATAGCTTCAATGTACAGACAAGGCTATTTTACAATATTAATTTATTTTAACATTTCATTTGACGTAATACACTATTTATATGTGAGTATATTTTCTATGTATATGTGAGTTTGGGGAAATATCTACTAAAGAGTTTCAATACACAAGAAATTTAAAATTCGACATAAAACTTATTTTATTATCACTAAATAATTGGTGTTTCTTAAATATTGTTTTAATGTCAAATGCGTGTATGAATTCTCGTGATTTATACTCCGTAATAAAAATCGAGATGCCTAGAACATATATAATATACCCCAGTAATTGAAAAAAGCTTAAGCTAACGTTCTAGTGAAATCGTACTAGAATCAGTCAATTTGTATGCATTTTAACTAACCAGTTTAAACCACTCCCGGAATTTTATCCGCGGGATTCCCGGGAAATAAAGTACCGAAGCGTTCGGAATTTCAAATTCAAAAGTTTATTAAAAATAAATACACCACTTAGCAGTCTGTTGAGGAGAAGAAGCGGCAATAAACTCTAAACAACACGTCTAACTGAAAATTGTTTTTATATATATTTCTTATTCTATTTTTAACAAGTTCTTTTTGTAACTTTCAAAACGGCCTAGTAGTTTTTAACAAAATCCCAAAAAACAGACAAATCGACTGACAGACAAGAAATCTAAAAAATGCATCGTATTCTCCATCGTTTATATAGAATATTCTTATTCATAGAGTGTTAAAGTAAGTTTGAACGCTTCTTTATCATCATAAATTACGAGGACTGAAAGATCTGGTTAAAAACAGGAAATTTAGACCATTTATAAAATTTGTGGGTTAATAATATATCTTTAGTTAACTGAAATAATATTATAGTGAGCTACTGTGGCCAAACACACCGTTAGATTATAATCTATCTAGCGAGATTGTAAACTATCGAAATATTGTGATCCATAACAAACTGCTTAGAATGTAACGTATTATTTTTCAATAGATATTGTTGCGTGCGAGCGGGGGTACGCTCTTATGGATTGGAAGAAAACAAGTTTTAATTTAACTCTTTTATTGACATACACAGCCGCAGGTAATGCCTCTCTGCAGGGTTGCCCCTATACGTATGGCTAACGATGCACATTCCCGAGGATAAGGTGTCTCGCTCACAATACCGTCGCCGATATTGCGTAGACCAGCTCCTGCTGCTGCAGTGCTCACCTCCGATATTACGGCGTGTAGCTCGCTTCTAGTTCGTTACTCTAACTACGCTACACTCTTCCTTCACTAACTGCCCACTGAACTTTTCTCTAAATTCACCACCAAACTCTGTTTCCAACTCTTTCGTATCGCACTTGTCGCTTCACTGTCTTAAACTGAACTCAACTCTAAACACTGCCCGGTAGGCGCGCCTTACGCTGTTTATGCACCCGGAAGAATTCTCTAGAATCCATCTATCTATCTCTGTCTCTGAACTTTCGTTTATACATCTATTTCTTTCTAACATCTATCTATCTCTGTCTTTCATTAATCGTCTCTTTCTAAAATATATCCGTCCTTGTCCTTTCCTTCTAGAATATTTTAGTTTGTTTTAAAATTTTATAACTAGCTAGATGGTTCCACCATCATTCGCCACAGTATAATATGGCATGAAATCGTTCTGTGTCCATAGAGTTAGTAATAAAACACAGGTGGGTATCAGTCACAAAACTAAAGACTTGATCTCTGCCCCTGTGGGATAGAAGTTTTAACAACATTTGTAAGTAGACAATAAATGATGTTTGATTGAAAAAAAACTGCTGTTTCCTTCCAAGGCTGATTTGAACAATTAGACCACATTGATTGTACCGATACTTATGATCACTTTTGATGTTGTTATCTATTTGACCATCTTGGCTGCTACTTTCTTTCTGCTCTCGACTGTACAATTTCCGCGGCCGCCAAAGATCTTTGCCGGGAACTTGCGTGTCGCATACCCAAATTCCATTTGCTTATTTCATCTCCTGTACCCCGTCCCTCATATCTCATGATAAACCTGGCAACGCGATGGCTTCGACCTTGTCTGTAGGCGACGGTAACCGCATTCTATTAGATGGACCGTCTGCTTCTTTGCCAGTTTCTAAATTTAAAAAATAAAATGGGTCTATTCGCGACGTCATTTCGCAATTCCTTAAAAGGTTAGGTTTAGTGGGAAGTCTGATGGCCGACCATCCCCCGTTCCTGCGATTGGAGGCCACGGTGGGCATCCGGTCAATCAGGAGTCCCACACATCCCTCGGTGTAAAGCCGTCCCCCCAGTCCCGAGGACGGTGTCCCAAGAAAAGACATTCCCTGCGTCATAAAAAAAGGGTAATCAAAATTACAAAGTTTTTTCCTACAGCCTTGTTACATGTCTACCTTATTAAAGTTGCATTTAATCCTTCGTATAACTGCGATGATATATGACAAACGTTGCGATAACCCAGATTTTCGCGATATAAAATTACTGAAAGTGAAATGAATTTTTATAAAAATAAAATATATTATTTAGCCTTTAGTATAAAAGGGCTTCGAGGAGGAACTATTAAATAAGAACTGAACAGTAATATAATAAGTAGGTATAATGATTATTCTACTCTATCAGAGAACTAAAGTGTTTGGTGTCACGAATTAGCGGACTGGCGATCAATGCCAGAAAGTGGTATAATATCCAGCAATTGACGGAATAAATAAGTTCTCGAGAAAAAAACCACATCCAAACAAAGAAAATTGTCAGCAATTGTTGGCAATCTTCTTAAAAATCGGTTTCCTACCAAATTTCAACTACAAATCTATGATACTATTTTTATATCTGATTGCCAATTCAAAGAGGACTAGCGAGGTTGACGGGTAATTGCGAAATTGCGATGTGCAGCTTTCGTCACTGGGCGCTTGGATTCAAAAACACGCCATTTGAAAGGGACGCGGATGTCTTAGCTGTAAATCTCAGTAAGTTTGAATTTAAAAAATATTAGGCATATTTACTTAGTACTTTTTGAAATTGCATGTAAAAAGGTAAATTCAAGACTTACTCGAGCTCTGAACTGCCAGTGCTGATTTTAAAAACATGTTTTCGGCGGTCACTTACTTCTAGGGCAGTCATAAACCCTATGGTAATAACTTTTTGGCAAGCTTCCTTGATTTTATCTACTTTAGTATCGGAGAATCCTTTTATATTACACAGTTTTTTCTTAGTCGACATCTGAATCCCTTTAATAGTGCAAATTCCAGCCGCTTTTAATTTTTTAAGATCGGCTACATTAATTCCATGTTTCTGCAATATATCTACATCTTGGAAAAAGCTCTCTTCTTCCTCATTCTCAGATATATTATCATCTAATGCCTGATCGAGCATCTTATTCGATTACTTACATGAAAAAAGAACAATTTTCATCAGGAGACTGCAACAATTTTATTTGCCGCGTTTAATTTGTTTTTTTTTTTAATATATTTTAAGCCGAAGGTAGACATACAAAAAAATTGCAGTAAAATTTTACTATGATCTTGGGTGACATCAATTGTAAATTAATTTTATAACGAAATTCATTTATATTAATTAATTCGATACATTGCTGCTTATCCTCCGTGGTATAGCTTCTGACAATAACTTTAGCGCCTTGTTCTGACGGTTGAACTCGTGTGACAACCTTTATGAATTTTGTTCTTTTGCCTGCCATTAAGCCTAACTACACGAGAAAAAAAAATACAATTTTGTCTTTGTATTGGATTAATAATTATTAATTAATTGTGGAGAATTTACAATTTTTGGCAGAAACTTGGACATGTTATTTAGCTGTAGTTTACAAAAAATGTGTAGGTAATATGGCAGTAAAAAAAATGACAATAGTTTTAGAATATTGATTTTATAAATCAAGAATTACGCGTGTACGTTTAATATATATCTTGATTATTAGTAACTTTTGAAATTGCACAGTACATACCGCGTACACATTCGACCAATGAACGTTTTTTGGAAGTGCGCTAACATCAATTCAAATGATTAAAATTCGAATATCCGACATAACAATTACATTGAGCCAACGGAAACCAGTGAAACTCTTTCGTCGGTGGTCTTTGGCTGTATGTCTACGTCCGGCTTAATACGAAATTATTCAAATTAAAACATTCGGCAGAGCTGTATGCATGAAGTTCTTTTATCTCTAATTGTGACGAATTTAATAACAACAAATGCTTTGTCTGATGTCTCTCTGTAATCTATGGTTTTGATGACTTCGCTTGCGAGAGAGATACTTTTGCGGCGCTATTTAAAAGGATTTTTATCATAAAAATAGATTTTCATCAAGAAATTTACCGTCTAATTCATCTTAGTCAAGGTAAGGGCGTAAGTTAACCCTCCGGAAGTACTGGAAAGTGATTATTTATTATGTTCATATTTCCTTCTGTATCACAGCCATGTTGAAGTAGTGTTGATTTTAATAAGTTTTCGTCAGTTTCTCGTCAAAAAGTTAAAGTTGTTCACAAGTACATGTGACAGACCCAAGTTAAGTTTGTGTTGTGATTATTAAAGTTATTTGCAATATGAAAAGTGTTATAAAGTGCCACCGATTCTGGCGTCGAGGCGTCATCGTTAAGGTAAGGCTGGATGTGTTCATAAACATCACAACGTAGCATTTTACGATTAAACACGTACGATCAAACTATCTAGTAAAAATACTCAGTAGAAGTTAGGGCAGTATTTCCGTATTGATACATATAGTATTAATTGAAATGCTACACTTTGAACAAATAGTAAACATATAATTTTGAAATTTTATACTATTGGACTTTGGTTTACTTTAAAAAGATACAAAACTTTGTTCATAAATAGTAATACCATATTGATAGCGGATCTTTTAATTAATTTTATTAAATCAGGAGTAAACACAGAGTACAAGGTGAGTTTCTTAAAAGTGATTTGAATTTTATATTTGTTGATTTCAAAAGACGATTTATGAAAATGATATACTAACAATTGTGTATGGTTATGATAGTGTCTGGTTTAAGCTATATTTAAAATTAATAAAACAGAACAAGTGCTTGTTTGGGTTGGGTCAAAATTTATAGCTGAAAGGCTTCATATTTCACTGATGTTTTCTTTCAGAAATGGATTCTGAAGATTCCCGTGATGGTAGTGGAGATGTTCAATCTTCCTCCAGTAGTAGCAGTTCAAGTTCAAGGAGTAGACGAAGTTCATCTTCAGATAGGAGTGAACCCTCTAAAAAAGATGCAAAGTCACCACCAAGGTCACCTAAGTCACCAATGTCACAAGGACCTCATTCACCATCCCCAGAGAGTCGTTCCCCATCCCCATCAGCTCATTCTCACTCCGTTAAAAAACCTCGTTCACCAGAAAACTTAAGTGAAGCTCATTCTGATATAAATTCCCCTGAAAATTCCATGTCTGCTTCTCCTGCTGGACCTAAATCCCCAGATGGTCCCAAATCTCCTAGTGATATTGGTTCTAATATAGGCTCACCAGAACCTCCAGATCCTTCTTTACAATCAAGTCATGGGCCAAAGACCCCTCAGAGTCCAAGTAGTGCTGCAAGATCACCTGACAACAGGTCAAGACCAGCTTCTCCAGACTCAGTGTCACAACCAAACTCACCTTCAAGAAATGTTAGAGCCCATTCGCGTTCTTCAAGTGCTTCTGAACGGAATTCTACCCACTCTTCACCTGCCCCATCACCAAAGAAAAGCACTTGGAGTCCAAAAGAAAATTGGAGAAGACATACAAAAGCTGAGCAAAAAATGGTTCCTGTCACAAGTAATCGCAGTAGATCTGAATCTAGTCAATCAAGTAGAAGCTCATCTTACAACAAAAGGAACTCCAAAGATCAAGCTACAGAAGAAATATCTGAGGGTAAGTTTTCTTGAATATTTATTTAATATTATTGAATCTCAAAAGTATAGCTGCCTTATGACCCATTCCTATCCTACTATTCACTCATGGCTAAAATGTGAAGGAATAGCAAAATACAAGAACTGTCACTGTCGTTCTTGAGAGTGGGTGTAATGCTATCTATGTAGTGTACTTGTACTAAATACAAGCTAAACCAACCAAAGCCATGTGATTTCGACACTTGAAGGAGATTGTCATTAAATTGAGAGTGGTTAGGTGGAGTTTAAACTGTATTTTTAAAAGCAGATCGGGTACTCTACTTATGAGAATTAATAATATATGAAAACATGCAGTCTGTAAAACTATCCACTAATTTTATAAATTTCTTGAATAGGTGAAATGGAATCAGATGGCGAAGACAGAAAATCAAGGCATAAATCTGTAAGCAGTAAGAAAGATGCAAAAGAAATCAATCTAAGTCATGAAGACCTATCAGATGTCTCCGATCTTGACTCAGTTGGGCCTGAAGATAATGATAAAGAAGAACCGGTAATTGTATGCTTTTATACCTTTATATTGTCTCTGTAGTAAATACAGATAGGTGCCAACTTGAAATAATAATTATTAAAAAAAAAGGTTTATAGCTTTAAGCATATGAAAAATGAAGTATGATATGTTATTTAAAGTGTTTGGGTCTATTGGCTACTGATAATGCAACATGAATGAAAAATATTTTGGCTTCTCTTTATTTCCAATTTAATAAGGTAGTTGCCAGATTAAAAAAGACTCATAAAAAATTACAGCCTCATTGATTTTGGATTAATAATTCTAGAGAGTCAAATATCTTATTAATTTTAGTTCAAACAGTAAGTAATTTAAAATAATTTTATCATTAATTTCAGACTAAATCACCACCTGCATCACCTTCAAAGAATGCTGAGGCAAATGTAAATGGTAGAATTTCAAGATCACCATCTAAACAAGACAACAATAAAGTAGAAGTGGCTAAGTTAGAAAGGTAACACATCTTTTTATTAATGTTATAAACATTTTTGTCTTTTGTGTTTTAGTTTTGTTTTTGTTAATATATAATATTAATACATTTTATTTTTGATAAGAATGCAGTTTTAAATTTGAAATATTTTTATTCGGCATTTATGTCAGTCAGTTACTGATATTTTTTTAAATAATAGTGATTTTTGGTTTGCAATATTAGTTACCTCAGGAAAAAACAAGCAATACCGAGGACGGTGAAGAACAATTAGATTTTGAAGCTGAAGAAGGTGAATGTGTTGAACCAAAACAAAATCAACAGACCAATGGAGAAACTGAAGAGAAGAGCCTTGAACCAGGTTAACACCTTTCCAATTGACTATTTCATGTATCCCAATAGGCAGATGTAATGTCAATCGCATCCTTAGGCCCTTGCAATATATTATTTGCTTTACTAGTTATATTCTGATTGATTTTTAACTTTATGGACACAATCACCCATAATATCAACCAATCAGGTACACAATTGTATTGCTAATAATAAATTATTAGATTATAAACTGACAGCTTGAAATAATTTATTTATAAATTTCCAAAAAGTAAGTGCAAATGATCCAAATTTGCTAAAAATATTGAGTTTGCTTAATAAATAAGCCATATAACCTATGTTTACTTAATAGTGTAATAAAAGCCTCTGTCTGTCTAGTCATGCTAAATGTACCTTGTTTTAGCAAATAAAAAAGTAATAATTTTATCTGTTCATCATAATGGTGGTTTATAATAATCTCACTAGTTTATTAGAATATCAGTTTTGCAAAACCCTATTTATTTTTCGATTAGGGAACTCACACATAAAAAAAGTTACTTTTTTAATGTATTTCAGTGACATAATATACACATATTATAAGATCTTAAGATCAGTTTTGAGTGTGTCATTTATACACATTAGATACCTATCATAATCAATTTATATTTATACAAATTTTCTATATTTGACAAAACAACACTATCAAAAAGATAATAAAAAATAATATTATGTACAGGAGGAGAAGTAAAACCAGGGCGTGTATCTCGCGGCTCGTCTTTGGAGGAGGGCGAGGTGTCCGATGAGGCTGAGAGAAGGCCTGAGGAAACCGAACCCAGGCCGGTGTGTAGGTTCTTTTCCCGCGGGGCATGCACATGGGGCGTCAGTTGCAGGTAATCTTGACTGTATTTCTTTTTAATTTATAGCTTATTAGCTATCTATTCAGGTGTGGCATAGTTATAGGGCGCATTTATTTACAAATTGAATTTTGGGTGATTATGAAAAATAAATAAACACGAAGGCTAGCCTTAGCTTCTGACCTATATTTAAAAGTTCTGATCTGTTCTTAATAAATAAATGCGCCCTATAACTACACCCCACCCATCTATCCGATATAAATATCACAATAGATCACTACTTCCTTTAAAACACGTCCCTCGTTTCTGACTGTGTTCAAAGCACTCAAGGACACAAGAGACTTGAAATGATATAATGTAGGTATTATTAAATATATATATTTTTAAATAATGGTGTTCTCAAATGAATACTATAAAAGTTGCAGCAATTGGGTTCTCTATCTCATTGCAATTTTTTTGAATGTGTCTATAATGATACTGTGTGTGTGCGCGCTCATAGATTCCTGCACCCGGGTGTAACGGACAAGGGCAATTACAACATGTTCGAGGTGATCCGCGGTGTGCCGGCGGGAGGCCCGTACACCGCCCCGCCCCGCGACGTCCCGCCCCCTGAGTCCGCCTGGGAGAGGGGTCTGCGCACCGCTAAAGAGGTACATATTACAGGTCTTTATTTAATTTGGCGAAAAATGAATGTTACCCTTTGTCTATGTGTAACACATACAATGTGCAATATTACACCAATTATAATTCTGATGGGGAGTTTTCTTTTGCATAGAAAGGGCAGATCAGTCTCTGTCTAAATAATCTATATTGAACTTTATTTTTAAATTTAAAAAGCTTTTTTGTTTGTATTCCTAGCACTGTCTCGCCTACACGATTCGTACTGTCGCGTATATTAAAAATGGTTTACTCAGCAGGAACTTTAGTATAAAATTGTATGCAATTTAAAACTAACGGTTTTAAGCGCGGCATTTAATTTTATTTTTATTTCGTCGTTTCGACCACTTTTCTGTAGCCGTGACCACAGAACACTTGGACGTTAAGTGGCAATGCCTTTTGGAAGACAACGTCGTTAAAACGTAGTTTTAAATATGTGTATTATTCATTTGTCGTTCAGATGTTGCGCATAGCGAACAAGCGCAAGGAGCAGGACATGGACTTCGAGGAGAAGAAGCTGCACCTGTCGGTGGGCGGCGTGGTGCACGACCCCGACGCGGAGCTGGCGTACGCCGCCGCCGCCGTCGGCGCCTCGCCCCCGCACCAGGAACACCTGCACAGGGACCCCGAACTCAGGTATGTAACTGTTATACTTCAATCTTTTTATCTTAATATTAAAATATTGTTACGTTCGAGCGGGGGTACACACTTAGGATTGGAAGAAAACACCAGTTTTTAACTAAACACTTTTATTGACTTACACAGCCGCACGTAATACCTCTCTGCAGGGTTGCCCCTATACGCACCACTAACGATGCACTGTACCGACGATAAGGTGTCTCGCTCCCAATACCGTCGCCGATATTGCGTAGACCACCTCCTGCTACTGCAGTGTTCACCTCCGATATTACCGCGTGTTGCTCGCTTCTAGTTCGTAACCGTCCACTAAACTTGTCACTAAATTCGCCACTTAACTCGTCACTGTATTCTATTAATCTTCTCTTCCATATCGCACTTGTCGCTTCGTTGTCTTGAACTGAACTCAATTCTAAACTGCCCGGTAGGCGCGCCTTACGCTGCTTGTATACCCGGCAGAATTTTCTGGAACCCATAATTTCGTTATTCTTTTATTTACTATCTGTCCCTTTCTAAACATCTATCTATCCTGTCTTTTCCTTCCCGAACCTTCTATTCGGGAACTTTCGTTTATCATCCTATCCCTTTCTAACATCTATCTATCTCTTGCTTTTCCTTCCCAAACTCACTATTCTAGAACATTCGTTCATGGTCTATCCCTTTCTGAAATATATCCGTCCTTGTCTTTTCCTTCCAGAATCTTCTACCTTTTTCCAAAAGTGTTGCGACCGGTTAATACTGCCGGAGAGTTTTACTCTCAGTCGCAACAATATTCTAAACATTGTATGTACAGTGTCTGTACATTGAAGCTATTAAAAAAAACCAATTAAGACAGCTGTATAACAATAAAGAAGACGATGCAGTTTTATTTTAGATTTCTTGACACTGTTTGCTCAGATCTAAAAAATTACAAGGCCAATTTTGATGCTGTTTTCGCTGATCAACAACAAAGTCTTACAACTTAATATAATAAAATCTGCATTACTTTTTATTCTAAGAATCTCGCGGGAATTTTTCGGGAATTAAAATGGCCATATTAAAAAGAAAACGAGTTCCAATGTGATTTTTCCAGTTCAATAGCAAATTTTATGTAATAAAAAGTGTGATATAGGTATTTTATTTCGGTAATCCCGTCAGTTTCAAGTTAAGCGTTGACGAAGTTGCGAGGATATCCTAGTAATATTATAAAATTTTAAACTTGATCGAAATCGAATAGATTTTAGGCTTGATCGAAATGCAGGAATTTTCCTGGTAAGCAGGTTTAAGATAAAAATTAGCTTCTCCGGATACAGTTTTCATTGAAACAAAAGCTTACATTCTTTTCTAATACTGCGGTACCTCGTGTCGCGGTCATGTCCTAGTAATAATACCACACCTTATGTTTGTATTTGCATTATTTTGAGGAGTTTCTTGTTTCTACTCTTTACAATGCAATATTTATACAAACAGCAAATAGTGTCCATTAATTATTTATTTAATGTTAGGAATTGTTATGTCTAATATGTTATCAATTATACTAGTAAACCATAAAAAACAAGAAAAAATATTGGCAATAGGCTTGCACATATAAAGTGGAAATACTATTTGGTCTACAATAGAGGTATCAGACTATCTTCTAAAATTTTACTTTATTAGAATTGAAGTATTTTAAAATTGAGGATATACTATTGATAGGCCTTACGGGCCTCCGTTCCGGGGCCGATTTCCCGTGCGGCCGGGATTCGAGGATCGCGAGCGGGTGTACGAGCGAGAGCGGCCGTACGAGCGGGAGCGGGCCTTTGAACGGCCTCCGCACTACGAGGAGAGAGTCCCGGTACCCGAAGAAGGACTTTACCACAAGGTATTTGCTATTTGTTAAACTTATGTACAACATTTATATCATTTTTGCTGGCGAGACAAGGACAAACAAATATCTATACACATAATAAAATTGTAGAGGTCAAATTTCTGTACAATTAAAAAAAATGCTAAAAACCGAGTCAGGGGGATGTAAGAAGTATAATAGAACTAATTTAGATTTTTTTCAATTTTTTGTTTCTTTGTTTGTCTGTCTGTACCGGCTAATCTCCGAAACGACTGGACCGATTTACATGAAACGTTGTATGGTGATAGTTTATATCCCTGGTCAATAGGATACTTTTGATCCCGAAAAATGAAAGAGCTCGCGCGGGATAGTTAAAAAACCGCACCACGCGGGCGAAGTCGCGGGCAGAAGCTAGTCTATACATACAATAAAACTGTAGAGGTCGAATTTCTGTGCAATAAATACAAATGCTAAAAATCGAGTCAGGGGGGTGTAAGAAGTGAAATACAACTAATTTAGATTTTTTTCAAATTTTTTGTTTCTCTGTTTGTCTGTCTGTTTGTACCGGCTAATCTCCGAAACGACTGGACCGATTGAAATGTATTTTTGCATGATGGTAGCTTATATCCCTGGTCAACATATAGGATACTTTTGATCCCGAAAAATTAATGAGTTCCCGTGGGATAGTTAAAAAACCACACCACGCGGACGAAGTCGCGGGCAGAAGCTAGTATTTAGATATTGAATTAACACTCTTATTTGGAATCAATTAATGTGAAAAAAGTACTCTCATTTGTATAAAATTACCTTAAATCTATTATATTATAAATTACATACCGTGTCTGTACATCGAAGCTATTAAAAAAATACAACTGGAATATACTAGATAAAGAAGGAGACCACAATGCCTTTTTTAAAGATTTTATGTTTTCTTCGGGATTTAGGAAGAACTTAAGAACTACTGGTCCGATTTCGATGCGGTTTTCGTTTTGACAGCAAATTCTTACAATTAAAATCTGCGCTAATTTTTGTCCTGGGAATCCCGCGGGAATTTTTCTGGGAGTGATTTAAAATGGACGGATTAAAAAAAATCGAATTACTATCTTTTTTACTGATGGTTAGCAAATTTTATGTAGTAAAATGTGATATTTTTTTATCCCTGCAATTCCCTGAAGCGGTTAGGAGTTGTTCGGGTGTATAAAAAATTTACTTATTCCGACACAGTTTTCACTAAAACGATAGCTTACATTATTTTTTAAATGCTGCGGTACATTGAGTCCGGGAATCCTGTGGAAATTTCAAGTCACACTTGTGTGAAAATCCACTATTGGTAGTATCATTTTGCGGACACTGTTATGCCTATTGGTTTTTTGCGTGTAGCATTTGTATGTATTAGTAAATTTTATAAAGGTGGTGTCGTATTCAACGCCATGTTGTTATAGCGTCGCGTACGCGCATCTCGCGAGGTGATAGTGCAGCGCGTGGAGGGCGAGCGGGAGCGGGAGCGCGACAGGGAGCGCGAAAGGGAGCGGTGGGAGAGGAGCGCACCCCGGGAGGGGGGCGCCCGTGGGGAGTCCTGGGCGGACCCCTGGATGCGCCAGGAGCCCAACGCCAGGCGGCGCCGCCCTCCGTCCACGGAGGACTCTTACTCCTCAACCAGGTACGACTCATCTATATATACCCAACAGCAATTGAATCCCCCGGAGCGTCCCCACCTTGCCCAACACAAGTTGGACAGGTTGGGGACGTGGCGTGTTGGGGGAAGTTGGCGGAAACTAGCACATATGGATAATTCCCTGTCTTGAATTTATTTTTGTGAAAATTGTTTTGACCCTGGCTAACAATGTACAAACAAGCTTTGTACAAGTGAAAAAGAACATGTAACTTTTGATAAGTTGGTGAACATTACTAGTATTCTCTTATCAAGGTAGTGTTAAGTACAAGTTGAATTAATAAAGATTTGGTTTCAATTTTGATATCGAGATGACCAGAAGAAAACTTCAATCCAACTAACCAACTTTAGACCAATTATTTATTATTTACTCCTATAAAAGGATTGTTCCAACACCATTTAGTGACAGGTAAAACGATCGAGAAAGACATAATATGTACACACAATTGTTCTATAATAAATATTCATTACCTCATATATATTGACTTAAAATACTTGGATCGAGTTTCTACTTTCTGACCCTTTTTGGAATTTGAAAAATATTACATTTTACCTTATTATTCCTGGGGTACAATGGATTACAATGTTTTTCCAATTGAATAATGGAGGAATGACCATTTTAATTATTTATTACTATTTTAATATATTGAAATTATTAATATTAATCACTTTCTTGGCTTGGTTCCCCTTTCCCTGGCCATCGGGTTTCGCTTCTATTTTAACATTCATGGTGTATATGGCTCCATATTATCACCAATCTCATCTCTGTACTCCATTAACATACTATAATGCATGCGGTTCATTCGCAATATGACCTCATCGGGGTTTCATTTAATGTGTGATGATTGTGTGTATGTGTGTGGCTGTATAACAAACGTAATTGACATATCGTGCGTGTGATGCGTGATGGTGATATACCGTGCGTGTTACTTCTGTCGTAATGCGCGTGCAACGCATGGTGTTGACGTTGACATACTGTGCCTGTTACACGCGGTAATGACATAATACGCGTGTAATATATGCTGATAACATACCGTGTGTTTTACACACGGCAATGACATAAAATGTTACACGCAGTAACATGTGATGATTTAAAATGTCGTGTACGTATGTCGCGCTGGAATGCGTGTATTGTGTACTTGGTTGGTACGCGTGTGCGTGTGTTTCCGGTGTGCGTGTATTTTGCCCCTCCCCCTTCCTCCCGGCTTTCTGCTCACTCCGCAGCTCTTCAAATTCCAGCTCGCGAAGTTCAAGGTCACCCGGCGCTCGCCGCAAGAGGAAAGCCTCGTCTTCCTCGAGACAGAGGTGAGATTCTTTCGCCTGATAAAGTTTACAGACATTACTAAAATATAGGTATGTTGGTCGCCAAATTAGCGCCAAAGTATTTAAAAATTACTTAGGATGTCTAGAAGAGATTGCTTTAAGTGACAAGGCAACATATTATTTAGCCAAGAAAATGCTATCTATTGATGTTAGTTTAGGCGTATACAATAAGTTATTATTTACAGACTAAATTGAGATTTTGCATATGTCAAAACTATTTTTGACACAGCTTGACATTTTCGATTGTCAATTTAGTTCTAATAATGTTAACTATTGTTTTCAGTGAATTGATTGATTTCAGGCTGTCGCCGTCGGTGATAGTGCGCGAGCGGCGCCTGGCCACCGCGCGCGCCACCGCCATGAACCCGCCCGCGCCGCGCCGCCGCGCCCCGTCCCCCGCTGCCGCCCGGCAGCTCTCCGCCAACCCCCCGCCTCCCGCGTCCCACCGACACAAGGTATACTCATACTCATTCAGTCATTTAGGGTCGGAATGTAGCGATGGTCGATTGTTACTAAAAACAATCGAATTATTCGATTGTTCCGGTTATTCGATTGCAGTCGAGAAACATTTGGTGTTTTTCGATTGTTATTGATGTGTTACTATTTTGTGTTCATGGCTCACTTGTCAATTGGCCTGCGCTCGATCGAATACGCGCTTGCACAATTGTCGATTCATTCGATTTTTTTTCCTCTATTCTTATATGTATGTTATTGCATTTGTTGAACATTTTTTGTATATCATTTGTTCCATATTCCTCTATTCTGGTATACATTTTTTTATTGCATTTATTCAGCAGTAATGCAGACGTCCCACCTGATGGAAAGCGGCTACCTGATAGTGGGTTGTTCTGTCGCCTCTAACTAGAGGCCGCCCGGCCGAAAGATATTTGTATTCTGTTCTCGCACGGATAGTCTGCCACGGCACACATTATCATCTCATCCTTCACATATTTACATCCACGTCAACGTTCTAATTTGACATATCTTTGTCCTATAATTTTCATCTCACTCTTAATTTTTCAGTCAGAGAAATAACTTCAAAGGTTATCTTATATACTCTTTTCTCACATTATCCATTCTTGTAATTTCATATATTCATATCTGTTATCATCATGGTTGAATGAAGATTTTTGGTTTATACTTTTACCAACATTCGGAGCCATTGCCATGACTGACCATATTGCAGTTTTATTATATATCTGTATGACCATTATTTTGAGTCGCTTTTGTTATTGCGTCATGTTCATATGATAATGCTAATTAAAATAAATGCTTTACACAGGACGAAGTGGATCCTTATGGGCGTAAAGATATCCGAAGCAAAGACAGGAAGAAATATGCAAGATCATCTTCATCAGGATCTGGTGAGTTGTTATTGTTGTATATAAGGATATGTTCAAAACATAAATTCATATAATATACCAATAAGAAAGGTTCATGTGTTTCAAAATAATCCATGGGAAAATGAAAAAGCTCTCATAACCTGTCCTTCTCTCTTTAAATGGTACACCTTTACCATGTGGGGTGTTGTCAGATAGGTCTTCAAAGACTAATTTTGAACTTTTCATTTTGAGGCCTCTTTGGTTGAGCGGCTAGGCGTTTGTCGGCCTACTAAACCGCAACTCAGAGGCTCTGGGTTCGATCATGGTATGGTAAATTTCAGAAACGAATTTTCTCAATTATTTTACTATGGTCTGAGAGTCTGGGATCGAACTCATAGTAGTATGTTGTATTTATATTACCCGTACCACAAGCGAGCATAACTTGCTAAACTTGGGGATATACAATACGTGTGTTTGTTTACCCATTATTATTATTTAACTAGGATATGCCCGCGACTTCGTCTAGGCTTGATTGAAATTCCCGCGGGATTGCATAAAATACCGCAGCATTTGAAAAAGAATGTAAGCTATCGTTTTAGTGAAAACTACCGGAATTAGCTAATTTGTGTGCACTCGAACAACTACAAACTGCTCCCGGGTATCGGGATTCCTGGGATAATAAATATCACACATATAATTACAGTAAATGTGCTATCGATCAGTAAAAAAATCGATTCGAAAAATTGTTTTTTAATCGCGCGGGATTCCCAGGATAAAAAGTAGCTCAGAATTTAAGTCTCAGAATTAGCTGTCGATCAGCGAAAACCACATTGAAATCGGCCAAGTAGTTTTACGTGAATCCCGAACAAACAGACAGTCCAACAAACAGACAAGAAATTAAAAAGATGGATCATGTTCTTTGTGGGTTATATATTCTATTCGAGTTGATTTTTTTAATTAGCTACAATGTACAGACACGGCATGTTTAGAATTTTGTAATATCATAGATAGGTGTATTTTAAAAAATCTTAAACAGTGTGCCTTATTCCTTTTATAACTTTCTAAGGGTGGTAAATTACGATTGAACATCAAAAATACTTCGCATGTCGAGGATTTGGGGTCCTTTCAATTAAAGATATGAGTGGATGAAGGTGATAAGTCGCATAATTTCAATTCTGAGTAAATCGAGATAAAAGTTTTACTTTTATTTTAAACTGAACTGAACTTACCACCTTTTTCAACTTTTTATTTTTTTAAATATGCCTTATATCTATGGTCTAAGGTCTGTAGTAATTTGGTATCGACTTATAACCTTCATCTACGCAACAAAAAGCAAAAAGCCGAATATGCGACATATTTCACCTTCATCCACTCACGTCTTCAATTATAAGCTTTTTTGGGGTTTCATAGATATGTGGCAAATCACCACTACAGTTTTACACAACTAATAATTCCCAATGTACCTGCGCAGTATACGAATTTTAATAGCGCACCATAATGTAAGAATTGTGTTACCAAAACCAAGAGAATTATATCGTCTCCTTTACTCTAATACAAATTCTATATAGTTAGAGGGAGAAAGCTTCAGTTGAACATTCCTTTCAATTATCTGTATTTGACCACAAATTATTGGTGCTTCCCAATTAACCATGTGTGACAGTTCGGCGACAAATTTGTGGTGGTTTCATCTTAAAAGGTTAGAAGTGAGTTTATAATTTAATTCACGATGTTTTTCTCTTAGGTAATTTTCATGTAACATTTTATTATTTATCTGACGTTTGAAACTTATGTGAAATTAGGCCAATGCTTCTGAAACTAAAGGTGTGAATGTTGTGAACAGAGTCGTCTTCGTCGTCGAGCGAGTCGGAGAGCGAGTCGCGCTCATCGTCGTCGTCGGGCAGCTCGGGCGCGCGGCGCGCGAGGCACGCGCGGCTGCTCAACGCGGCGCACAGGCCCAGGTCACGATCATGTCTATTTTTATTTTATTTAGGTTTATGGCTTGGCAACTAGGCCTTTAAGCCGGATCTTATTTTATAATATACCTACATTTAGTTTCTTCATTTCTTAAGCCTATGTGTAACACAGCTGAACTGTAGGTAATCAGCTAGTGCCATTCAACGGAGTTCTTGTGACAACTCAAAAGGCCACATTTCATATTTCTCACAAAACACATAATTACTACTAAAAAACTATCAACATCACTAAAAAACTACAACTATTGTTCATTTTAGAGTAATTTTACACATTTTTAGAAAATAAAACTTTACAGCACAACATCTCCTTTCAGTTCCCGCCAAAAACTCTCACAATCATGTCTTATCTAGACAGTGGCGTAGCGTAGTGGCCGGTCGGCAATTTTTAGGGGGCGGAAAATTTCATAATATACATATACATATTTGAACCATTCAACATTTTTATCGCAACTATAAATTCGGACCGATTGAAAAGAGCACGGAATTTTTCATTACTTATTCTGTGACGAAATCGGGGAATCCCGTTTCTTTTGATGATATGTTGTAGCGATTGCGGGCAACACAAAAACAAAAACAATTTTCAAATTCGGTTCAGTAGTTCTAGGGATTACCCCCCTTCAATGTTACAAACACACAAAGTTTACCTCTTTATAATATTAGTACAGGTATAGTATGCATTAAATTGAAATAGCTAAATAAATGAGCGGTAAAAATGTCTTCCGCCCCGGGCGGCCGTCACCTACGCTACACCGCTGCATCTAGATAAGCTATAGTGCTGAGTTAAACGCCAAAATACATTACCCACCCACACCCACATTACACAAGAACAATGATTATATATTTGTTAGAGATATCCCTAACTGTAACTGGCTCTATGTTATTCACATAAAAACTTAATTTACTGTTTCTTGTTAAATTTACTATAATAACAAAGAAACTAATTCCATATATAATAGTCTATTATCCCCGAAAATTGCTAATGCGCTGGAACTTTACCAAATTAACATTCACGTGACGTCACAAGGAACTCGATATGTACGCGTACTCGCCGACCAGTGATGCTATCGGTACGGAGTGTTGGCTACGGTAACGTCACTAAAATGGCGACCAGGCGCATTACCAATTTGCGGGGATAATACACAACGCCCAACAAAACATAGAGGCGAGTCGAAGCCAGCCTGATTGGAAGTAATAAATACAATGAATAATATGTTGTTTATGATAAGGTAGGTATTTCTTAGTGAATTGAAAAAACGTGATTGCAGCGCCCTCTACTTTGCTAATCCGTCTATTCTAAGCAAACAACTTCATTTGTTGGAATAAAAAGTATTCTAAGTTACGCCCCGGGATATAAGCTAGCTCTATGTCGAGTTTTATTTACATCCGTTCAGTAGTTTTCACGTGATGCTCTATCAGATGGACGAAAATTCTAAAAATTATACTTTCGGAATCTCCAGGTCCGAATTATTTCCCCTGGTTTTTTCATATTTTAAACGCGCTGTACAAAATCTAACCTTATACAGAATTATTATAGTATAGATTTCCTCCTTTTCAATGGGTAATATCTTAATTTTACAAGAACAATTTGAACTTATCTCTGAGGGAGTGGCTCATTTCACTTGTCATGTGACATATCTTCGGTAGCAGTGCAGGACCCTTACATTTTTTGGTGACATTGTCTTTCGTCAAAGTTGTCATGTAAGTATAATTGTATATATCATAATCTTGATGAAAAAAATAATGTCACCAAGAATGTAGTTCAAGTTCCTGTATTAACTCTGACGAAACACAAAAGAAAGATATTTTTTAGTTTTTTATTATAATTTTATTTACAAGTATACAAAATGAAGGTATTTATAAAAATAATTTTACTATGAGTACAGATTAAAAGATATTTATAAACAACCACTTGTTTTTTGAAGTGAGCCACTATGCAAATTCGAAACTATAAAAACTAGCAAAACATACTCAAATGAGCCATGGAACCATTAGAGAAAAAAATAAAGTGCCATCATTAGATTAAATAAAAAACAAATAGCCTTGTTAGGTAACATATCATCTGATTTTGAAAAAAAAACAATTACTGCATTATTTCACTAACCTATAATGTGGCTCGTAACAATCAATTTCTGTGCAGGAATGTGAAATAGGAAATATGGGATTTTTCCATGGGATACAGATTTATTTATTCATATTAATTCATTAACAAAAAACATTTGTGTCTGAAATATAAATATGTAGTCATAATTACTGATGGATGTTACAAATTTATCTTTATTTGCAGGTTAAACACGAAGTCGAGTGCTGGCCTTGTAGCGGCAGTGTCGACCCTTGCCGGTAAAAAGGAAGCTATATCTGAAAAAGGTGAGAACGGATGGTTTGTCTTAATATGACTGAAGCAAAACTACTATGTGAAATACTTACCTCACTAGGAAGTATTGTAGATGTCCTAATATTCCCAATGATCTCTTTGGTATATTTTCCGGTCTACATTTTACTAGGATTGATTCCAGCTATCCATAGCATGAGTGTAACTTGCGAATGTATAGATGTTGTTTTTATTTTTTTATTAATAACTAATTACATACTGTTTCCAAGCATATTTGACTTTTGACGTTTGCATGTCAATCAAGTTACATATTTCTTGACAGTGAAGCCTACATGAAACAAATGATATTCTGTGAGTCATGTAACGCACAGACCATTGACACTACATAAATAAATCGAAAGTAATCGATTTGAAAATAAAAAAATGTTATACTTTAATCATAGCGATAAAAACAGCACTTTTTGTTCAGGGGAAGCGATTCTCCCCGGTGTTAAAAATTTTTGAAAACTTTGCGAACCATAGATGCGACCATGCGACTTATGTTCCAACTTTTTAGAGCTGCTGCTAAAACGCGGCATAAATCGTAATAAAAAAATATCAACAATCTTGTAACATCATTTTATACTTATAAATTAATTTGCACTAAATTATTATTTAATTTACTTAAATTTGAGCTAAATATTTATTATCACCAGTGACAAAATAAATACATGCGGGTAGAATGCCATAGAAAAAGAAATTTACTTGATGTTGTATTATGTGACGCATTTAGTTCGTCAGATTTAGATATGGATTTAAAACCTGATTTCAGTACAGAAATAATTGATTGTTTAACTTTCTTTTTATTTACTTTCCTCATATTTGAAATGGAAAGCAGTGTTAACCTGAGTTGAAAGACCTATTTAGGCATACGAACAATTAACGCCCTCTTCACCTCTCGTGTAACAATCTAGCACAGAGGTTCGTTTTTGACTTACAATTTTGGTTTATAATTAGAATATTATTGGAGTTTATTTCAACAGACTTGTGAGGGAGCACTATCTCACTGCATAATATGTATTATTTGTTGTGTTTGTCTATGTATGTATATTAGGGTGGGTCAAAAAAATCAACTATTTTTTTTTTTACAATTAATACGGAAAAATGGGTTACTAGGCACCTTAAAAAAATTCTCACCAAATATGAACTCTTAATTTTAATATTAAGATCCTCCGCGTCGCAGTTTTTTCATTTTTTTCTCAGTCCAATAGAAAAAAATTCATTCCTCATCATTAATTGGTCGTACAGAAAATTTTTTTCTAAGAATTTTGTAGGAAATTTAATGCTCTACAAAAAAGGTATCTTATGTTTTTTCCGTAAACCTCACCATTTCACTAATATTGAAGATTTAAGATTGATTATTTTAAGTCAAATGTCACTTTTGTTTATGAATTTTATAACTCGACAAGAAATGGCTATTATTGAATAGGCAATAGAAATTTTTGTAGCAAATTAACTGCTCTATAAAAATGGTATCTTATGTTTTGGCGATTAAATTAAGCGTTCAAAAGATATTCATCATCAAACTTTCATGTATACCGATTTTAAGAGTTTTTGATTAAATATTCAAAAAATTTCAATTTAATCTATCAGTTTTGAGAAAATTTACACGAAAAAAATTTTTTTTTATCAACTGAGAAACTTCAAAATGTTTTTCAAGCTTTTTTTTATGTGTAAGTATTTTTATCTACATTTAAAAAAATAAATTGTACATTATTACAAAATTTTTTTAAGACGTTTTGAAGACGTTATAAAAAAACAACATGATCGTGATTTCTAATGATGAAAAATGAAAAGTTTGGAATTATTGAATAAAAATTTTGAAAACAAAATTCAAATAATACTTACATTAAAGACAAAAAATGAAATTTTCTCAAAACTGATAGATTAAATTGAAATTTTTCGATTATTTAATCAAAAACTCTTAAAATCGGTATACATGAAAGTTTGATGATGAATATCTTTTGAACGCTTAATTTAATCGCCAAAACATAAGATACCATTTTTATAGAGCAGTTAATTTGCTACAAAAATTTCTATTGCCTATTCAATAATAGCCATTTCTTGTCGAGTTATAAAATTCATAAACAAAAGTGACATTTGACTTAAAATAATCAATCTTAAATCTTCAATATTAGTGAAATGGTGAGGTTTACGGAAAAAACATAAGATACCTTTTTTGTAGAGCATTAAATTTCCTACAAAATTCTTAGAAAAAATTTTTCTGTACGACCAATTAATGATGAGGAATGAATTTTTTTCTATTGGACTGAGAAAAAAATGAAAAACTGCGACGCGGAGGATCTTAATATTAAAATTAAGAGTTCATATTTGGTGAGAATTTTTTTAAGGTGCCTAGTAACCCATTTTTCCGTATTAATTGTAAAAAAAAATAGTTGATTTTTTTGACCCACCCTAATGTATATATATATATATATATAATATGGTTATTTAGTAGTATCTATATGTATAATTGTGTTTAAATGTATATGGTAAATATATAAGTTTCTTATTATACATTATATTAGATATATTATCTTTAGTTTAGTTTTAAGCTACACGCCAGCAATTTATTTTGATTGAGATCCTTGTCCATCCAAAGGTTGCCTGGAAGAGATTGCTTTAAGCAATAAGGCCGCCCATTGTACTACTACCTATTAATTTTCATATATGTTAATGTGTCACTGTTTTAAGTTGGTGTACAATAAAGAGTATTGTTGTTGTTGTTGTTGTTTATTCCTTAAAAATCGATTTTCATATACAGCCTCCAATATGGAAATTTTATAAGGAGTGGGATAGTTATAGTGTTAATTCAAGCTTTCTTTTTTTAATATACTATTTCGAACTTGAAGGCAATAAAATCTAAAATAACATCCATCAGTGAAAGATATGGCGTTATGAAATAAGAAGGTCTTCTAACCGCCCTAATTCGGCCGCAGCATTGCTTATTCAAAAACTAGTATTGAAGGAGTAAACTCCAGTCGTGCTTCGGAGCTGACACACATTTTTTTGATGTTGTTGTAGAAACAGCTGGTAAGAAACGTTCAGCAACATCTCCCGTGAATGCAGCGCCAGCTAAGAAACCTGTTTCGAGACGAGAGGAACTTTTGAAACAATTAAAAGCTGTAGAAGATGCGATAGCGCGGAAGAGATCGAAAATATAAAAAAACCCTACAAAATTGGACTTCAAGTTCTCTTAGCTCAAAATGGCGATTGTAAGGCCATATAATTATTTGTGCCTGTTCGGTGAATATTCTGAAATAATTAATCAAACTTATTTAGTGTACAAAACAGAGCAACAATGATAAACGATTTAATGCATTCTACTATTATGACCACAAAGAGTTATAAGTCGGCAATATTGCTTACTAGTTTGGTGTAATTATTTTTATAACAGCAAAAGATGATGAAAAAAAATAAAAAAATGGCTGTTAATTTTAAATGTATCACAAGTAAATTAATATTTCTTAAAATACCAAGTTTGTTTGCAACTTTAATTAATAGTGTAAACATAAAAAAATACTAGATCTTGTGTTTTGTTACATTCTTAACCGATGACACATGCGAAATACGGCTTTAGCGCTAGTTGTGGTATATTGATTGTTTTTAGCAACTGTGTGTTTGTGTAGAAAATCTGATGTTTAGTGAAATATGACTCGAAATACCAGAAAGTCATTGTCGTCAGCTAAAGCTATTATTATGGTTGAGTCCAGGGTGGGGGATTTTATGGGCCCGACCATGTCTAGTAGTGTATTAAAAATATAATTAATTATATTTTTAAATTAAGTATGAAACAATGCAGAGGTGTATTTATCAAAAGATTTTTTGTGTAATATGGTATTGTGCTCGGGCTTTATCTGGGGTAATGACTGTGACCAAATGCGTTTTAATTACAGCGTTAAAATTGACTCCGTCAACAAAGAGCTGCTTTATTGAATATATATGTTATGTATCAATATTTAATGTCATTAACAATTAATGACAAGATTGCATCACAAATATGTATCAAGCCCGTTGCTACATCTGCGGAAAACGGTCAATAACTATAACCTTATCATAGATGGAGCAGCAGGGTGACGGATACTTTTTTAACTTGGAGATTACCCTATTTGCCTCTACACTCCGTACTATGGTATACGATCAGATGAACATGCATATTTTTCATCTCGAAAAATATCATTTCTGCGGTATAGAAATTCACGCAATGCAAGCATAGGCCTAGTGTAGAATGTTATAAAGTGACATTATTAATAAAGAACTGCATAATTGAAAACCAAAATAGAAATATCTGTTATTTATGTATGAAAAATATACATAAAACAGTTCAGGCAGAATGACTAATTACAAAATTATGGCATTTATTTAAATTTCGTTTCTTGTAAATGGTAACATACAGATTAGAGCTTGCAGTGAGATTCATAATATTAAGATAGTTTTTTTAAGTATACAACAATAATATGTATTTTTTGTATTTAGTTCATCACAACGTTGAAGATGGACGTAGTTATGTTTTAAGGTTTAGTTAGGATTTGTGTAATTTCGTCGATCTATTCATTGCTGCGTTTTATAATTCGGTAGTTGACAGTATGAAAAATATAGGCTGATATTAATATATATCGTAGATTACGATCTATACATGACAAAAATAAATTGTTTTAACTAAAATATTAAATGATATTTTTGAGAAATAAAATTGTTATATTGCAGCCATTAGCCACGTGACAATGAACGCCGATCAGAGCGCGTGACGTCATAGTGTGCTAAACAAAAGAAGTCATCAATGACTTCTCAGAAAACAATTCAATGAAACAGATGTTTGTTTTGCACACTATGACGTCATGCGAAACGCCATGACAGCTAGACGCGTTTTTGTGACGAATTGTCAAAATATTTATAAAATTGCTAAAATAGACCATAAGGCTCTAAATAAACCTGTTTCTCAAAAATTGTCAACTACCGAATTGCCTCAGTCCACGCCAAATTATCTGGCTGAACTTGGAATACATGGCTACGCTGTTACATAAAAAATTGTATTCAGACCGACGAGAATAATACAGATGTTGATATTTCATTACGTAACTGTGACAGTAATGAAGGGTAGTAAATAAATACACTTATTTTCACTTTGTTTTATTTATTCACGTATGACTGTTATTTCTGCTAACCTATACTTTCTTGAGGTTGTGTTGCGTGTTAACACTTGATTTATATTTGACTTTAGCAACCCATTAAGTGCATTATAAGCTACATAACCTACACCACAGTTGCAAGCTTCTGTAAAACTGAACGACCCCTGTGATACATAACCGATGACTTCTCTTATACCACCAAAACGGACAACTTCAACATTGGAAGGTAGCCACAATTCTCTCATCATTTTAACATAATTAGATGGTTCCCCTTTTAATTGGCTTTTCTTAGTCACCTGTGAACAATAAATACTTGCCTATAAGTAGTGTTCTCAATCATCTATGTTGTAACTTAGAGCTCACTCTCAAATGTCTTTGATTTTCATAATATTAATCTATTTGGAACTTCTTTTACATGTTTTTCATATTTATATGCATTTTATTTAATATAGCGTTATATAAGACGTGTCGTCACAGGGCCAAATAAATCTTTTTTACTAAAATGTGGTTTTTTTGGGTGAATTTGATCAAAGGAGTTTGAGAGTAAACCATCTAGATACATATGTGGCCTAGAAATATATACATCTAACATTGTAGACAGATTGCAAAATGGCCGTATTATGTCTCTTTCACGTATCATGCTTACAGCAAACGACTAGTCATGTGGGGGCCTAACCTCTATTGAGATCGCCTCCATTATGTCCAGTCAAAGGGGTAGGGCCAGGGCCAATAAATACTGGCTTGATCTCATGAGGGATCATAATGCTTACTCGTGTTCTCATAGTAAGATGACTACACAATGGAGAAACTGTAGAAGCTATGACCCACCCTGTTGCAGCCTAATTGTTAAATAACAGATTTGACTTTCTGTAATTACTCACTGATTATGTATTATGTTATACTCATTTTTGTCAAAGGTTGATTGCCTATAAAATTGGTAAGGTGTATTCTATTATGTATCCTATATTCTGCTACACAATGTTATGTTAAAATAATAAAAATAAGGTTTGATCTATACTTGTAACTGAAGAATGAACATTGTCTCATTGTCAGTGTAGATAAATATATGGGGTATCATCAGACAGGTCTTAAAATTAATGATTTCTGTTGAGTTTCTATATCTTACTATCCAAGTATGTGCATGAACTTTTAACTAATAAATAAAAGTAATGTCAACTTTCTACATATATACACAAATGCAACAATAGCCAGAATGCCAGATTTTCAATAATCCCAATAAGCTGAATAAATCCAGTGAACAAAACACTGCTTACATTATTTGTCTTTCTTTGCTTGCTTTGTTTTCTTTTTGTCGTTTTATTTCTTTGATGTGCTCTTTTCTTATTGTTTTTCTTAATTCTTCGTTATTGTCTTTATGTTGGGGCTCAAATAATGATTTTATATTGCCTATGTCATTTTGCTGAGGTATATATATAAGGGCATGTCTTTTCAAAGATCCTTTTCCTAGCACTTTCACATATATTTGCACTAAACATGAAGCACTGTTTTCTATTTCTGGTAATGCCGTCTTATTTGTAATACAGCCCTGAAAAGCAAATGAAGTGTTGTTAGAAGGCACAACAAAGTTGGACTGATTTTTGAAGCTGACTCTTCCTTTGGTTATGTATTTTTTGGATATTATTATAATATTTGGATATCATATATTATATGTATGAATTATGTTTAATACTTCTATGAAAGTGGTCTATATGTATAAGAAAATGCCACATGCATAGTGGAACATTTTAAATTGTGTAAATTTACACACTACAAAAATAAATTTCAGACGATACCTGTAAAATGTGTAGTATATTTCTCTCTCTAATTACAAAGAAATCATCAATGGTAGTATCACTCCAGTCTTTAAGCAACACCTTCCATGGACAAATGAAAGGGCTGTTGATTCCTAGTTTTGAGTAATTAACCCTTTTGCTTGGTGGTAGTTTGAAATATTTGTCTTTGAATTCTGCTTCTATTCTTTTCATTTCTAACTTGCCGGCTTCTGAATCCGGTGGGAAATAGGATTGTGCCATTTCAAAGGAAAGGTTCTCAGTCTCACGAAGGCCTCCAGCTCTAGCTCCAAACATGATAAAAGTTAACCAAAATGGCATACCATAGCTTGAGGGTATTATAATATCCCAGCCACTACCATAGCCTGAAATATAAATAATAAAAGTAACATAATTGATGTTGGATAAATATTATTAGAAATGTTCAAGTACAAAACATTAAATTATTTCTCTCCTCTAAGAAAGAAATTTCAAATAAATATGTAATATAGATTAATAATTAAGTATGTTTTGGTTAACACCATAAATTGTTAGTTCAGAGAGAAGCAAAATAATATTATTCATATATTAAACATTTAAAGTTGGATTAGAGGGTTTTACACACTGGTAATCCTGATGTGCAGATTTTCTCAGTGTTTTCCTTGACCATCAGCATTTCATAATATAAATATGCACATAGTAGGTTAGTAAATTTATCTAAGTACATACATAAATAAATCAGCTGACAAATATGCATATTATATATCCCCAAATTAAGCAAGCTATGCTTGTATTATGAGTAATATACAATGGACTATTCTGGGGCTGATTTCAGACACCCAGACCATAGTAAAGAATGGAGAATCTAACCCAGAGCCTTGGTGTTGCAGTTAGGTAAACCATCAAAAGCTTAGCTCACTTTACCACAGAGCACACACACATGCACTCACACATTACTAAGCTTCCTGGCTAGAATTCAAGCCCACATTATTGTAATATGACATTGGAGATACATTGGCCACTAAGCTAGCTATCAGATTTAACATTTTTATTAACTATAACTAAAAGTATTGATTCAACCAGTTAGCAAAATTATAAGATGTAATATGGTTCAATTTATACTATTACCAATTTTTTTCAATTTTGGTTCTTGGGCTCCTGGTCTTTGAACTAGTACAACAGGCAGGCTTTGCAATTTTGGGTCACTGTCATTTACCTCGCCCGGGACGAGTTGAGTTTCAGTAATGTGTTTTATGTATTGGGCATTACTCAACCTGTTCTCTTTTATAGAGTTACAAACAGAAGTATTCCAAAGAGGTGAAATTGCAACAAACGGAGGTATTTTAAGTAAAAACTTAGTATTAACATGATCACTTGTATTGCATAATGCTTTAGTCCTAGCTGAAGGTCTTCTTGTGCGAGGATCATTTACAACCAAACCTATTACTATTCTTGGAGGCAATTCTGATGCAGATTTTATTGTCTTCAGTTCATTCCAATATTCTCTCTTTGTTTCTAAATCTAAATCACCTACATTAGGTATGGATACCCATTGATTATTTTTGGTTTTATCCATGTCTACACATTTAAGACTGTGAACTAAAATTGCATGACTGTTTGGTCCTGTTAAACGGAACCTATTGAAATGGCCTGGCCAGACTTTTATTTGAATTTTTTCATAAGTATTGTTTGATAGTTTTCTTTTTTTCCCCACAGGTTCATTGTGCTCAATTTCCTCTTTACTTGACACTAAATCTGTTATCAGAGATTCAATTTGCTTAGATTGGGATGGGTGAACAAACATCCAAAGATCCCTTTGTTTTGTATCTGAATTAGTTGGTGTCCAGATGAACTGCACTTTTCCAATGTAATGAAATGGAAAAGAATTTTGTTTATATATATTTACTAACCCTTCTCTACATCCACTTATATAAGCTTGAGCACAGATGCCCAGGCCACACTTTGGAGTAGTGATAGATTCAAAAATCTCTTTAATGGATTGTATAGACCCACTTATGCTTATTGGTGTTAAATATGATATGTCCTGCAATAAACAGTGAGCTGAACTTGCTCTGTAACAGGCTCTGAAAGACTTATCACACGGTGCATAAGCCAACCGATGTCCCCAACGTTCAATCATGTGGAATCTCTTTGCATGCCAGATATGAGTTTCCAACCAAACATTACGCTTCTGGCGACGATTATACTCTTCTAAAAGATTTGTTGGTCGCCGCCTGTACTTTCTTGATGGCCGTTTTTGCTTTGGAGGCAAACCACTTTTCTTTAATTGTTCTAAATGAGCTAGACGTAGTCTTTGAGGTAGCCTCTTACTATTGTGACTCATAACACGACGTCGCATATGGACAGGTAATGTTTGGAATATAAGTTTTGTTTTACTTGGTTGAAGAATGCTTTCTGTCATTGCAGCAATTTCCACACTTCTAGATGCTGCAAATTTTAGGCTATTTGCAGAAAATGGGAGATGTTCTGAACCACCAACACTGGCATCAAACTCTGTGGCATCCATTTTGTACTAGTAATTTGTACTTTCACCACCAATAACTATTTTTTTAATATTTGATAAGATACCACACTAAATTAATAAAAGTCAGGATATTCGAAATTAAAGATCTCTTATCAAAATCATTTCAAAACACAACAGCATTTTATAACCTCAAACCGGTATCAACAACTGTCAATGTCAGTTATACTTTGGATACATTTTGTCTATGAGTTTTTACCTTTTATATTTGACTTCACAATATGTATGTTACCACAACAAAACACTGAAAAAAATGTTTTTACGTTTTATTTTACACCGACATCAAGATGTTTTAGAAAAGAAAATATTTTACTTTTCAGCTACTTCTGAAATCAATTTCTTTTTTGCTATAATGTTTTTCTTCTAAAACGAATTGGTTGGTTGATGTTTCCACCTTTATTATATATGTTGGAAACATATATTATTATACAACACGGCACAGTGTGAAGCGTATGGAGTCAAAGTTACTATATTCTTTGACCAGACACATATTATAAACACCCGACGACTCTCACATGCGACGCGAGTCTATTGCTTCAGATAATAATAATAATAATCATCGGCAGACAAACACACACATTGTATATCCCCAAATTAAGCAAGTTACGCTTGTGTTATGGGTAATATACAACGGATCACTCTGGGGCCGATCCTAGACACCCAGACCATGGTAAATAACGGAGAAAATACGTTTCCGAAATTTACTATACCGGGAATCGAACGCGGAGCCTCCGCGTTGCAGTGAGGTAGGCCGGCAAAGGCTTAGCCCGCTCAACCACAGAGGCCGTCAAATCATCAGGATCAACGTGATATGACCATAATGAAGTTAAAAACGCCACCCGACGCGTCATGCGAAGTGTGTTCTGAACCAAATATACTCTATGTTCTGAACGTAGGCAGAGAACTACGGTTCTGGACAACACTAGATGTCATGGGAGTATTATTTGTAAAAAAGGAGGTCAATACTGTCGGTCACATAGCAACACAGATAGTATTATCTGTATTAAAGACAAGAAACTTCTTGATTAATCTTAGATGAAAGTTCATAATTATAAAAATTGGTTTTTAACAACTTATTTCACAATTTTACACAGGCTTCAATCATTGTAATAGGTAACGCGCCGTATTATTCTCTGATAATAAAACTCCATTATCAACAATGTTTCTTTTTCTTAAATGCAGGTCGAAAGCTACATTATTTTGTACCCTCCAGATTTATTCTCATCAACGTTATTTTTTATGGTTGTACCCAGGATTATTTACTATCACTGAATGACATGATGCATTATCCATTAAAATAGGTAACTGAAGATTCTGTAATATTGGGTTACAACTTTCGGAAATCCATTTTTTTTTAAATTTGAATATTCATTACAGAATAATAATCACTGGTAAAAACAAGGCTGAACCTTGTTTTTACCAGTGAACATTAAAGTACATTGGGCAAAATATCCACCTTTTTCTTTACATACATCTATTAGACTTCGGGACTGTTAGTAGACTGCCAACATTTAGTTACTTTGTAGGACACGTATACGCGCTGTCATCCTAAATAATAATATTTTTTGGAACTCTAACAAAATTTCTGATCTGTGATAGGTGGAGATAAGTAATGCCCATGTTTTGAAGTAATTTTGCGGATTTTGCCATGATTGCCAGTGTTTTTGTAGACTGTTGAAATTGAAATTTGCTTAAAAGTTCATGACTATCATCAAAACCTAATTATTCTTCGACTACCAGTAGGATACTTAGAGTTCCCATACTTCTATTTGTAGTACTACGTAAAAATGAACTTTCTGACTAATGACACAGCGGTTAAAATCGTCTATTGGTTTTTGAGTCGCCCTTTTCTGTTTTCCGGATGTTATAAATTTACTTCTATTTTGAAGTATGTGGCCTTTGTTCACAATGTGCTGAGAATTGTTTTGAGAATATATAAAACGAAAAGAAGAACAAATGTTACATAACATATAGGATATTTTTATTCCTAAATAAATAAAATATAATATAAAAGTATCAAACTCGGAGTTTAAAATCAAACAAATTATAAATAACGCTTAAAGTCCAATAAATTATGCTTAAAAATTAGTTATTGCCTATACATTACAGGCGATTTACAGTAGCTATATAACACAAAATCACTTGTACGTACTGGTTAAGTAGGCTGTTCGACCGAAATCATCCAACTGTTCAAGCGACTAAATTCATTGACTTTTAAAAAATTCTTAGATTTTAACTACGTCTTCGCATAGATGCTATATTAAAAATTACTTTAATATTGTGAACATTAATGGTTTAATTTCACAGGCGCTAAAACAAAGATTTAAAAAGAAGAAATTATGTTTAGATAAAAATATTTTTATATTTAATAAAAATTGTTTTTCTATTGCTTGAAGTGAGCAAACGGGCAGACGACCCACTTGACAAAAAGTGATTACCGTTGCATATGGATATTTACTACACCAGGGGCGATACCAACGCGTTGCCAGCCTCTAAGATGGGATAGAGGGAATGTACTTAACAGGACAGATGGGATATCAAGGAGACATGAGGGATGCAATGGAGGGGGTAGTATACGTGAATGTGGTAGAGATGATCAAGTAGGGGGAAGAGATAAGGGGTGCGATAGGGATATAGGGATAGGAGGATTGGATAGGGCACGGGATCTGCGAACAGTATATGATGTATTTCAATTTTAAATATTATAATATATATGTTATGACATGTTCTCAATTAACATAAGTACCCAACACAGTCTTTTTTTTTTCAAAATAACTAATATATTTAACTTTAGGACAGGATATGAAAAAAATCTTCTACTGAGCTTCCCATTTATTCTTAGATAGGTAAGAACATTCTTTTCTGTTAAAATTATTTTAAATCGAATTACTTTCTAAAAATGTGTAAAATTACTTTAAAATTAACAATAGCTGTAGAATATTGATAGTTTTTGAGTAGTAATTATGTTTTTGTGAGTCTGAACTCTGTAAACTGTATGTAAGTCCTGTGAAGTGTATAGACAAATGTGGCCTTTCAAGTTTTCACAAGAACTCAGTTGAATGGCGTTAGTTGTAGCCTACAATACAACTGGGTTACTATAAGAAGACTTATCTATCATAAGTAGCTGTATGGATTTAGGTTCATTTGCCTGCCTTTGTGACGAATTATAACAACAGATACACGCGCGAGCGCACGCTCCAAACACACACACATACCTACGCGAACTACACGCACGCGCAAACAAACTCCACACTTACACGTATACATACTCCACACTTCTTATTTTTAATGGTTTATCTGAGGACCAAATCAATTAGAAACAATAGATGGAGTTTCTTGATATAAAAGTAGAGTTCGCGCCACGAAAGTAATCCCACGGAAAATAAAGGTATTAAAAATGGCAGTTCCGCTATTTTATAGAATTTTGTTCGTAAAGTAGCCAGGAAATATGTTTACGGATTTCCAAATAATTACACTGGTAGAATTATAGTACGGCGATTGCAGCCCCGTGTGTGGGACTTCTCGTGGGGCGGACTGTTAATCTATTTGAGAACCATTTAAAATGGATTGCTATTGTTTTTAATGAAATAAAAGCAATTCTTAAAAGGCCTTATTCAAAAGAAAATTGAGGGAGAGAGGTGCACATTCGACTCCCAAATGCCAACGACAGTCTGGTCACCGGAGGCGCAGATATACGCAAAATCTCCTCCCGTTATTCCATCGCAGGGGACACGCATTTGGGGATGCGGTGGATTTAAACTTTTGCTGGTGAAGTGGGTCACTCTGCTTCTCGGGGTGAACTACGTTCAAAACCTCATTTCCTTTCACCTCAAGCGCAGGCGCAGGGGACGCAGGTTTAGTAGAATAGTTGAGAACGTCTGTATCAGAGTCCCATACATGCGTGCAACGCTTAACCCCACCGCGTAAGCTCTAACCTCCAGGGTCCTCCAAGGACCCTGCATGGTATGAATTGTATTCTCCCTGCGTTGTCAAAAAAAGGGCTGGGTTAGGTTGGGAATCGGTCCAAAGGCGCCAGGCATAAAGAGGCTACCCTCCATATCTCTTAAAACAAGCCATAACAAGAATAAGACGTGTTAAACGTCAAATTGGTGAAGCTCTAGAAGCTTGCTGCTTGATTAAACAAAATATGCATGAATGAAATGGAGGGTAGAAAACGGATGCCATGGAAATTTATTTGGCCAGGGCACCGATAATGTTAAAACCGGCGCTGCAGCGTCACGTTGACTGTGCAGTCCGAAAGGATCAGAAATACGGAAGAAGCAAGAGAAGTTAAGCTTTTATAATGTCATAATGAAATGACTGAATATTTGATTTGGAACAATACAAATCCGATATGCAATCACGTGCGTAGCCGAACTCTTGTCATTCGTTACACCAAAACTCCAGTGAATGTAAAATATTGCGGGGAATATGTGGAATTACGCAGAAAGAGCGTGTTAGGTGTACTCTTAGATCCGCAGCAGTTTCTATGTCCATGACATAGTATACATACCTACCGCAAAAGAACCACTTATACTAGCAGAATCAAGCTTTACGAAAATCGACAACTTACGTAAATAACAAATGTCTAACAGCCCCCACAAGATTCCTGTAACCCCAAGAAATGTGATACACAAGCACAAAGGCTAAAGTCGCTTCGCTTCGCTGCCGCCTGAGCCTTATAACCTATGGTCAAAAAGTTTGAACCTGTTCATAGTAAATAAAAGGTGTCCCATAACTAAATATCCCACCTTAAATAACGTCTAACGTCAGGATGATGAATCAACATAATGTAGAATAAAATATGAAAAAAAAACATTTACATACTAATTTTTGCACGATTTCCTACCGACTGAAGATAAGAAGCTTCGTGATATTATGTATTTGTGGATTAAAAAAAAAACAGTAATGTTGTTGGCATACAAAGCAAGCGCGTTGTTCCAAAGTAGGTACTATATTAAACAAATCGTTTCATTCTAACATTGCTCATGTATATAAGCAACATTATAGTATTATTTATATACTTTCATTTATAAGGCGAACATCGTGGAGGGATGATCTATCACAATTCTACTGCAGCAACATTAAATTCATTAATTTAATTATATCTAGTAACAATACACTATTTTTGTTATAGATAGGTAAAAAACTATTGTTATTTGTTGCGGTCTGTTCCATGTAAATCCTGGATTTCAAAAAAGTTTGATTGCAAAAAGTATCATCATTTGAACGTTAATCTGAGTATTAAATTCCGTTTTCGTTCTGAACATCCTTTTGACTGCTTAATTTTTTTTTATTCAATTATTATTCAGTAAGTTTTAGCATTTAATGTGTTAATTGATCATTGAATCATATTTTAAATTTCATTAAAATAATTATATAAAATTTGAAAAACGTTATGAATAATAAATTAGCTGTTTCAAATGAACATTTAATTTGATAAAAAATTGCATTTATTTCAAACATTATGGCTTAGAACTCTACACATACGAGTGCATACTTAAGTTTATTACTTTAATTCGAGCTATAACAATTTATTTCGTCTTTTTTTAGATTTTAATAAATGTATTAAAAATATTTTACAATACATTTGTTCAAAAAATGAATTTACAAAGCTTGTAGACTATATACCATCACGCTAAGACCAATAGAAGCGGAGCGCCAATGAAGAATGTTTCAAAATCGCGGGGACTTTTTAACTTCTTTATTTTTTAAACTATTCCACGCGAACGAAGTCGCGGGCACAAGTTAGTATATAATAACTACGTATGTAAGTTACATGTATATTTAATTTTAAATTGTAAGTATGTATATCCATTTGTCTATTTAAAATGTTTAGCCCTCTGTTTCTCTACATTGGGTACATTGTAGGTAAGAATATGCTTATATTTTGGGTTGCCTGTAGAACATGTCATTGCTCATTTTGGTGTACAGTAAACTGTTGTAGGCTATCTAAGCTGAAAACAGCATGTGTAGGTCTAAGGAAACTAGAGTAAAAGAAAATTTCCTGAATTTACATGTGCATGTTTAATGGTTTTATTATTGCTGGGACTTCATCTGCGTTTGTGTCAAATATTTCGGCTTCGGACGAATGAGTTTTATTTATAGCGTTAGAAAATAACGTCGTTCGCATAGCCACATTAGTGCATATACATACGTTATCTGTAAATATTTAACGTCATTAATAATGTCGCATCACATCCATCACCACATGTGCGTGAAATGAATATTAATTAATTAACTTTAACAGAGATGTAGCCGCACCATAAGATTATTATTTTCTAGTTGTTGATTGCAACTCAGCTATCTAAATTATCTTTATTTAAAAATATTATAGAGTAATAAATTTTAAGGATGAAGGAACGTAATATTGGCAAACAAAGAGAACAATAATAGGTCGTCTTATCGCTAATAACGATATCTTACAGACAACTTTTGAATGGGATATATCTACAATAGATGTTGTGATGGAAGTTCAGAAGTCAACAATATATCTGTTTTCTTTGGCATTATCAGAGATAGTATGTGCCAAGTGTAATGCGATTTAATATCACTTCGCCTTTTCCTTGCAAATTACACTATTCTAGTACATATCCTCTTTAACGCTACAAGTGATCCTGTCATAAGTGTACCTACAGGTGAAAACTTTTTACTTGTTTTTCACCTTATCAACTCTCGTAATTAACAGTTTTATTAGTATGTACTATGAACATATAAAAAATAATTTAAAATATAAATAGTATTATATTATTATTAATTATTTAAAATAGGGCCTCATTACAAGTGAGGAAACAAGAATTTTTTTTTATTTTCATGTGTTTATACATTAAAGAGTAGGTACGAGAGCCACGGGCTCTCGCTAATCACTGTCACCCTGTTCAGCAGGGTAGCCGATCATCGATGCCCTACACACACATAAACCATAAACTTTTTCACGTTGGTCCACAATGTATCATCTCCAGTAAGAACGAGTGTATATTTATAGATAATTTTGAAACCAAATAATGTTCGTTGTATACATAAACGGTTTAATTCATATTGAGGTAGAGTAAATTTGTAGACTTCTTTAAGGTTCGTAAGTAAGCCTACAAACTTAGCCTAACTCGATATGAATAAGTGTCACATAATTGTAAAATGTATAAGTTATTATTGCATAACAGCTTAGTTTAATAATTACGTAGAATACATGTTAAAAAGTGAGCGGAACTAAATTAGTTATACAATAATAAAATTTATATATAAATATAAAATACCCCGAAAACTATACACAAATAAATAAGTAGGTAGATATCTTATAAATAACGACTTGTTAAAAAATAATAATATTCTTCCGTCATATCCTTGTAGTGGAATTTCGTTGATTTAGGAACAAAATCAGCTTTCACAATGATCTCAGAATATGGAACAATCTGTCAAACCATTATGAAAACCAGTTTCGTAATTCCTTTTTGTTTTTCTGGTATTTTCTTCAGTGTTCTATGTCTTCTAGTGTTTCTTCGATCTTCTTTTCAAATACAGCAAATTGTTATAACCGATTATAATTTGCACGATGTCGCTTTGCTTTAATGAAGCAAACGACCGCCGTCCGTGTTATAAACATCAATTAGATTGGAATTCAACGTATGTGGCGTTGAACGTGGTTGGAAGCAATGGAGGAATATGAATGGATTTGTCATCGCTCGATTGGCTGAAGTATGCGCTGGGATGGCTAGTGACGCGCGCGCCGGGACGCTCCCATTAACCGCATCACTGCCAGCCATATGACATCATGCTGACTCACTGGCTCGTTTCGCTAGCTCTCCCAACGATGCCTCTTTCCCTAATTAGTACTTTTCCGCCACCATCTGCAACACAATGTCATTTTGGTTATCGTTCGTATACGCACAGTAAGTGGATGTTAATATTTTTAATAATATTTTTTACGGGCAAGTATTAATGAGTTACCTAATTGGCCAAATATGGTACGGTGGAGTAATACGACTAAGATAGTAGTAGCCGTGCGTGGGGCCTACGATGCACAATGAAGCAAGCGATACGGGCTCACCCACTCCGCGAGTCAGCACTAATTAGGCAAGGCGGAAAGTTCGTCGTCGCCCGTGGCCACAAAAGGTTCGCCACAAGCGCCTTCGGCCTTGCAGGGGCGGCTGCGCGGGAGTTGCTTCTGTCATACGTTATTTCAATTACTTTACGAAATTCATATATAGAAATAATTTGTATTGAAAGCATTTTATCAATCTCAAGGGCAAGTCCCTTGAGATGAATTATTCCTATTACCTAGTAATATTAATTTTGTACATTCATTTATTTTCCCTACGTTTTATTATGTGCACTAGTCACGAAAACTTAGAAAATAACTGTATTCCCGTTTTATTTTGGGAAAAAATATGATTTAAAATTATTTATTTTTTATTAATAATAATTGTGCGACTTGTTGTGAGAATCGCTTGTACGTACATATTTTTTTAATTTACATACATCTTACATACATCTGCTGTTTCAAAATTTATTGTTGTTCTTTTCTAGGGAGATTCTCTTTCTTACTTTTTCTCTTTTTGTGCTCATGTACGCTCCTTATAAACTACTGAACTATTTCCTGCGGCCGGGCAAGCTATTTCTGTCAAGATGGCTACTATACTATAGACCAGGTCTAGAGTATGCTTTCAGCTGTGTTTTGGCATTAGTGGCCAGGTCTTAGTCTCCCTTTAGAAAGCGGCAGCACATTGGTGTTATAAATCTCCATAGGCGATGGTAACCGTTTTCTATCAGGTGGCTGTCAGCCTGTATGGTGAACTTATGCAATAAAAATAAAAATATATTTCTAAATTAAATTAATTATGAATTAAAAATAACATATTCTATACAATTTCCTTTACGTATTATTTATTATAAGTACATCTATTTATTAATACTATGTTAATATAATATAGCAGTTCTTATACATTGATAGAGTCTTTATCACCTGTGGCTTATGTCCGTTGGAATAGTCGGAGCGGTGGCTGGGGCGCCGAAGACGTGGCGCTGTTGCGGAGGGCGCAGGTGCGAAGAGCACGCTGGCGCTGACGTCACGTCCGGCGCGGTGGCGCGGGAGCTCAATGGGCGCGCGCACTATGTGGGCCACACGTGTCACCGCTCCCCGCTCACCCCGCGCGCCCGCTCCGCACCCGCACCCACAATCGCTGTTCTAATTGCTGACAACTATGGGAAATAGCGCAAATGTGTTACTTTTATCGCGGGGCATATTTACTCTTGTGATAATGACGAATGTGGCTGGCGTCTTTTGATATACAATTATTGTGGTTGTGGCGCAACACTAGCTCAGTGGTGCGGCACTAGCTTCGCGTCTGCGCCTGAATTGTTACTTTTCATTTGTTTCTTTTTGGCTTATATGAACACGCAAGAATATGTTGACACATTTTCCAACTAATATGCGTTAATTTGCTTATATCACCCATTGTTATCCACCATAAAGTTTATTCTGACTAGATATCTCGACATGTGCAATAATTGAATTTTCCTAGTTATAAAAGGCTTTCCCTGAAACAGATTTTTTTCTATTGGTGTAACTGACGTGAGAATAGAACATGGCAGTAGTCAAATAAAATTTAATGTCGTCGTTTTAACAAACATTCGTCATGACTGTAGAGTTACAAGTTCAGCAAGCAGCAAGCATGTAGGTGGACATATTACTTATACAAACGAAGCGTTATGCGGCCACCTTTATTATGCGTACAGCGAAAGAATGCAACTTATTCCCGGAGTTTTTCCGGATACCTATAACCTGGGTTGTCTTCAAGTCTTGTGCGAATAGAAGGTACCCTACGTAAGAGTGCCATATCTATATATATTTACGCTTAGTACTAGGCGAGATTATGGTCAAACGAGAACCTATTCTACAGCGTAGTAATCTACATAAGTCTGGCTGAGTTCTCTTCCAAAAACACGTACCTATTGACGAGAAACTATGTAATACCATACGTAAACAAGAACGTAAAGCGAGGATCGGCAGATGCCACAACGTAGACAAGAGACAATGGGCTTAAAAACGGAATTTAGCGCGTGAGGTGACGAAATGAGCTCCCAGCTCCGGCGGCGGACGGCGCGACATGTATGTAGGGCGGCTAACGTGCCGACTATTGATAGTATAGCGGTGCATGGATTGAACGGCGGCGGCGAAACGGCTGGACGGAGCGACCACGACAAACGCTGCGGCGGCAGTGTGACTGCTATGCACCAAAAAATAAGCAGTTTTACTAAGTTTGTTAAATGGAACTTATTTCAAAAGGCAACTGCCTGGTTATAATCTGAGACATAATAAAATGAATAGTGTTTTAAATACATTGATGAATTTCTCGATATTTTAATATATAATATGGTTTGAAGATGTATAAACTTTAAACAAATTCTATGTCAACTAACGTAATAATGTTTTAATAAGATGAAATAATTAATGAAGTCATCTGTGTCGTTACGGAGCAAGCATGTGGTAAAATAATAGAAGATCGTGTAGTCGGCGCACCGGGTATGCAGTTATAGAGATAGAACAGGAATTCCATGGCCCTAACGGTGAGTTATTTCGCCGGCACACGGCGGCCGCGGCGTGAATGGCCGCGAGATGCAGCGGAGGCTGCGCAGCGCGCCCCGCAGCCTGTGCCGCCCCGCGCCCTCCGCGCATTCCGCCGAGTGCGGTGGAGCTAGTCGCTTGCGCAACCTCCGTCGCCGCATTCCATTCATAGCGGCGCGGACGCGCGGCTCAATAAACGGAACAGTGCGGTCGCGCCTGCCGAGAGCCCGCTGCAGCTGCGGTGCGTAGCCCCTTGCCGCTGGACGGCTGTTCTCCGCCTAGCTACTGCCTTCACCTTCCCGGAATAATGAAACAAGCGCGGTTTTTGAAAATTTAGAGCGTTACGGCACATTTCTTCTTGAACGTCACGGCGGTCGGTCGGTGTGAATTCCGTCGGACGTTGACCCACGTCGCCACTGCTTTCTCCGAGTCGCTGTTTGCTATTGGAACGAATCTATTAATTGGAGAAACTCAGTTCACACATGAGCGTGGAAAGTAGACCGATGAGCTTTAACTCTCCGACTCGCAAAGTGGTAAAGCGACGGGTGAGCATCTTTCAAAAGGAACCACAAATATTGTGTGTTACTTCCACGGAGCGGAACCTATACAAATCGTGATGTGCTAATAGAACGTTTACATTTCTAAAATATTACTAATAGGTACACCCCATCAGTTTAAACAAATTAAATATATTTAATTAATTTGTTCATGCATTATACCGAATAGATCGAGTTATAATTCGTTTTTACGCTATTTACTTTTTGTATGCATACAGGGTAAACTGTACATGAGTTGTGCGTACTTAATTAAGTAGCTAATATTGGCATCATAATGCATATTAGGCCGATGCTCGAGTCGGGATGCGCTTTCGGCGCGCCTCTAGACCGTGTGCAGCGAGAGAGCCCCCGGCAACGAGTAGAGCGTGCGGCCGAATGCCGGAGGCTGCATCGCTCTCCCCCGCCGCCCGCAGGTGAAATGTCACCAAACAGCATTCCGAAATATTTGAAACGACCTTTATGGCGCGAAAGAAAGTGGCCGGGGCGCGGGGCGCGGGGCCGCGCGACCGTGGGACAGCGGCGCGCGCGCCAGTCGCACGGCGCCCCCCCGCCCGCGCGCCGCCGCCTCCCGCATTCCAGCGCGCCTCCCTCCGAATTTATTCAGCCGCGACCCAGCACTGCGCGGCGCTGCGCCGCTATCTTCGTGCGCTACCCGCTCCGCTCGTTATGGGGCCTCAGTCTACCTCCGCACCACACCGAAAGACGAGCTCGACAGTTCCTACCGATTTTATACATCTCGACATTCAAATATAATGTCAATATGCAATTTTAACATTTTGCAAATATATTCCTGTATTGGATTTTTACCAAATCAGCACGTGCTATTTCGTATTGTTTCATTAAGTATAATAAACTATATATAATTTTCTTAAAAATTAATTTAAAAATGTTTCAAATATTTAACATCAAATAATGGGGTAAGTTAAGTTTCTGGGACCATATTTTTCGTTTTCGAAGACGGCAATTTCCTCAGAAAAGACATCAACGCGTCTAAATTTTGATCACCTTTGTATTAACCCTAATTCCGTTGAGCAAACTTGACAACAATAAAAGAGATGATTACTGTTCAAAGAGTAGCTTGGACGTGATAACGGTATACATTAAAATACGATGATGAGGTAAACGTGATGTAGCGGTGTTGAAGTGTGCAGACGCTGCAGTCGGTGGTCGTGGTAAAAAAGCCGCCGCGAGCGCGATCGCGACTGTGGACAGCGAGAATAAAACGCGAAGGCGTAAGCGACGCGGTGTCGCAAATAGCCCGTGACGCGGCGGGCGCTGCACTTTCGCGCGGTCATGTGCCCGGCGCCGAAGCCAGACGCTCGTAATCGCTCCTCTATTTAAAAACGTCGCCGACGACGCCGCCGGTGGCGGGGAATGTGCCTGCGACAATGCATGGGCGTCAACGACCGCTCGCAGCGGAAGCGACACACTTCCAGCCCGGAAACATACGCCCGCACCCGCGCCTTAAGGGACCGCACTCTCTCTATTTATAAACGCAGGGCGCACGTCGTCGCTCATGAGGGAGTATGATGTAATATGCTTATTTCAGATCCTATCCCTTTCCTTCGAGCATATGTATATCCGCTCGGTACAACGGCTGCGTCGCAGTCACATTAAAGACGCACTTACACGACTATTCTAATGCCAGCGAAAGAATAGCAGGGTACAGTTTTAATATCCACAAAGATAAGCAAATGTTGAGATGACGAATAAAGATAAAGAATAAAGTGAGTGGGGCCATATTTATTGACGCGTAGTGCCGAATGTTCCACAAAAGAAACGAGCAGTGTAATAACTCAATCTGGAGGGAGCGAGTGGCGTGGCGAGCGGGGCGCAGCGGCTCCCGGCGTGGCGCTGCGCAGCGCCCACCGGCCCGTTCCGGTGGCGCGCACCTTGCTCATTAACGAACGAGCAGGTAAGGAAAGTCCAAGGGCCCACCGGAGATAAGGTCAATAAATGCGCGGCTCTCTGGTTCATAATTAATAAGTGGACCGCGATACCATCTCAGGGCAATTACCGAAATACATTGGGTGTGCACCAGAAACTCATTATGCGTTACATATTCAATTAAAATCTTCAATTTGCCTTTAATACAATATATACTTCAATGTTGGCATATTCGCTGACACGGAATCTGCCAACTAACGTCTTGTTAAATACAGCCCGAGCTATATGATGTCGCATGTTTAGGGTTATCTAAAATAGTATGTCTTAAACTTAAGTATTATATATTACACCGAATAATTACCGCGACATCTATATCTTGCGGTAATCCTCCATTTTCCAGGATAAAATGCATTCTGTGTACAACCCTGCTACCGAAAGTATAGATAATGATGTGAAATTTTCACGACCGTCGACTTCCTTCCAAAACTACGAGGAAGGAAGAAAGCATTTAGCACATTCATATTTAAAGAGTAATACAGATAATATAATATACCTACGTAGATATAATGGAATAATCTGTGCGAACTATTAACTATATATTTTTAATTTTTATTTTATCCGAATAAGCTATGATATTAAAGTAAGTGCTATTTATCTATTTAAAAGAAACTACAACAATTTAATAGATATAACATTGAATATTCTCAATCTAAGCAAGGTAATCTTATGTTATGGGTAGTAACATAACTGGGTGATTTCTGACACCCAGATCCTATTAAATAACGGAAAGTTCGTTTACACAAGGCGAGAAAACGAACCTGGAGCCTCCGGTTTGTTAGTTAGTATAGGTTTTTCAACAAAACGCTGGTTTTGCTGACGCTGCGGCCTACTTAGACTGTTTTAATATATTAACACACAATTATTTGATAGGTGAGTTGCTCAAATTTGTCACATACGATTTCAATTATCACTAAGTTGAACCGACAACTCCAACAACTCGACACTCCAATAATGTATATATTAGGATATAAATACAATATCAATATTTGTTATTGTCTGTTTTGTTTTTATTTATCTTAATTATATGTATTGTGTAACATCTATGTAAACTGTTAATTAATTACACGTACTTGCATCACCGTCATACACTCTCGATTCCTTTCACACAATCCACAGCCCGGGTTGTCTGGAAGAGATCGTGCTAAAGCGATAAGGCCACCCTTTGTTCCTGCCTTGACACGAAATGACTGTAAATAATTTACTTTAATATGTGGTGAATAATAAAGTATTTTCTATGTATCTATCTACTACTACAAGAATAAAACTCTGAAATTACAACATGTATTTCTTTGCCTTCCTACTACAAGAAACATCAGCATTCCAGCAATTACTGCTAGCATCCGCCACTGCCATCAACTACCTCTGTAAGTACACAAACTGTACAGTAAGCACTACTTTTTCATGGACAGTGGAGGAAACGTCTTGGAATTAACAACTAACATTGAATACGGAACGAATGCCATAATTTGAATTGTTAAATCGAACAATAGTCACGACAGTGCATTCGCGCATGTTCCCGTGTGCTAGCGAGTTGTTCCAGATGTCAAATGTGGCGGAGACGACACGGGCACCTCGGAGCTTGTCTCTTCGTGTTCTAAACACCACGTCCCGCATTTTAATGCGTTGTAATTATGTTGGACATTCTACTTTTTAAACTGTTAATCACGACCAAGCATATTATTAAAACACGACACGGCTTGAGGATTTCCTTAGTGACTACTTGCGGTTTCGCCCATCGGGAAGTAGTTGCGTATAAATTCAGATTCATAGTATTGGCATAGAAGAAGTTAAGTAGAATTGACAACGGCTGAGTAAAACGATCTGTAAGTAAACGCTCTGGATAAGACTTGAAATCCTACTTTTGTAGAAGGCGGAACAAGGTTTTCATGCTAATATTATAAAGAGGTATAGTTTATTTAATAAATTATATTAATTAATAAATTATATTAATTAATACATTTTGTTTAAAGAGGTAGAGTTATAGTTTGTGACATTGTAGGAGGTAATCTGTGGATCTAACTAAACCGATTTTTAAAATTCTTTCACCAGTGGAAAGCTACATTATGTCCTTAGTGACTAAGGGTATATTTGATTGTGATTAATAATAAGTATTTTTTTTCTGATGCCCAGCGAAGTGGGCACGGTTCAGCTAGTATTTATTACATACAACCAGTTTTACCAAATTAGGAAAAAAGAATACAAGAAAATTGGGACTAAATTTGCGAGTGATCCTGAAATTATTTATATATTATAATCAATGACAGATTCCGATGATCAAGTTTCATCACGATATTATCTTTCAGTTTTAGCACCAGCTAATTGTAACAATATGTAAATTAGAGCAGAAAGCCGACTAAGTAGTACATGTCTTCCGGCCAGGATTCGAAGCCGTGTCCTCTAAATTAAGACGCGAGAGCGCTAACCACTAAGCTACCACGGTTTGATGTATAGCCAGTTTCTATATCCTACTATTTATTCACTTGCTTTACTATCCAAGCCATCAGAAGCCACAGATGACCACCTAAAACCCGAATTGGCCACCGAGCGCCAATGTATGGCCAACCAAGCCGCGCAACTAGCCAGTGGAAAACCCGCGACGGCTATCGAACGCCGTAACTTGGCCAACCAGTGCTGCTGCAAAGCCATCTCCGTGCGGAGAAGACTCTAGCAGCGCTAAGCCCAATTATCGGTGGGTAGTTGTTGCCCACTGAGCTACAGCCGGGGTAAAGAGGTAAAACCTCGAGGCCTCAACCTCCTCATTATGATAAATGGAAGAAGACCTTGGAGAGAGAATATTTATATAACCTGAAGTCCAATTTTAACCGATAGTAAGACAACTTAATCGTCGAAATGGTATAGGAACCGGCCAGTAATGAAATAATCTACAAGTTTGAGGAACATTTTTTAATGATCAGATAAAAGTTATCAGTCGAATAAATTATGAACTGACTCCAGCATGGCTGTACCGTGTGCAATATTTGTGTAACCTAAATATGGCGTTTATTTTAATTATGTAATAGTAATTAGTGTATATGTTTTAGAAGAGAAACAGGTTGCCTTTAACCGTCTAGGGTCTAGGGTCTATTTAAGATACTAGGAAAAAAATTAAACAATCTGGCTTGTCATCGCTAGTGATAAGTAAATATGGCAGCCGTGCCGCTTAACAGAACATTATTATATGTACCTCTCCTGCCACCATCGCCACTACCCCTAGATTCGGCTCAGATTTAACAACAGTTTTAGTAATTAGCTTTTATTATAATTGAAAACTAAACTAAAACAAAATCTGAAAGTCTTAAGGTAAAAACAAGCCCATCATCCTTTCTAATTTTTAACGAGGGGAAATCAGTATGAGCTCTAACTGCCGCGGGGGAAATGTGCCGGGGCCGTGTGGGATTCGCCACGTAGGGGTGCGACTAGCATCCCCGAAGAAGTACTATTGCTACCCGAGTCAGGGATGCCCACTAAAACCCCTCGGTGTTGCTTCCTTTGGTTTAGGCCAGAGCTACGGGAAACCGGAAGCTCGACCAACTCCACGTATCCTGGCAGGGCCCTGCCCCAAGGACCGCATCTACTGCCGAGGGGAGCAAGTTCGTACCCTCACCCTCCCGCAAGTGCATCATCCTTTTTTGTGACACCATCTGTGTGGGCGTCGCCAGATCGAAGGTGGCACTAGCAGCACCTCTATAGCGTTTCCCAGCATTTATTTTACTTTTGACAGCTCGATGATGGATCAATTAGTCTTAATGTCTTATGCGTTACCGACTCGATATGTTATAAAAGTAGATTTGATTTATAAATGAATTTTAATCAATTTAATCTATGTATATATTTTTGTAAAAATATTATATCGTGTAATAATATATATACACACACACATATATATATATATATATATATATATATATATATATATACCCACATTCCAATGAACATATTTTTACATATATTGAATAAGCCAGTTTTCTTATAAAGTAGAACATTTTTTATTTTAAAATCGATTACTTTTGATTTTTTTTCGTATAGTGTCGATGGTTTAATAGTATATGTTACATGACTCACAGAACATCACTATTACGTCACCCTCAACAATAAAGTACGACAATTATGTCATTTATTTCATGTGGGCTTCACTGTCAAGAGATATGTCACTTGATGATACACGTGCAAACTTCAAAAGTTAATTAAATGCTTGGGAATAGTATAGATAAGCAGTACTAAAGATGCTATTACTACTCCCCAGTTAGGGATACCCACTAAAATCCTTGGGCGTTCCGTCCTGTGCCTTACGCCAGGGCAACGGAAGCTCAACCAAATCCGCGTGCCCTGGCCGACAGGGGCTTCGAAGGCCACAACAACTGCTGGTGGATTAATTTAATTTTCCGGCATCTTCATGGTCTAAGTCCATCGTCCTCACTCAACGCAATTTCGATTCTTCAATTACACCGGTGGCAAATGACATAAAGCTTGGTTATATGTTGTTAATACTACTTATCCAGATAAGACATTCGTTAACCAAAAATAAGCTGACAGTAAAATGCTCTGCACAAGTACATACTTTGATTGCAATTTAAGTTTATACGAATTTAGTAGCTACACAATGACCGAATGGGGTATGTGTAGATGTGTGTAATCTTACACAGAACGTGTTAAAGTACACACTGATTTACTGGATGGACATTGTTATGCTAAGAATAATTCGCAATAGCTGAGTGGGTAAGGCGTCTCATTTATATGACGTTGGTTCGAATCCTGGCCGGGAAGCATACATCAATTAAGCAGTTTCTGACTTAATGTGCAATTAATGTGAAGAAAACGTCACGACAACTCGTGCATATCGGAGGTTACTGATATATGAAAGTCAGTAAGCTAATTAGGACAAGTGTGACGAGTATGCTGCCCAATTCCCTCAAATAAAGATGCCCGAGTCCATTCTTCTGATGTTATGAAATTATATGTTACATAGAAAGGTGTAGTAATTAATCAAAAATAGAATTTTACCTGGTAGTTGGTTTCAGCATTTAATTACGAATTTAACTTATTTTCAAAAACCACTTCCAATTTAGAACGAAATGTCTCTCAGAAATAGACATACTCAAATGAGTCGTTTTCTTGCAAAAATATCATAAAGCGTGTCAAAACATGCATGCATCATAACAAATAATATGTTGCAGACACTTCACATTCTCGTCGATTGCGCATTTGTTTACTGAATATTATGTATTTCAACAGAATTCACATTCCTTTAGAGTATCGTATAACATAAAGTAGTGACATTTGCAAATGAAACTAATGTAGTGTTTTCTTTATAGAATAGGATTGCTTCTGACCATTTGATTCTATCCATGATAGTCAGAGGTGAAATAAGCTTACTCAGATACCCATCAAAGCATGACCTATTCTATACCGAATCCTAATAAGGTTATTACATATCTACTAAATGTGGAAGTAAAGAACTTTGTTCGTGTTTGTGGTATGCCACTATATAAAGATACATCTAACAACCTTGACATCTTATGGTAGTAAGACATAGCTAGCACACGTATGCCACCAAAAATCCCCTTGACTTGTGTTTCGGAATTAGTGGGCAGGTTCCAGTCTACCTTAAGAGTGCAGTAGCGTATTTGTAAAGTCTTTGGTGTTGCAAATATCCATAGGCGATGGTGGCCTTTCTATCAAGTGGGCCGTCTGTCTGTCTGCTGAACTCATTCAATAACAAATAAAAAACACGTTAAGAATAAATTGTACGGTAACGTATTATTTCGCCAGAGAGCATCGTTACTGTTGTAGTTTTTGAAGTGAAACTTCTTTAGAATAGTTTAGAATTGAAACTCGATGAAACGAAAAAGCGACACTAAAAAGACATAAGCACATAAATCTATAATCTAGGGGCAAAGCCTGCGAGAGAATGAAATAATAGTTTTACAAAGCACAGCACAGATTAGGGAGCCAAGACCGATGATTAAACATAGGTCCAATTTGGACCGAAATAAAACTGATAATAATATTTTGTAGACTAAAACAGTGAAAAATTGAAAGTAATACTTAAAAAGTTTATTTTGAGTTATAATATGTTAACGGATGTAGACTAAAGGAATTATATTTCTATTAATATTAATAAAAGCTAGTGAAGAATTATCTGAAGTTTCACTTCTATTGCGTGTGAACTGGACACACACATATTTGTTTTAGATCATCTAGATCACGAAAGTGGTTACCTTCGTTTATAGACGTTTGCAAGCCCATGGGCAACGCCAAAGCATTGCCAGCCAAGACTGAGGTAGAGAGGATGGCATATGGAATTGGAATAGGGGCTGGAAGATAGGATAGGGAAATTTGGATACGGGAAGTGGGCCATCTGAACTCTCACTTAACACACGAATAGCTTAAGGCTATTTGTTTCACGCCGACATTCTGGGAGACAACACATGGCAAACAAAACATGGCTCTACAACGTATAAATTAGTGTTAGCTTTTCGTTTTGCTGTAAATAGTAATTGTGGCACTTCCCTGGTTTTCCTAGGAGACGGCGCACTTTGGCTTGCCTAGATTCCGGCCATTGTTCGGCGGCGCCAGGCGCAGGCGCAGGCGCGCGCCCTACATGTACAATGCACCGCAGCTCAGGCGCAGGCCGCGACCCGCGCCGCCCCTCTCCCCAATTCCGTCTGACTCGCTGCGCCCCGCATATCGCACACGTCTGTAATTACGTACTGTCATGACCAACTTTAACGTGTCACCGTTTCATCTAATTAACAGCTAAATTCTAGTATTTGCCGTTTGATATTTGACGTTTCGTAACAAATGTAGCTATCATTTATCTGTATAAAACGGAACATATTTCTCATCATTGTTGATTTATTTACCTAAGGGCGTAATAACAGAAATTCTTTAGGAGATTAAACAACGAGAATACAGTCGGGGAGCGGAAACGTGTTACAATAAATTCTATTTTTAAATATATAAAACTATGAGGGCGCAAAGGGAAGTTTATTAAAGTATCCCAATTAATTTGACAGTCCGATCCCCTGTTACAGAGGAGGAGATTGAGCACTGCAGTGCTGTGTGAGCACGGCGTGTCGGATGTCGGCTCCGATGTCGTGGAATAGCTCATTATGCGCGTCGCACCGCGCCACCGCGATAAATAAAGAGGTCAAGGTCTAATTGGCGCCCACCTGGCGTCCACAACATTACTTACTCTAAATAACCCGCTATTCAAAAAATAAACAAGCCGATACTGAAAATAACCCAGACATTACTCAAGAGTTCATCATCAGAGGCTTATCAAATAAAGAAGCGCTTGTTGGTTACGGAAACAGACATTGTTTGCACCCAGAATACACAGGTAGGTACATAGTTTATTATGTATGCGTATGACCTCTAAGGAGCCACGATTGTCGGTCAAGCGACGTCTACTGAACGCACAGACGCGTTGATATGCAAATAATTCAATAAAGTGTGCCCGTGCGTATAGCTCAATGGTCCCTGAAAATTTGTATAAGTACATGTAAACGCGCGCACCGAGTGAGATGTGAGGCTCAGTTTAGGTGTGAAGGTCAATGACCGATAAGGTTTGCGCCACGCCGACCTGTGTTTCCCCCTCGGTGCCGCTACCAACGCCATCCAAAACGATATCCATCAACAAAAACACTTCTAGGTGGACTATTTTTGCATGTACGAGTATTGATATATTGATAGCAGCCTATTCTTGCTTCCGGAAATAAATGTTCAGTAATCATATGACCCAATTTACATCCAAACACTGCGGTTTAAATTGTTTATAGCTTCCTTAGTGATAGCCATATCTATCAATGTGGTTACCGGACGTATTTGTTGGGCAATGTGGGACTTTTGGTGACGATTAGGCAGTGGCAGGAGGTAAAAGCGCGAGGGCCGGGAGGGGCGCCTCGCACTACCGGCGCAAGCGCAAGGTGCACCTTATCGTGTCATTGTTCGCGGCGACAGATTTATAACTTCCCCTTGTCCTCAATAAGGGCCCGTGAACTGTGCTTATACTCTCTTAATACATTCTAAATCATTAAAACAATTTATGAACGGTTAAAAAATTAAAGAAAGAAGCTTTATTTTATAAATAAAACTTCTTAATTAATTACTTTCGGAATCAATATGGTAAAGAGAGAGGGGAGGGAGTTTAAATTATAAATAAATGAAATAAATTTTTGGACCAAGTCTGATCTGAGATTTGTTATGTTTACTTAATTAGGATATGGCTTAATGCTCAGAATAAGCTGTTTTTTTGATCAGTAATTAAATGGTTTATTCAACAAAAGTTATCCATTGAGATAGATAGATGTTGTGATGTGTATTTTTCACAGCTATCGACTACTAGCGCTTAGACAATCAGAGCTTTGCTACTCTAATGAGGAACTCTGCATAAAGGACATATTTCACTACTTTGTATCTGCGACTTAGGCTAGACAGTTGAAGCGCCCAATTGGCCCCTAAACTCAAGAGGGCGGCGGGAGGGCTGTCGCATCTGCTGCCCAACATTTCATATGCCCTATTCCTATTTGTATAGGGCCATAGACGGTCTGCGGTAGTCTGCCCAGACGGGAGTGTCTTAGCTACCGTCTGGGCGGACCGCCTGACGGCCTAGGCTGGCTGCGACATGCGCAGCGAGTGCTGACCGTCAGGGCAATAAGAGGATATCGTACGGTGTCCTTCGAAATGGCCTCGCTACTCCCCAGATACCCACCTTGGGACCTTGAAGCCAGGATCCTCACGTCGCTATATCAGTGGCGCAAGGAATCCTTGGCGAGAAGCACGAGACCGGCTCCTCAGGAAACCGATGCTTGCTGGTCTGAACTCCTCGACGTTGCTATGATGGTCTGGGAAGAAGGCATCCCAGTGCTGGTCTCGCTTTCGAAGCGGTGAGGCCCGTCCTGCTGGACTGGACTGGACGAAGGACGAGGTCGAAGACACAGCACCCTGAGCTTCCAGCTAACACAGTTCCTCTCGAGACACGGCTTCTTCGGGAGGTATCTGTGTCACCTAGGCCGCGAGCCAACATCAGGGTGCCATCATTATGACACGAGCGACGAGGATACGGCACTGAACACTCTACAGGCTTGTCCGTGCGCTTGGACAGACCAGCGCCGAGACCTCGTCGCCTTTGCCGGACTATGGTTGGGAGCCCTTCCAGATGGGTAGCCGTCTTCTCCTTTTGCTAGCGTCTCATGGTTGCTAAGGAAGAGGCGGAGCAGAAGCGTGAGCGCACGTCTTTGCTCTGGTGCCGCCAAAGGATCACGCGTCGGCGCCGCAGTGCCAGTTTGGACCATCGGCCGCCGTGAGCGGTCGAGGCGAGTGGCTGATCCCTGTGGAAAGGGTCCTTACCCGCCGTTATGCCGTAGAGATGGGGGCGCGGCGTTTTGCGTTGCCCACTCACCTCTCCTCCCGTGGGGCGCGTTACAGACTCCCAGGCAATGAGAGCATGAAGATGCCGGGGGACAAAAAGTAGTTCCACGGCAGTAGATGAGGCCGTCGGGCCGCCTCCTGCCAGGGTAAACGGAGAGGGCTGGGCCATACACGCTATACACCCGTGGCCCTGGCATTAAGGGCGAAGGACGGAATACCAGGCGTCTTAGTGGGTATCCCTATCTGTAGTGTGGTAATAGCATCTTTAGTTCTGCCTAGAGGAGCTAGTACCATCCCGACCGTCCTGGCGAATCCCACACACCGGCCGCGACTTTCCCCCAATCTGGCAGTTCTCAATCGCGTTTCCCTTTGTAAAAACAAAACAGGTGAAGCCGCAATGTCGCGTATATCCGTCTCTTCATCAAAATAAATGTATCTAATGCTACTGCTTTATATGGGATAATGTTATGGCTATTACGGAGACGGGTTTAATGCGTTATTTGTGATACGATTTTGTTCATAATTGTTATTGATGTTAAATATTGATCGATAATGTATGTATTTAAAATAGTTTAGCTATTCGTTGCAGGCGTTGTTTTCACTATTATGTTATACTATAAATGAGACCCATTTGGTTAAATTCAATAACAATAACGTTATCGCAGACGAAACTCCAGTATAACATATAGGCTGTAGTTACTCATCATTAAAATTTACATTTGTGTTGCCGTTTGATTACCCGTATGGTTTGATAACATTGAAAGGCTACTCACTCACGGGGTGGCTGGTGCAACTTCGGGGCGCTGTATTAGTCTGGATTCATTGAAGACCTCATGCGTCAATTTTCAAAATGGATATCTGAAAAAAGAAAGCAATAATGTTATTGAAATAATATGAAATATTATATCATTCATATGAAATACTGCCAGAAAATAATATAGGTAACAATAAATTAAAAACAATCGAAATTGTTAATTTGTTACTGAAAAGTGGGATTACGTTCCCAGCGGGGGCCTAGACAATCTGTGAGAAATTCCGCACGATGCCATTCCGAGCGCACTAATGTGGCGTCAAATCATTATAACTCTGCTGTGTGAAAAAAATATGTATCTAATTAATTGTCTTTTCTTAACACTTAATTAACTTTTAATTGACATACATTCCATTATTAATACAAAATCAATCATAACATATATTGGTTGATTTTTCGAAGTGTCAAGTCGTCCGCTAATCGGACGACTAGACATCTTTTAAGGATCTTGCTAGTCGTCCGCTAACAATAACAATTTAGTTTCTAATTATGTTTATGCTTATTTGTCAATATTATGAATGAATCACTAATCTCGTGGATGTTGTTTACAAAACCTTAAATCACACATACAATGACTGATTTAAATACATAACTGGCATAAAAACATAATTTTCAGAATTCGGTGTTTCAGAAGTGTAGCTGTTTTACACTTGTATGAATAAATTCAATGTGGACGATTGGTTGCAGTAAACATCTTGTATACTTTGCCCTTCAAATCATGTTTCAAGTGATTGTTTCGAGTTATGATTCATTGGATGTATACATTTATTATGGGCAGTTGTGCGCAAAATGTATTCTATGAATACGTACTGCCGTCACAAGCGGTGACATTGATGATGTCATGTGGATGGTCGAGTGGTATGCGGCTTTGCGGCTATGCGGCATGCGACTCGGTTGTCGGATAACGGTGCGCGAGACGTTCGTGCGGTGCGTTCCCAGGCATCGGCACACCGCCGATTGACGCCTCGAGATAAGCCCCATTCTATACCCATACCCAATAAGCCATTTCCTTGAAACTCTAACAAGAGAACCGCTCCTAAAAAAAATGACTAAAACCATACAAAAGGCCAGTGAATAAGGCGGGAACGCAAAATATAAATGGCCCCAATTCTGGGAAGGATCGGCGCCCGCACCGATGTACTCTTCACATCCTTTATAATTAGTATTTTTTGTTCAGAGAACTCTTGGTAGCTTACGGTGGGGATAAAAGTGAATGCTTAGTGTGAAAATGCATGCGACTTATCAGCTATACAATCTAGTTGTTTGGCTGCATCGAAGCGAACAATCGTTCGGAATACAGGCAGAAATCGATACATTTACCACACTACGATTTGTGCTAGATTTAATGTAAACACGTAAGCAGTACAGCTTGACAGGAAATGCTAGTGTAATGAAACGTAGTATTGTATCGTCTGTTGGATAGTACAGTGGACTGCAGTAGCTTTACTGTTATGGCAAGATTTCCTGAATTAACCATTGCTATATCCCTGGATAAGAGGAAGTACGTTGAAGGAAATACTTAAAAAGGTGCGCCCACGCCGGCTGTACTGCGCCGGAAGCGGAGGCGCACCACGCACTCTGCAGAAGTCGTTTTGTAGGCGTTACAAATGAAAGGAACCACAACTATGAGTCGTCCTTTGTGTCGTTCCATTTAGTGTTACTTATGAGAACAGATGAGAGCTAGTTCAGGATAAAATCAAAGGTTATGAAACAGCGGGAAGGGCACGTAATGAGTGATGCATGCCGGTCGTTCCTACGTCACTGAGAAATGGTGTGAGTCAGCCGTGGACGAGGGCACACGTGGTGCTGACGTCACACACACCTGACTCATCACATAACGCACTCGCAACAATTTAGGAGAGACACTTCCTCACCAGAATTGCTCTGGAATTTGCTCGTCTATTTGCTAGACGCCATTGCTTACCATTCAAATTAAAAATTACTTTCTGACGACGGTTAGTTAAAATTGTGTTGAAATAAGCATAAAACTTTTTACGACATATTTTTGCCTATGAAATATGTAATAATAAAATTACCGATAATATACAAATGATAAAGATTCACCCGGTTTCACTTATAACAAACAAAAAAAATTACAAAGAATATCAGAAATTTATAACAATACAGTAATTATATTTAATAACTCTTTCTTAATTTTTTAAAAACTGAATGGGTAAAATATAATAACACATAGTTATACACAAATAGAATAGGTGATATATCTTAAATTAACATTTAAAAACTTACTCAAAGTCAAACGTAGTTCCCCTATAGTAACATTTTAAATGGGATCAATGAAGAGGAATGCCGAGTGAAGTACATTATCTAAATAAGTACAATGAGGGTAGGGTTGGGCTGAGCAGAGTAAGTGCTGGAGGGCAATGAACAGCCAGGGGTTAAGCGAAGCCAGAGGAGAGCGGCAGCAGTGTGCGAGCAGGAGGCACTGCCAGACGTCATGCTCTGGTGACGTACGTCCTGTAGACAACGTGTTGCCTACATAACTAGACATATCTCTCATTGTTTCCATTTATAACGATTACCCACAAACCTACGGTAGTTAAAAATCAATAATTCAGCACTAGTTGCTCATTATTAGTATCGTTAAAACATTTATTTTCATATAATAAGAGATCCTTTTCAAATTTACAATTTTAACAACTTCTGAATGTTTACTTAAATAAAATAGTGTACGAAGAGTATTTTGCAAGGCTACCCTCAATTTTTTTCTAATAAGTTTCTCCATTTCAAACGATCTTTCAATTTTTGAATGGTAAAAATTATTTAACTACACATATTAGCAAAAGTTATAAACCCTTACGATACCGGGGGCAACACTCCATTGTAAAAGATGAAAAGCACTTCAAATTCACTATGCACTTTAATTTCACATCTGATATTGTTGTAACTGTTGTACTGGCACTTGTTTGTAGCACATAGCACGAAGTCCGGTCGCGGGTAGTTGAGTTCACTTAACAATGTGATAATACAAAAAGAAGTCAGAGGTTACGATGTTATCGAGGGAGACATGAATATTCGAAGACGCGAGGGTCACGAGTGAACGGTCGTTGTAGCATCGCTTCGCGGCGTGAATGGAACGACCGACATTTTATGAATCGAGTGCCGTCGCCCATTGAGCTGGGCGCGAGTCGAGCCGGAGCGCCGACGGTGCGCGTGCGCAGCAACACCGCCGCAGGCTTCGGCTGGGCCAGCCATGGCCCACGGCACCCGCACCGGTTCCGGGCCCGACGGAAGTGACGCTCACGGAGAACATGGCGGCGCGCGCAGGAAGTGCGCAGCTTACCTATCGGGACGTCTCAGCCAGCGGCGGCCTGCGCCTGCGCCCGACCGACAGCCGTGGCCCCACGTACCGCGTAGCACACCCAAGCCCGCATGCACTGATACCGATATCCGCGAAAGTACGCGCGATCACTACCTTACAAATAAATTATTCGTGCTGTTATCTAAAAATATTCGTGTGCGACGCAGAGCTCTCGCCACCCGCAGCCAGAGTCGACACGGACTTGCACACGCGAACCGCTTCCCCGCTGCGGGGCTACTGATGAGGGCAGGTCGTGCCGGAGCCGGCGGAGGCTCCGGCGCACGCGCATACCGCAGGCCGTCCCTCTCGGCAAGCGCCGGGTCACTGGCGTGCGAGCGGGACGACGACGGCTCATTATCACAGAGCTGACTCGTGAACACCAATAAACCGCGGAGTAGGGACAAATATTCGACCTTCACTTTACAACGCACACGAGCGTGCATGCCGATCCCGTCGCGACTAACCTCACACATACGCGCGCTGCGAGCCTCGCGAATTGCTCGGTGTCGCCTTGCCGCCGCGCCGCCGCCGGTGTGCTACATTTGACAATTTTTCCAGAAAACTGACATGCGTCGTCACCGCGGACGAGGCGCACCCACGTGCCACGTGGCCACACCACGAGGAACCACCAGCGCTGCTCAGCACATCAACAACGCTCTATTCGTATAAATGCACAGCTAAAGGCCTTCTTTCTAAAAATCACAAAAAAACAGTTTTTTCAGCTTAAACGGTGAACATGGAGCATAAGTAGGGAATTTTCATCTATAAGAGTACGAAGTACATTGCTTAATATATTAAATACAGAAATATCTTTAACATCATTGGAATTAATGTGATTTAACACCTTAAAGTTATACTGTAATTTTATAAACACTTTTCTACTTTACAAGTTTACCCACCTTGCCCGAATAATAACATATTTTAATTATTAGGAATACACACCAAAGTCTTTCCAAAATAAATAATTGAATAACTTACATTTTCTCATATTTTTATTTTAAAGGATGTAAGCAATTAAGTTAAATTATATTTAAATACCTTGATCATTATTAAATGAGGATATAATTCATATTACGTTCTTTTTAGCATTATTTAATTTTTGCCAGTGTTAGATGAACAAAAAACTCTAGTTTTACTAAATTTATGATTATTTCTATTTTAAAATTTAATTTTCCTTTGAATAACAGAGAATCATTCCTACTATTTGTATATATCTATCCAACATATTTGTAATTTTGTGTTTGTTAACAAAATTAAAATTATATGACAAAGTTTACGTTAAATAATACTAAGCATGGCGCAGTCTATTATTAATTGAATCAAATTTCCAAACATAAACCTGTTACTATTATAGTAAATGTATTTTTGGTGCTCCTACTTTATTATCGCTCATATTTCGTATATAATATAGGAACATTTTAAATATATATTAACTAAAAAAATAGGAGAAATTTTTACATTCAAATAATTGTATTAGTCACCGAATGGATTCTCAAGAAAAATATATACTTTAAATAAATCACTAAAAAATAAATAATAGGTAGTATAAATTTAAAAACTATTAAAAAAAAAGTTTATTTCAAATTACTTATAATGGTAGCTAACTGGCCTCTAATGAATATGTTATACTTTGAATAAATCAATCAAACATAGAATAAAATTAAAATAATAGTATGAAACTGTTAATTAATAACAGTTTTTTGAACTGTTATGAATTACTTCACGAAAGTTTTGCATTTTTACTTACTAATTTAAATTATGTTTTAATTTATTAAAAAAAAATGCATACCTAGTATCTACTAACGCAACCATATATATCTTCATTAATTAAATTGTCATGAATTTCATGTTTGTTTATAAACATTAATGGAACATATAACTTAATATAATAAATTAATAATATGAAAACTGAATTTTATGAAGGGTGATATAAAGAAATATTTCGTAAATATTTTTAAATTCCTTTATTATAACAAATTATATCAGTTTTGAAAAAACCTTGCTTTATTATATCCTATGAAGCAACTAAACAAATAAATTTGAATTTGTTTTGAATTGCTTATTAAAGTTTCTTTTTTCTGATAATTACAGTATATATACTTCTTACACTGGATTGACTGAAAATACATTGATAATGATTTGTGTAGTAAATTATTTTTAAATTTTATTATGAATGGAGTTTCTTAAATAAATATCATGGGAAATCTTTCTGATATTTAAGTTATTTATAATTTTTCCTTAAACAAACAATTTAGTTATAAATTAAAATGATTATTTCTCCTTTATTAAACAAAAAGAAAATGTTTAAGTTAACCCTTTGCACCTAAGCGCTATGAGGCTAAGTATTTTCGTATAGCATTTCGTTTAAAGTAATATTTTAGAGTAGTTCAAAATATAAAAAAAAATATTAATAAAAAAATGTGCGACATTAAATTAATACAAAAAAATACACAAATAAATAATGTAATGTAATATTAATGTTAATATAACAAATTTGGAAAATAATTAACATTCCTAGTTTTCTAATAGCTTTTATCACCAAATTTAAAAGAAATTCAAACTTTTTAAAATAAAAATATTTTAAAAATAACGGCGCAGACCATAGATTATATGTAAAAGCATTATATTGTATAAATCTCCTTTTATTTGTTTATTATAACCACTTGTTGCATATTTTTTTTGTATAACGTATTGCGTTTCGATGGGGCTATAGAAAGTCGCCAAAATTCAATGAATTAACTGAAAACAGTCTAGTTTTTTTATAATTTCCAATAGGCGCTGAGTTGTAGAGAGGGTAGATGCATAAAAAGTACTCAGGAAGTGCGTGCCAGTGTTGCCATACGCAGCGGAGAGTGTGCGCGTTCTTCGAGCGTCCACCTCGCATGGGTACGGAGTCGTCTCTACTTTTGCACACTGATATTACTGTAATACATAAAATTCCTGTATATAATAATGTTATCAATCATAATTTAATAAAATTGGTTTTAGAAATAAATTAATAAATTAAAAATATTTTTTTCGAGAAAACTTTTTTTTGTTAATATAACCGATTGACCTTCATATTGTTGGAAACCAATTAAAATTAGTTTAATTTCAATCCTTTTTTTCTAAAATAATTCATAATCATATTAACTATTTATTAAGATTTTAGAAGTAAATATACATTTATGGTAGGAAAAAGGGTAGGTAAGTATAATCTTAGTGTTCAATTGAATTTAGTATTAGAGCCTTTTACCAAAATAAATAGAGATCAAATGCAAAGTGAATGATATTTTGATGGGCCGAATGAGTATAAAAGTGGGGCGTGTAAATCGCTTTGGAATCCAGCGTTGTTATCGGCACGTAGGGCTGCCACTATCTAATCTTGTTCTCCCACTTTAACGCATAGATAAAAAAATACTTCATTTTTTAAGAACACCAAAAATCTGCATTATTTGTATATATATTTGTTTATTTTGTGCGTCGTGCAGTTTATGTATGAGTTTTATTATTTTGTATTAATAAACGATAAATAAATTTTGATATTTAATGTGATTTTTAATGTTTTCAATTGCTTAAATAGGAATTAGAAATCGTTATATTTCAATGTTCGATAAGTTAATTTACCAAATTATACCTACCTATATAATTCTGAAATCTCTAATATTGTAGGTATATATTATATAGATACATATCTAAGACTTCATTCTCAAAGGAATATACATAAGTATTTATTATATATGTATTATAAACCGTATTCCGATTGTTCAGTATCATTTGCTTTTATTTATTTGAATGTGTGGTAAGATACACATAAATAATCTTTGTCACGCATAGAAATATATTCATAAAAATGATATTATATAAATTGGGATTTATCAATTTAACTTTTTATAACATAGTTCTAATTTTAAACAAACTATACTTCGTATCTAGACTAAGTAAACAAAACAATAGACAATTTTTTGGTCATGAATTGGATCATCAATTTTTTACATCTCTTTGCACTTTATTAAATAACCAAAAGTTCATTTTAATGCATTCAATCACTGACCTTTATATCATAAATTTTCTTCATATTTGTAGTAGATACATACAACTGGTAATTCATAATGACGTTGATTGATATGAGTTTAGTTACGATTGATATCTCAGCAGCATTATAAGGGTTGACTGGATTAGGCTGTTAGCAGGAACAGTAGGTTGGGGAAACCGAAGGGCAAAGAGCGCAGCCGTAAGTAGGTACAGCGGCGGCGTGCTGCACTCCTCTTCTCTCAGGCGTGACGTCCGGCCGGGGTCAGCGAACGCAGGGCCGACGAACGCTTTCTTTGCTTCCACAAAGACCCTTCCAGATGTTATTTACACAAATTCCCGTTTTTTTATATCCAAAAGCCACGGGCTTTTATAATTTACAATCATAGCTCTAGTATAGAATTATGTTCGAAACATAAACACAGATCGACATGCTTTTATGTAGACACGCTTAGTATTAGATTCGACATAGTAAAACACAGACACTCGCGAAAGCTAGTAACCGAATATGTTACTCCTGCGGGACATCGTTATCAGATAATTGCAGCTGCAGCGCGACATCATGAGCAGTTCGGCGCGGGCGCAGCCATCAGCGCTAACAGATTAATCGTGGCAATGTATCACACGTGCAGTCCGCGCTAGCGGCCCTTCTATTTGTAAACCGGCGCCGAGGGCCGTGCATTCCTGGCGTGCCTCGGGCCCTGCGCGCCTCCGCTCGAACGCACTCCTCTATCCACAGCCAACGGTCGTTTCCAATACCACTTACGGACTGGGCCACGTTCTAATGCTTTTTGCACTTAGGGCAATGTATTGTGTGCACTATAATACCTTCTACAAAGTTGTCATTGCTTATAGCTGTTTATACATGTATCATTGGGAGCAATATCTGATCTCCTGCTGAGGAAAATAATGCCTGGTTCCTATATGTTACGGACGAGGGCACAATTCTACTATTACTATCTCGTCAAAATCCCCGAACACTTTCGTCTCAATTGCAGGTTAGCCTGATTCGGTATTCTCTTAAATCCTATGGCGTGACTCTATTTTTATAAATATTTGTATGCGAAAATTCGCAAAATAAATATTTATCATTTTGTTAGCTTTTAAATATTAATTTCGGCTAACGCCATTTCTGCTAATGGTAATGCCAATTTTTTTTCTCCTATTATTCTCCTACGAAGATATCTAGAATATATTATAGACTTAGTAGAATATGAATTATTGAGACTGTCGCAATGGAATCGTTCTTTGAATATCGTTGCAACGCTAAGATACTGAAATAGTACAATTGGCCTCCAGTTCATTTGCCTTACTACTGGTTAAACTATGTCATAAACCCCATATAACTAAGTAATGTCAAATTTCTACCAATGGAAAGGCCAGTGAATGAATAGTGGGATATTGCCACCGACCATAAGCAATGAGGTGAATTCGCATATTGCCTTAATATATTGCATAGAATAAAGTGCAATAGTTCAGTAATTTTGTAAAATTAATGTTTAATGTTATTTTAAAATTGAACCCTTTACGTATAGTAAATTTATTATTTTCAAGTTTAGGTAGTTAAGGGCACGTTGTCTTAAATCTGTCTGAGATGTATGTAGAGTAATAAACTGAAGTGCACAATTCGATTTCAGTTAATTCAATATTGATTAATTAAAAACTATTAGTTATCAAGACATTAAATTCAAATATTTTAACTTTTGAAAGAACTTAATTCTTACTTTACTTAACTTAATTCAAAAGTACTATTCAAAATAAGTTTCACTCTAGAACACTTTTTGTAGGACATAAAATAGTATAAGTTAAAATTTGAATTTACTTTCTATTCTATGTACACCGTTAGTCCCTTGAAATAACAATACTGTTAACTATTGCAATACTGGAGCAACGCAACAGCAGCGCCACCTATCGAGTTACAACCTCCTTTGCCTTCTACATGTATTACATTGAACCGTGCTCTCACGCAACAAATCAAATTTAATATCAAAAAGCTAGTGTGTGTCATTGGAACCTCTCACAACAAAACTCTAACAAATACAATACTTCTGTATTTAAATACATTATTAAATGGCATCGTGTTCGGTAATAAATATGTATATTCAATGACACATCTTTTCTCTTTTTTGAGATTTAGATATAACAAGTTTGATTATTAATCGTCGAGTTCGTAAGCGACAAGTTTGGGAAGATCCACCGTTAAATGTGGGGATGAAATAATTTGTGGATAAGTACGGGGTACATACTTATCCACAAATTACATACATAATGTGTAGTATGTAATGTACATAATAAATTTGAAATAATCGTGGATTCGATACGAGAAATAATTATAATACGTATTATCACATACTGACGATGGAAAACATTGACAGGACACCTGCGCATCGAGATAACCAATGTGTGAAACCCGCCTTGTGCATGTGTTTTGGGTATACCGATCGTTTTTTTTTGCATCTTTTCTAAAATAGGGCCATCCCAACTTTAAACTAAGAGTTACGAAATTCCAGCTAAACGTATTTTTTCGTTTACACAAAAAGATGGTTATTATAGAAATAGAAACGAGCTTGTAATTTTGTTAATCTTACATCTATAAGCTTCATATTCAGATTAGGTTATATCTAGTGCTTGATAAGAGAAGTGATGTTATGCGAATATTAATCTTTTTCTCGAAACAAATTATTATCAAAATTACATTTTTTAAGTAGTTAAAATTGTGTTTGCACTATATTTCATTAGTTCTGGTATTAATATTAAAGTAATATATTTTTTTATAAGATTAATAGCAATAGATATAATGGTAATAGGGAATATTTAAGATAGCGACACACCTGCCGAAAGTTCGACTAAATACGCTCGCAATGTTATTAAGTCACATGGCAAACCACCCGAAAATACGTAGCTTTCGGCGTAATGACGAATTTTTCTTCTAGTGGCTGTTTCCGTGAGTACGTTTTCAATGTATTTTGAATAGCAATCAACTCATAATGCGACATGTTACGTGACCGAAAGTTCGGCGAACGTAGTTAGTTTAACCATTTTATGTATATGCTCCGATACATTTTCGGTCTAAAAGTACATAAGTTCCCCTCATCATATTGTCAATGACTGATAAAATTAATGCTTTAAAGCAGCGGTCGGCAGACTTTCAGCAGGTAGAGGCCACAAGGTGGCAAAATATAGTAAAGACACTTGTAAATATTAAAAACAAAAAACATCTTATTTGTGTTTTATTTCAAAAAATAAGCAAAAGTAACAAAGCAAAAATTAAACACACATCACAAAGTATTATATAACTAGAAACTTCAGTGTGACGATTGAGGCTGTATTTGAGCGGCTATTTGTTGTATGTAAGGTTTCATGTATTGCTCATATGTGGGGCGAGAAGCATATTTATTTTCTCGGTAATGAAGGATTAAAAATTTGTGCGCATAAAAAAGTACTAACAAAAATTATAATAAACTGCTGAGCAAATCTTTTCGATTCGCGCATTAGCATGTTCACTATAAAGCTCGATTATTCAAATTTCTCGCCTAGTTAATAATTACGTTATAATTATAATAATTATTTATTTTGGTAGGTAACTATAAAAGTTTTATTCACAAACAGCCACGGCCAGCGGGCCTTATGTTGCCGTCCGCTGCTTTAAAGGAAAATAGCTTGATGAATACAATAAGATACTTGGGAAAAATTTCGTACCGTACTATTTTCCATCACGTAACGAGGTGAATTACACGGCGCCGCATAATTCGGACTGTTCGGTGCCTTTGGTGGGTCATGCTAACCGAATCCTAAGATTGATAATTTAGTCGCCGAAGTGTCGGCACCGTACCTTCGGCGAGTGTATCCTTACCCTGTTACTGTCACTCACAACTGATCAATTCAGGAGCAACTACACAGAACCATGGACTATGACGTTTGACTTAGATAATGTAATAGAAGAACCATAACTTTTTCTATTAGATATACTTTGCATGGCCTTTGATGTTCTTGCCATTATTAGCCGTTATTAGTACGCATATCGGTTTAACTCTGTAACTCGAATAGCTCTTGTTGCCTAACGTTTGAACTATAAAGATAGTTTAAAAATTATTTTCAATAAAAAACGGTTTGAATAAGATTCGTTATGTAAATGTTGAAATATTGTCGATTAAATATTTTTTTTTTAGGGTATCGTAGCCAAATGGTAAAAAGAGTGGACGTTCGTCGCCTCTACCTCTTCATTGTGAATAGTTCAGGATCGATTATTCAACACCAATAAAATAATTAAAACAAAAATATTTTTCGAAAGCTCAATTGATAATTTTACATAAAATTTTGTGATCAGCTACATAGTGTTTTGTTTTTTAATTACATTTAAGTTACTCATTGAATGGATATGTTGTATTCTATAATGTTATAAAAGTTTTGTAATATAACTACCTATAAAATTTTTAACCAACATTATATTACAGGAGAAATTATAGGATTCAAACTATAACCATGTAAATTAATTAATCTACTACTAATCGACTCATTGATTCTTCAGGTGATCAGAAGGCTGGTGCCTACTTCGGACAACGGATCAGTATGGCGATCCAGAGAGGAAACGTAGCCAGCCTTCTGGGTTCCTTACCCATAGAAGACGGTGATCTGGGCTCAGTATTCTACTTATAGTCATGAGGGACTATGGGTAGAATACAATACAAATAAGATAAGTTTTCTTACATTGTATTCAATAGTATGTAATTTTTATAGCAAAGAAATTAATCTAATACAAGTTATGTCATGAAAATAGAAGAATAAGTATAAACAAACATGCTTCCATTAACTTGAAAAGAACACTCTTTGGCTAATCGACTATATTTGCCAATCCAGAGTGAGTAGGTAATTAAGAAGAACTACTTTTTGGTTCGAATAAAGTATTTCCGCAAATCGTTTTGTGACAAAATGTATGTGATGAATCATATGCATATGCATACGCCTAATAGCATAAAATCACTTAATTCATTTATATCTAGTCATTCATCTAATTCTATACAATTTCAAACCGGTATTATTAATCATTTGTAGTTGCTGGAATGTGAAGGAATATGTGCATAGCCACAAATGACGCATAATGATATAGTTTAATTAAAAGACATCGGAAACACTGAAGGAATGTGGATTCAAAATTTGTAAGGCACATACGTGGCCGTTTCATATATCTTACTGTAGATAAATTAGGACCGGCAGTAGTCTGTTTTCATTATTGAAAAAAGCAAACAAGGATATTTATATACTATAATGTATTAGTAAGACACGAATGAAAAAATAATGACATGAGAGGACAGAAGAATATCAAAACACATGGTGTCAAAAAATTCAAATATAACATGGACTTCTGAGGTACCAGTGCCAAGTTACACGACCTCATTTTAACACTTACCAACCGTTCATTTGCTTTAAAGTAATATTAAAATTCATTCGATGTTAAGGCAAATGAATGAATAGTTAGATATAGGTACCGGCCAACAGTGCATTCTATGATACTTCATTTCACTACTTCATATCACATTTTGTTAAATATGTAACAGACTGGTAATCAATTTCTATATTGGATAGTCCTATGCTAATAGTTTTTGCAAGGAAGAAATATCTTGAGGTATTTAAAGCAACCGCTCGGTAGGTACTCACCATAATTACCCTGGTGTTCTTTATATCACTTCAAACCAGGGTCATGGGACAACAGTTTAGCCATCGCTATGACTCTGGCGTTCAATTTGTGTTATGAATATACAACGATCATCTCTGGAGTTGATTTTCTTCTATACTTTTTTTGTGTATTTTGCATGCTATTGCATGTCATATTGGCATGCTAGCGAAATGATCCTCGAACGTACAATAAATATTTTTTAAATTCAAATAGTGAATAAGCTAACAAACTAGTTGCTTTTGAGGCTGGCTCTGCCAAACTATTCACGTAAGCACTTACATCAAAAGCATTCAATCCCTTATCAGTAATTCATCTTGATTTCTGTTGCAATAAGTCAGAAGAAGATGTACATCCTTAACGGTTCCATACCTATAGTATGCAGTTATGAGATTTAAATTTGCACATGAGGAGGTCAAACTTACCTGGATTCTGTTTAGCAGCTTTATGAGTATATATGTAGGTATATTATTTGAATAAAATACTTGAAGACATTTACGAAATCTACCCTGTCGAGGCTCGAACAACGAGATCGAGCCTCGAACCTCGAGACTTTTGTATTCCAGTTAACTAGGTTAACCAAAAGCGAGACTTATACGGTGTTATTCATATTGAGTTAGAGTAAGTTTGAAGGCTTCTTTATGGTTCTTAAAGAAGCCTTCAAACGTAGTCTAACTTAATAAGAATAAGACAGTTAGATCACATAAGCCGCCTTAACCCGTTACATTAGTCTTTCGGTGATAATCAATTATACATCGGAACTATTATTGGTTTGTGTTAGATTAATGTTCTTTAGTTAAACTTTTCTTAATTATGGTAATTTTTTGAAATTTGTTTTATTGAGGTTTCGTGGCTCTTTGCGAGTAGTGACCCCTGCAAAGGTTATGCGACCCCCTAGGGGGTCGCAACCCTAACCTCAAGCAAATCTGTATTAGAATAATGGTACTAAATCAATTTCAGTAGTCAGTTTACCTGAAATCAAAGTGTTGAGTCAATAGGAGAAAGATAAAAAGCTAAAGTAAGTAAAATACCACTACTTTTGTATGTGTACATTAAAAGGAAAGTGTTGACAAAATATGTATGTGATCAGTTACTATTAATTTGGAAATGTCACTGATTTTAAAATGATTCTCAATAGGAAATTATTCTATATGCAAAGGCAGTGATTGAATAACTACAGTATAATTGAAATGGTAGATAGATCTTGGTTCACTCTAACTAAGATTTTATAATGCTGGGGCAGCTCCATCTGCGTTAGTGTTTAAGATCTAGACTGTGGCCGAAAGCATCTTATTTAAACGTTAAACAATAACTTCGTTATATTATAATATTTAACTTCATTAACAATGTCGCCCAAATAACGGCTTAAACCGATCGGCATATCTCCGTGAAACGGTCTAAATTTTGAACATTATCCCAGATGGAGATCCCCACCTTAACAAAAGATGATACGATAGCGACACGAGATTTTATGTGACTTTTACGAGATAATTCGTCTTGAAAGAAGACATCTGGTAATATCGCTACTGTTTGTTAATAGAACGAGATAATTTTAATGTATAATTTTGGCCATATGTATTGGTAAGTTCTCATTATGCACTACATACATATAACTACATAAGTGGTGTCATGCTGGCAGTGTGTTGCACCTTACTGGGTTGGTTTATTAATTTTCTGTATATTTAACGTATAGGCACTTGCAGATTCTCTGTTTATCGGAATTAAGCAGAATGAGGACAATAGTCACATTGCAGCTATTGCAAATTGAATGTCTCGGAGTCGTGATGCACTCACATACAATATCGCTTTTCTTTTAAATAAAATAAACCTAAATTTCGTATATATTAGTAACATTTATTATTTATATCAATGTTTTTTCCCCCAGTATAAAAACTCACTATAACCATTTTACAGAATTGCCAACACATAGAGTTCATAGCTACTTCAGGTCATTAAAATCACTAAAATTTTTGTAGATATTCCTGTTACAACTGAGAGTTTTTTTTAATAATGGCCCTTGAAACTAAGCAACTTCCCTTAAATAGTCAGGGTTCTTATTTAGAGAGCTTTGTTTAGTCAGATGTTCATTTTTGAATTGTCTGGAGATCTTTTGGCAGATGTTTTGTCTATTTTTCTTTATTTACTTACGATATACACACATATATATATATATATATATATATATATATATATATATATATATATATATATATATATATAGTACGTATATATAGGCTATACAAAAATTAGGAACCCCTACTAAAACTTCAATTATGTAATCCAGCAATCTAAACAAAATAGTAGGCGCTGGAATCGGGATCTAGATTTTTATTTTTCTAAGGCAGGAGAACGTCGAACGTGATTTATACTTATTTACATGTAGATATTTATTTATTATTTCTATATTTATATACTTTGCCAAGTCGTCAGTCAGACCTTACTTTTTAATTGAATGAATGAATGCAAATTCTTTATTGTTCACTATAACTTAGCTTAGGCAATTTAACATGAATACATTTCCATTAGAACACTGGGCGGGCTTATCGCTTATAGCGATCTCTTCCAGACAACCCGATGTCCAACGAGACATTAAATAACATTTGGTGGCTTAACTCAATTAAAACTAATTCAATCGTTATTAAATGTAATTATAGAAGAAATAAAAAAGAATAACAATAAACTACTACATATACACATAATTAAATAGATAATAATAATATAAATTACATATATCTACATGCGAACAATAGTATAATTCTATTTACTGCAACAAGTTTTAATTAATGCACAAATAATGGTCAGTGATCAAGTGTTTGAATGTAGAGATGGATGTAGCTTGTCTTATTTCCAAGGAGAGGTAGTTCCACAGGCGCACAGCCTGTACGGCATAAGAATACCTTACGAAGGACGAAGTGTGTTTAGGTATCGTTAGCAGAAGATTTTCATTTGAGCGTAAACTATAGGAATGAGATTGCTAAAGGAAACTAATAAGTTCTTTTAAATATGGGGGAGTACAGGGATTGAAAAGGATATTGTGCAGAAGTGAAAGTAAGTGAACATTCCGGCGAAGGCGGAATAGCCAAGGGAAGGCAAGGCATTTAAACTGATTACGAAATTCGGAAATATGGTCATATTTACGCCACCCAAATATGAACCGGATACAAACATTTCGAGTTGCCACAAGAACACCGTTGTTTGGTGTCAGTTCTAAAATTTAAGCGAAACTAAGATAGGGTAAGACGTATAGGCTTTTTGCATGAAAAATGTTCTAAAACTTAAATGAACAATTGAAACTGGCTAAATACACGAATCGTGCAAAAAGCAGAATTCCTGTGACTATTGCGAGAATACGTAAAACTAGACCACAGGCGGTTTCCCTTCTGTAATTTATTTATTAGTACCTATATTATTGAAAGTAGGCTGTACAAATTAGATTGTGGATCCGGATTGCGGGTTAAATATGTAGCGCGTATCGCTATACAGTACAGTATATCGTATCGTACAGGTGTGTGTATTGACCCGACACTTTTGTGATTATAGAGCAACTGCAACAATGTAAGCCGTGTCCGGTTAGCAGCTTGTCCGCGTTCGCCGCGGCTGGAGGGCGCAGGCTGCCCGAACGACGGATGGATGCGCTCGCCGTCCGCGTAGTGGCGCGTGCGCCCGTCAGGCAGGTGACTCGGCACAGCCGGCAACCTTATTAGAGCACTTTGCGAGAGAATTCCCCAGCCGTTCATTGTAATTACTGTTTCTTTAGGGTTACGCTTTGTGTAAGATCCTTATCTTTATTTTACCCGTTTGTAGTCGGACAACAAAGCTTATAATTTGTAAAGTCTTCCTGTCTCGTATATAACGTTACTTTCACATAATATTATAGCCACTGTGGCTTAATACCTACTACTAAAATCTTGTAGCTTATTATTTTTATTTTAAGTTGAGCTAACATATTAAAGCGATTAAATGTGCATGAGTTAGCTACTTGTTTATACCATTTAGTTTTAAGACTCTTAGACCATGGGGTTCCGAAACTGAGCATCTATAAATCATTTTTGAAAAGTTTAATCGGTTAGTTAAGTGATGAGGTAAACTCTAACTTAGACATGGCGAATAGCACAGTGTTTCAACGAGGTAAAATTGCAAGTCACCTGGATATATTAGGTACCCAAGGAGAGATTGACTGATGACCTAGACTCCGTATTCTATTCTTATAGACTCTTCAGGAATTATAGACAGATTACTAATTCCAAAATATTATGTTTTGTAAAGTTAAATATTCATAAGATGTAGTTAACTTAGATAGTAAAGCTATGGCAGTGAAAAATGAATCTTCTGAATTGTTATTTCTTCACAAATAATCCGTAGCATTGCTCATTATTCATACATATGTGAAAATTATTGTATTTTTAGGGCTCTCCTAGGCATTTTGGTGGAAACGAAACCCTTACTTACAATCTTCATATCTATTCGTCTATCTGTCCGCCGGCTCCTCTTTATAAATATCATAGTTATTTTATTTACATGGTTGCTATTTATATGCTACTACAAAATAGTATAGAGAAGTGTAAGTCAAGTTCGATTATCCTTAATTATATTCGGATTAAGTTAAAAAGCTGCGAAGATATTCATAATATGGTGGAAACATTCTGCAAAAATGAAGTCGTCGAATTGAAAAACACTTTTAAGGAAGGTTAATTTGGACGAGATCCGATGAGTAGATTTCAAACAGAGGCTGACGGCCCACCTGGTGGAAAGTGGTTACCGTCACCTGTAAACCTTTACAATAACATGGGTGCTAGCAATGTGTTGCTTCAAATAGCCCAAACGTGAGTTGTTTTTACGCCTTTCATGACAGACTGCTCGGTCGCATGAATAAGAATGTTTTTCTATTCCTGCACTGTTATAGTTTTGTGTTGTTATTGACGATCAAATGACAAAAACAGTGGAATTTCGTCATCTCTAAGGAACACTTCTATGTACGTGGAGCGAAAGACACTTGCCAGATTTATACTTTATCCCGTATTGAAGTGGGAGATAACTGCAGTTTTATGCGGCTAAGCCGACTTAGATCACAGCCAGAAATAAACATTAATAACTTTGGGACGTATAATATAATCTTTGCTTTTTTACATAGTATCAAAAAAATTCTGATAAGATATTTAATACATGAATTTACTACGTATATTAACATTCATTTTACCGTCTGCCGTATGGGTCAAGAACTTTAAAAATGCTGCACCTGCTTTTGAACTGTACAATTACCATTTTCTTGATTTCTGGGAAGGATTTGAACGGGAAGTGGCTATTTATGGTGTGGTTAATATATGCATGTTGTGGTGGGCAATGAAATTATTTTGTACAACTCTCGAATATCGACCGTGAAATGACAAGTCACTTATATGTATCGAGAGTCCAATAATCGAGGGATTATTTTTTTATATATGAATATAAAATTACGTTCTTATTCGTGTTTAATAATAAATAGGTTCTTATATAAATAAAATTCAGATATGAAAACTAAATGCAATATATCCTGTAATGGTGTCTGAGAATAAAGAGTTATCTATCATACATACATATGCATGTTATGTTTCTGCACAAATTATTAGTTTATTGTTGGATACCTATAAAATTTATTAGGTATTACAATTGTATTAAACTTATTGAAACTCTGGAAATAAAATAGTAGATTTATTCAAAGAAGGTTTTTATGAAGTAATATTGATGTATGTATTAGTATCTATGCTTAAACAATTCAGTATGAAAATCACGACTGAAGGAACATTATTATAAACATGAAATATATTTAAATTTTGAACAAATCCATCGAAAAGAAGAAGCATATATATACTAGAATTACAAGTCTATTGTTCAGAATGTAGTAGTAGTATACGCCTAAATGGCGGGCAAAGGAGGCTTAGTCCATACAGCCTATTCTAAAGTATAAGCCTTCGTATAGTTCACGGAATTGGTCTTCACCTTATGCTATTCAACAGAATTCTTTCGATAATTGGAAAGGCCACATTTGACTAAACAGTCTATTTCGAATGATGAAAATGAAGGTAACATTGACTACTGTCAATACTACTACTGTAGTATTCCCAAAAATGGCATGTAAAGGAATCCAGTCCATATAGCCGTATCTGACGTAATAGCTCAGAGAAATCGTAGGTCTTAGATTGATGCCAGTAAACGAAGTTCTTATGACAACCTATATTATTTACATGGCCAGGTATTCAGCCCTTTATTTTTATTGCTTGTATCATCTCCATATAACCTGGCCATACCGTCTAGAACATAAACTAATTTCTATTTATTATAACTTCTACTAATTTGTCTTAATTACGATTTTTATTTTGTTATCTTAATATATCATTTTAATTTTGACGTTAATCTAAGTCTTAAATCCGTTAAAAATAAGTAAATAGGGATATAATAATACAAAGTTTCACATGAACAGTGATTTTTAAAGTTTACCAAGGATGTCTTGCGGAATTTGAAGCAAAAATCTTTCCGTTATAATTAGACGATATTCATCAAAAACCGCCGACATGACAGGTTTGTAATGTAGCTTTTTAAAGTTAATTCGTTATAAGATGTTACAATACTGTGGCTTACAAAAGGCATTATTTTTAAAGTGAACATTCTAAGTTATATCGACAAAATGTGTATATCGTTAATAAACAGATTGATACTTGCACTATGTTCGAATTAATACTAAAAGATTCGGGTAAGTACCAAAATTACTCGTATTGTTAAAGTGCAGACAAAAGTATGAAAGTGGCGCCCCTATTATATTCAACTGTTTTTGGCCAACATGTAAATGTAATTTTATTTACTTATCTTTTGTGCATTATCTGTAGATTAAATATATAAAAAGGAAACAAAATGGCCCAACCTTACAATAAGTTTTACTAGCATTCTTATGTAGGAGTTTAGGTTTTTCGTTCTAAATCGATCATATCTCGTAGAATTAATATCTTGCTCACTGTAATGTAAACATGCTTCATTCGCTAAATAACCGTGAGTACTAGTATGAGTGATAAGAGTTATCGGAAGGAAGTTTGAAATGAAAATTGTGTCAAACAGGAGTGCCACTTCCCTAAGCACTTAATAGGTAGTATCTACAGTGGTCGCTCAAAATGTGAACAATCTTGTTTATCTCTATAGATATTTCAAAGGTAATGAGACAGAACACGTCTTCAAATGTTTTTTTAGGTAAATTAGCATTATTGGGTTGGGTTTAGAATGAAGTGTCCTGAATTTGAAGAATGTGTGAATACAGAACGGTTAAGGTAGGAACATACTGAGCCCACGTACACAACGTATGTCACGCATTATGACATCTAGACGCTTGAATTTGTATGAAAACCGTTTAATTAGAAACATACTTGTCATACGCAACGCTACCACACGCGTCCCATGCAACGTTAGGTCTATCAATCCAGATGGGCGTGGGATGGTCGAGAGGATAACCATAAGCGATCCCACGCGTAAGACCAGTGTTTCTAGAACTTACGTTCGCAGCACTTCAATCTTGAATAGACGTTGTTTGGTACTCTTTTCGAAAATGGGAGACGAACAATTGATTGATTTTGTTAGGCGATATGAAGCCATTTATAATATTAAATGCATTGAATTTATCTCATCAACCCAAAATTAACTTCTTAACTTTTTTCTGGTTCTTTCGATGCGATTCATTTATAAATAACAAACGTAATAAATCGTCACCAAATTCACTCTCAGAATCGGAAAACATTATACACAACAGCACTTGAAGAAATGACTTATGAGTCTGACGTCAATTTGCGTGGTGTACGCGGGACCAGTGTGCACAGCAACTCTCCCACATTGCACCACATACGTAGCGTTTAAGGATGTCCGTTTCGTGCTTTCCAACGCAATTTTGGCTGCCAATGTTAAACGTAAAATTTGTAGTAGATATGATAACACTCACAACCCTAAGAAGTAAGAAAGAGAGTTGGACTGAAAGAGAGTGTCGGGGTGAAGGTAAGGAAAAGAATGCTCCGGTGGTTCGGGCATGAGAATGAATAATGAATGATGGAAGAATGACTAAACAGATATACAATGCCAAAGTGGATGGATGCAGAAGTCGCGGAAGGCCACGACACACCTTCCATGATCAAATTGGTCACGTATTAGCAGAAGGTGACGTCAGGAGCCTTAAGAACAGACGAGCGTGCATGACAATAGCTATGAATGTCAAAGAAGCAAGTGAGGTGTGTAAGAATAAGCCTGAATGGCGCTCTGTTGTTCGTGCCTACCCCGCTAGGGACCTGGCGTGAAGTTATGTATGTATGTACATATTACGAGGGCCCAGGGGTCAAATAAACTGGGATACTTTTTATAAACTTACAAAACGTCGCAACTTCATAGATTTTGTACTACCGTCCCTACTTATGACTTCATAATTAGGTGCACGTAAAAAGAGTCAAGTAGCGCATCAAATTATTGTTTGAGAGTAATTAAAATTAATTCCATCATGGACTTATAAAAGTTAACCGCGATGCGATGTTATTTTAACGCCTGTTCCTTCATATGTATTTGTTTGTATTGGAACATGTATCCGCATCACTATTATTCAGTACTGTGCTTTGACAATTAGACCAACAAGGACGCCGATAATTTAGATTGCTCGAGTAAGAATTGTTGGGTTAGAGCCTCTTCATTTTAGAAGAGTACTCAATATACCCACCACCAGGCTTATCTAACGGGAATTGACAGGTTTCATTATGATGTTTCCTTCATCCTGAGCACATCGTAATTGTTGACGTTTGTTAATTAAACTATATTTAACGAACACAATAATAAATCTATTATAAACTAGATTTATTGCATAAATTTTAGGTACTAACATTATAATTATGCTCTATTGCGATTTATATGCGGAATTGACGTCTATGCTAAAGAATGAATGTAGATTGTGTCGCGTAATTTACGCGGAATCGCATTAAAACGATGATTGATAAACTCAAGTCGGTTGGAATATAACGAAAGTGGAACAGGGTTTGTCAACATGGACCGTCAGCTGGCCCCGACGATAGCGCTTATCGCCCGCGGGACATAGTCCGCTCATTCATAGCCTGTCCATTCATACGCCCGCTCCCACTGCTCAATGCGGCCCATTATAACCCCTAAGACGAAAGTGGAAGAGCTCAAAACGCTACGGGTGGCACCAGGGGCGGCGGGGCGCGGGTCGATGTAGATCGAGGATATCGCCGGGTCAGCGCGGATTGCAGGCGCCCGATAAACGGCGATGGCGTCCAACGAATCTACTAACAACAGTTACACGCTCTGATACGTCTTACCATTTCAAAAAATAGATTCAATCTACTTAAACCCTGTTCAAATAATGTGAATTGGTTTAGGATCAAACTAACGACATTTCGACAATAGGTCGCTGTCGAACTCATCCATGTTTTTTTAATTAAAAAAGTAACGAGTGAGTATTTTATTTCAGACTGTATTTCACGATACCTATTAACCTGCACAATAGAATATCCTCTTTTTTTCAATTTATATATATATTTATATACTTTAAGCTTTCTAAAGGCCTGTTCCTATATCTTACCAGTTACCAACTATTTATTTGCCCTACTACCGGTTAAAATTTAATATAATTTAAAATTCAACCGACTATAGCCGATATCGGGATCCACCATAAGTGCGACTGTAAAAGGCTAAACTACCATTTATTCATGTAGTTTACGTAAACGTAGATGAAATATTGTATTCATCCTTATTTGTATTGTCATTATTTTGATTAAAATGAACATTCTAAATTCAATTTATTGTTGCTAATAGGTACTTATATCGGCATGTCCTCATATCCGCACCAGTAATGAATTATTATCCGTTGGATACCTTTGACCTTTACGACAGCACAATAATTATATGTAGAGTAGTAATGCGTGTGACTAATGTAAACAGCTCACACGTGTACTTTGGGTTTTAGGACAAACATAAGAACTGAGCGGGACCTCTGCTTACTAAGTCAGTTATTTATGGACATGGTGGCTGGCCGAATGTATTAGTCATTTGTAACCATTTAAGGTTGTGAAATTGATTGATTTAAATGATGTGAAGTCGTGATGACACATCTGTATGTAGTGATACATAATATCAAAATAATTTCCGGTCAGAATTACAGGACTTGGTCTCCTTGGCATCTAGCATAACTGCGCAATGAGTCACTGTAACAAAACGTGTCATTGTGGCAAATTATGATCCGTTATTCCAGAACTTATCACGCATTCATAGGTGGTGTGTACCTACTATAAGTATTTGTTATTCTTGAAAACAATCATTGTGTTATACGAAGTAGCGTTAGCCATGTGCTTAATAAAACGTAACAAATTGTGCACTCTTTGCATAATTTTGTTTTGAATTTTCAATATATGTCAGTTTTGATTTTTTAATTACCCAATACATTTTATTATTCATTAATCTATCTTACTAGGTACTACTTGAATGGCGTTGTTTTTGGCGGGAACTGAAAGAAGATGTTATGCTGTGTAGTTTTATTTTCTAAAAATGTGTAAAATTACTCTAAAATGAACAATAGTTGTAGGATATTGATAGTTTTTGAGTAGTAATTATGTGTTTTGTGAGAAATGTGAACTGTATAGTCAAATGTGCCTTTTTGAGTTGTCACAAGAACTCCGTTGGATGGCACTAGCTGATTACCTACAGTTCAGCTGTGCTACATTTAGGCTTAAGAAAATGAAGAAACTATATCATAAACTAAGATCTGGCTTAAAGGCCTGCTATCAAGCCATAAAACTAAATAAATAATAAACAATAGTTGAATGGCGTAAACTCCATACGAGTAATGTGAATTTTCTATTAATGGTAAGGTAATATAATGGGTAGTAAATTCTAGAAACCCAGCAATAGTCACCTTTTAAATGAAATGTGTTTGATGAATCGGTCCTAAGGATAACCGTCGTCTTTTATTTATATATCATTGTTATGATGCGCGTGCGACTATGTCACTGCGTAATAACGGTGACTGATTATAGTTTGTATACCTACATAAATATGTATATGTATCATGCAAATGCGCAATCCTTTATTAACTTTATCAATGGCCACATTTAATTTTATGAATGGAAATAAATTTTGAATTAACTGAAACCACGGGAGTTTTTGGCGGGAATTTTGATGTAAGGGACAGTGTTATTGAAAATAAAACTTTTTAAATTTTGTTTATAATTTGTTAATTATGAACAAAATTTAAAAAGTTTTGTGATATTGGTAATTTAAATTCAAAAATGTGTTTTATAATTAGGACTTTTGGAGATGTTACGAGAACTCAGTCTGCCTTTAGATGAGTATACTATATGGGTACGTACGGCTTTATTCTGTGCCTATTAATTTCTTAATGAATGATGATACCATTGAAGACTAATTAAATATTAATGTTTTATAGAACGCTAATGAAAATATTAATCGATAAAAACAAATATTATAAAATAAGACAAAAATTATGTCTACTGTTCGACATATTATGTTAATGTGAGGACAATTTTTGACATTCATACTGAGCTGATAGGTATTTAAAGAATAGTGATAAAAATAGTTCTCTGAAAGAAATATAATAGAAAGAAATAAAATAGTGGCATTTGTTAAAAGAGGGTGCTTATCTGTGGGTGGTCGGTCGGACGACATAACCTATCAATAATAGTAAGACGTCATAGGCGCCGTAGCCATCGCAGAAATGCTAACAACTTATCAATGTAAACGGTTTGTTTACACAGTGAACCGTAATCTTATCCGGCGACCGCCTTAGATTCTCCCGTTTCGAAATTGTATAGTCCGTATCACGTGGTGTCCTTATTACGAATACCAGCCGCCGGAAGTCCGCGCTTCACTCGGGCCGCGCCGAGCGTTCATTCATGTTCCACCTATTTATTTTGTGCTCGCCCGCGCTGTGCCTACCGCGCACTTCCAACAAGATAATCACTATGGACTTTGGGCTTCGACCCTTTTGCCTAACACCTAACTCGATTGTATTCAAGGAGTATGACTTATCGGACACGTTTGAATGCTATATACCTACATAGCTAGTTGAAACAACAAATTGAATCACCAACAATCTTTAAAAAGTGTATAAACTTACGTCGTTTCATATATAGTCATATATCGATAATCTTTTTTAAAAACAAGGTACGTCAGTTTGTTATGGCGCAAACACTTCAATCAAAATGCTAAGGTCTTGAATGTCCAGTGTATATAGTATGCTGGCATATTACCTCGCAGTCCATGGTTTTGCTAGTTTCCCCCTTGAGTTTACCACTGTAGCGGTAGCTCCTGTTTCTAGGTCTTTGCAACAGCAAGAGATTTAACAGCCTTATTAAATTACATTAATATTTCTTAAACTTAGTTGCTTAGTTTTGTTTATAACGGGGTTGTTTCATTGATTTCAATTAAAGGATTAACTTTCGAGTAGTGAAAAAGAGGAAAACAAATAAGCATTTTTGCAATATTATTCGCCACACGTCTAATTAATACTAGTGCTTGCCCGTGGTGGAAAGTCAACCACAATAATTAATGTCAAAGACTTCTATAATCACAGATTTCGCCAAGGCTACACTAGTAATTTGACTTGAACAATAAACAAAAGAGTATATATCGGTGTGTGTGTCAAATACATGGTAGCGTGTCTAATCATTTTTTATTGATTTCATGAATTTTTTATGTATAATTAAAAAAAAATACCATTCTCAATTCCTTCTAGTTCCCGCACACATGGTTTATATAGAACTATTTGTGCGAAATTTCATACTCTGTCCACGCAATTTTCTTAAGAAGGGGCCTAAAGCTCTTGATTATTTCTGTACTATATACATATATGTTATATATTATTCATATTGTTAAGTACTCTTCGGTAAATAACCCTTCAAACATACCTACTGAAGAGATTAGAATGAATCTAGAGGAAGGGAAAGAGTGTCATTCACTTTCATAACAAGTGGAGATTCATTCTCATTGCGCACGGCATTGAAAACAGGCATGATAAACTTTATTACTTCTTCTTTATTAAGATTAGATTCACATTGTTTATTTATTCATTCATTGCACCTGGTAGGTGGCGCTGCAAACGAATCCTAATTATATTTTTTTAGGACAGGACAACGTCTGCCGGGCCCGCTAGTTATACATACTATGGATACTGTGTTATTTTAGTCAGCTAAAAATGCGCCAAACGCTTTTTCGTACAAAAGCTATTGCACAGCCAGTAGGCTTAGCTGTATGTTGTTGCCTATTGCTAAGGTTAAGAGGTTAAAAAGTCTCGCATCTGTATTTATAGGGGTTGGCAGAGAAGGATCTCCACTTGCTTCGCAAACATTGTTTCTTCATCTACTTTCATTCATGTCTTTTATCATTGCTCGTAATATAAAATATACCATGTAATAAAACACAATATTAAATGGGTATAGTCTAGTTTCCTTGTTCACGGCCTTTGGAATGATTTGGTTATCATGAAAAATACGTACTTATAATCGATAAGGAATATGAAAAAAATATACGAGTATTTTTCCTGCAAACGGAATTGTCTCCGCAGTATGCGGATTGGATAATTACGCGTGCAAAGCCGTGTGAAAAGCTCTAGTTTATTCAATATAAAACAAGTTACGGTTAGCAGTATATTTTAATTTTAATTATAACACTTAATTTAGAAAATTCAAGTTAAATTTGTCTGAATAAAGAAATCTAATTACTGAATTTCTAATTATTTTTTCTGCTGACCTTTATAACATTACCAATATTAGTAGGGTCACATTATAAGGCCACTTTTGAAGTATCATAACACTGACGAACTAACTTTGGAACAGTATCAAAATAACTTATATGAAATTAAAATACCATAATTAGCCTATTTCTTTTCAAACGTAACACATGAAAATGTTATATTTATCAACACTTTTTTTAAGTACTAGTGACGTGACCGTGAACGTTGTTAAAAATATAATTTTACTTTTATGATATCCAGAGATTTGCCAGCGTATCTGGAAGAATTGGCTTTAAGCAATAAAATGAGTAAGTTCTTGAATTTCAGTCTGCGCACAATTTTATTAAGGGTTACGTAAAAGTGACAACGTCAACTGTTTCCATTTGGCTACAAAACCATAAAAGAAGCATTTAATAGAAATTTATTGTAAAGTGTATTTCCACGGAGTTTTTGTATGCACTCATTACTACATGACTTACGATACAATAAGTGATGCGTATCCACTTACGGACTTATCCGTGTGGGGATTATGGTGAGGGATGTAAGCTAGCTGGCCAGGGTAGTGGGAAATGGCAATCGTCTAATCGAATCCGATTTGATAAAATAGGAGGCGCGGAACAAATCCGCTCTCTCATCGGACGGCGTTAAATGCGGGCGGACCCTACCCTGGATTTCACCCGCAGCCATTTGCTGATGACACCGGAGTTTCGTCTACGCAGTTCATGTTCTTTCTACCTGCTCCAACTATATGTTATTTTTTAAAATTAATCCATTAATTATTAATCCGTTAATCGATTTTGCAATGTGTGGGATTCGCCAGATCGGGGGTGGCATCAGTGCGCCCAGTCAAAACTATTCTCACTCCCCAGTTAGGGATACCCACTAAAACCCCTGGGTGTTCTGTCCTGCGCCTTATGCCAGGGCTACGGGTAAGCGATATCAACTCCGCGTGCCCTGGCAGGCGTGGGTTTCAAACACAGGCCTCTTCCTTGCCGGGGGACTTCTTTTGTCCCCGGGATCGTCTTGGTCTAGTCAGGGCGTAACTCGCCCCATGGGAGGTGAGGTGACATGTGCGGGTTAGTGAAAACCCCTATACCCCAAAATGTGACATGTCTGATACAACCTACCTTTACGCTCAATGTATTACACGTAAACCTCTAATTCGTTATAGAGTTTGCCTTTATCGTAGCGTATATGTAACCAAAGAATAAAATAAGAAATTAGTTGAATTTGGGGAAATTCAAGCGGATGGTTGGCCTAATTATAAAGCACTTTAGTTGGTAGGTGTCGATCATTTGGTATATTCGCCGGAAGGGCGAATAGGCGCGGGAGGAAAGCATCGGCACCGAATAAGTTAATTGCCGGGAGTTTCGAGGGTCGCCCGATAACCCGCGTCTACGCCGGAAGCCGATAGTGCTTTGATGTGTTGCGATGGCGTCGGTTCCCTATAATGCATTAACGAGCGGGCACCTATCATTCCATGTTGTTTTACATGCACACCCATATCCACGAGAATTGCGCTTCACTATTGGTCGGTTCATGTACCTTGCTGTACATTCCCTTGCCTTAGCATCGTTTGAATTTTGCATTAGTTGTGTGGAACATACGTATAATTTCAACCTATAGTAAGCTGAATGAACGGTTGATAAGATATAAGAACAGGCCATATGTCAGTTTATTTGTATAGGACATGCTGGTACTGAGCGCTAGACTATTAGGCATCCACTTGCATTTCGTACAATTAATTGGAACAAAGATATTGATAAAATAATAGGAAGGAAAAGTCCATAGAATCAATATTAAAAAAATCTTAAATTTAAACAAATCACACACAAACAAAGTTCTCTACATAATATCCCTGCAATGCAATACATATAGAATAATGGGTTTCTAGCTTACTTATTCAATCCGAATAAAATGTTTTTCTTGAGTCTCGAAAAACTCCTCTACGGCAGCCATCCGATCCGCGTCATTATAGTGAAATTTAGTTCCACGAATTTCCTCTTTTAATTTTGGGTATAAACGAATATCACTTGGGTCCAAGTCCGGAGAATATGCTTGGCCACCTGTCAAGGAGATTGAAGCCAGTACAGCGGATTGCGTTGAGCGCAACTTTCGATTGATTACCGGTAGCGTTATCGTGAAGAAACAACACGCCCAACAGCAGTTTTTACAACTTTTTTCTTTAATCGCTTCACGCACTTTCGGAATTAAATTTGCATAATAGGGTCCAATTATCGTCTGGCCTTTTGGCATGTAATCAATAAAAAGGATACCGTCACTATCCCAAAACACTGAGGCTATAACTTTGTCAGCGGTAGGAGCAACTCGAAATTTCTTAATGGGTGATGGCGAAAATGGTCGTTTCCAAGACATGCTTTATCTCTTGGTTCCAGGATTTAAATGGTGAACGCACGTTTCGTTTATGGTGAGAAGGCGACGGCAAAAATAATCCGAATCACACTGGAATATTTCGAATTCACGCTTAGAAATTATCACGCTTTTACGCTTTTTAGTTTCGTCGGTTAACATTCGTGGCACCCATCTTGCCGACACTTTTTTCAACCCCAGTGAATCAATTAAAATGGGTTGAACGCTACCAAAATATATCTTTAGGATCTCAGCTAATCTTTTATAATTATTATTTTATCTCCCAAAACCAGGTTCTCACTCAACCTTTATGACATTTTCTTTCGTAACGGAGGTTGAAGGCCGCCCAGAACGCGGGTCATCTTTACTGCTTGATTTACCTCTTTAAATAGAGACACCCAGGAGCAGTAGATAGGGTACAGCATTATCCCCTATTTTTGCTGAATGTCCGAAAACATTTCTTTCGCCGACATTTTTTTCAAACTGAAATATTTTATCACCACAAGTAAAATCATGCCTACCCTGCAAGGGACCTAGCGTGAAGTTATGTATGTATGTATGTACCACAAGTAACTCATATATATCCATAACTTTGCGTTTTTAGCAACTCATTGTTCAACGTTCAACAATTTACTATGTAGGTACGAACTCTACGAACAAGCTGATAAAAACAAGTGTCATTTGGCATAAACATTGTGGGATTGACATTTTTTTAATTAGAATATTGAACTTCTTCCAAAAAGGTTTTATGCACTTCTAAGAACTTTTTGATTCACCTAAGTAAGTACATAAGTTTTATTACTCATCAAAATAAACAGTTACAAATGTGAATAATTAAGTAGATGATAGTATGAAAAACTAATGAGGTGTCTTTGGGTCACCTGGTTGAAACGAAGTTCTCGAAGACCATCAAAAGTATCAAAAAACTATATGTATATTTTAAAAACTCTTAAATTAAATTAACTTGAAGTTAGAAACATACAGTCGAATTGAGGACATACTTCTTGATACTATGTGCACGTGAGTAGCGACAGCGTCCAAATGCGGCCGAACATCAACGGCGGCTACAAAACCCTCTATTTTCAAATCAGCGTATAATACACTAATGAATACTATTTTAGATTTTATTTCATTGCATTAAAGTTCGAAATGTATAATAATATACAGCGGTCAGCATTTTTCATTTCGGATCAACACTTCTTTTCTTCTAGCTCCTATCCGTAGAGTAAATTGCGATAAGGAACTTCGTTCCAAAAAGAATAGTAATGAATAGTTAATAATATAGAAAAACAAAAAAAGTAGTAAATCATGTCCAGTCACGTTATGTTGCAAAAATGTTGGGTATGGGACAAACTGATAAATGTTATATGGCAACATTAAGCGCATTGAGTCGGTTTCTTGATTGTAGTTTATCAGTGCGACACTATATCGATTTTCTCAGTATTTTCGCATTATTATAAGTTCGGCCGTTCTATGATGCCACGTTTGGCATCGATCAAACTGACATTAGAATAGATGATGATACAATTAAAGATTGGAATCGATGTAGGAAGTTACACTTACCGAATCGATTTAAATAAAATGAATTATTATTAAAAAAATATGTGTTACGTTTTGTTGTCTTCTTTATTTTTAAAATGTAGAAAATATGAATAACTTAATTATATTTTATGTCTAAACTTAAATAATATTTAAGAAAAAAGTGTTCACTGACATAACGTTGTCATGTGTTACATTTCTAAAGAAATAAAATATGCATGATGTTTTAATTTAATATTAATCATTTTGATACTGTTACAAAGTTAGTTCGTCAGTATTTATATAAAACTTCAAATGGGGCTTCTTAGAATGGCCCAACTATATTATTATTGTTTTAACAACTGGTATTGTAGTCAAGCTATCTTTTAGGGGTAAAAGATAATAAACTTTATTAAAAAGGTTTTTAAATTAAAAATCTTTTGAGATCCTGGATAACATGCAGCAGCAGAGTTTTAACCAAGACAAGTAAAACGAGCACAAACACGACGGGTCTATCTTGTTTGGTACAGAAGTTCCTATGGCCACCTTCCAACTCCATCATCAGATCAGTTCCATGGTACCATATTATTACATTGTGACGCGATATACATATGTGTGCAAAAGTTCAGCTCAGTCTGAAACCGGGAAGTTGGTCAAATTTAACTTGTAAGATTGCACCCGAGCTTACATACATAAAAACACAAGTACATCCATTGCAAGTTAAATAAAAGCTTGTGATAAAAAGTGTCGTACAAGGGCATCACAAAAGAAATTCTGGTACCCGGGCTAGGTCTCCTTTGATCCTGTGTGACCGGTCATAGTAAGATTCGCTGCCGTCATAGTTTTCATAAGTCAAGTCATACACAGTTTCTATGTCCTTTTGAAGAAAAAGTTTTGTATTCCGTAGTGGTAGTATTTCGATTTGAAATATTACTTACAATAAACTCAATACAAGAAGGAAAATATAACAAACTATCCAGGATTAAAAACAACTTTGGGAATTACCTTGTACAGTTTTAGATTTAATGACGTGCTTGTAACTACGCTAAATTGTGATAACGTTATTAACAGTAATGGAAGTATTGAGGCCCCCATTTTCCCTGACTGTATTTGTATATTGTAGTTTATTTAAACATATTATTGTGTTTCTAAATTTAAGCCAGGGTTTACTTAAAACATCTAATTATAGATACAATTTAGATAGACAGATAGATCGATAACACTTTTTTGTACATTACAAAAACACTTGTAGCCTAAAAATATTCTAAAGGGCGGTCTTATCGCTAAGAAGCGGTCTCTTCCAGACAACCCGTGGCAGAAATATAACATATTATATTGGTCAAAGGTGGTATACATAAATATTAGAGGATTTCATCTAATTATCTAATCGTATAGATTTTCGTATAGATTGAAGAGGGAACAGCATCGGTAAGAACAGACGTGTTATCGAGTGAATTTCATCCAAGTGCCGGGGTCCGTCAAGGCTGCATCTTGTCACTACTTCTGTTCAACATCTACACAGAACTCATTATGAGAATAGCACTCGAGAACTGGTCAGACGGAATCACTATTGGAGGCTATAAAATCTCTAATTTGCGTTACGCAGATGACACTACCCTATTTGCAACAAGCATCAGCAATATGGAATCCTTGCTAACCAAAATGGAGCAAGTAAGCCTTGATTTCGGTCTGAAGATAAATCGCAGCAAGACGAAGATTATGATTGTTGATCGACTCAACAATAACTCGCCCGAAGTAACTAAAATTGCGAATTGTGACGTCATTCAATCATACATCTACCTTGGAGCACTAATATCGAACAATGGCGGATGCGCAGAAGAGATCAAACGGCGCATGGCTATCACCAGGTCCGCCATGGATCGGCTTGGGAATATATGGAGAAACAGAAACATCACAAAGGCCACTAAAATGCGACTTGTCAGGGCACTAGTGTTTCCCATATTCCTTTATGGTGCCGAAACGTGGACTATAAGAGAAAGTGAGAGAAAGAAGATACACGCTTTAGAAATGTGGTGTTGGAGACGAATGCTTCGCATAGCCTGGACACAGTTCCGAACCAACGTCTCAATACTTGAAGAATTGGACACTAAACAGCGTCTCTCTTCCATCGTTCAAGGTCGTATTCTCACTTTCTTTGGACATATTACACGACGAGAGGACACGTCAGTGGAGCGACTCGTAGTCCAGGGCAAAATGGAGGGCACGAGGGCGCGCGGTAGATCACCAATGCGCTGGACCGATCAAATCAAAACCGCACTAAATGGTCCACTCCATGAATGCACGAGACAAGCTACAGTCCGAGAAGAATGGCGACGAGTTGTAAAGCTTGCCACCACCCCTGTCATGAGGACCACGACCACTCTGCCAAGAGTGTGACGACAGAGAAGAAGAATAGATTTTCACGATCTTAATATTTAACAGATTAGCACCTGCCATTTGCAAATTTATATAGAAGTGTTGTAGAAAGTTAAATATTTATTTTTGTTTTATTCTCGATTTTGTTAGGTAAGTACAATTTGAAATGTCATTTTATAGTAAATAATTTACAGATAGTTGATTTGTAAAATATCAAATATTAGATGATCTTGACTGTAATATAACTTTAACTGATTAAGAGTTTTTAACTGTTAAACACTTCAGCTACTACCCAGTTGCCGTAACAGAATTTATTGAGAATTTTTCTTTCTTTCAAGGTGTTAGGTACGACAAGCACGAAAAAAAATGAAAAACCATCTACATATTGAACCATAAATGAGATCCAGTAAAAATTGCATAAATACAAACGTTCATAGAAGTCTTTGAAAGTTGCACACGTGATTGAGAAACTGAGGAAAACACTGATTGAAAATTGAGAAGAAAACGATTACGGTGATAGTGATGATGCATGTAATGAGGAGGTATGTAAATTATATGACAAAATAATGTTAAAGTAGAAGATTGATGGATATAAGAAAAAGGTTGACAACAAAAAGATGGATGGATTGTGTGAAGAATGGTCAGTGCTGTAAAAGACAAACCAGACCAAGTGTTGCGAAGTAAACTAAATTATTATTTATTTGAAAAAGATAACTAACACTCATTACCGATCCTGTCTAAACAAACATGCAAATGTTTGTTTTAAAACAAGGAAAATTTCAAAATTTGTTGTCTGTAATTATTATTGTTCACATGTTCACAATAATATTATTACTCAGTATTGATCTATTATTGTGGTGACATTATTGACGCAAGCTCTGTAATAGCGGGACATCTCAATGAAACTGACGTTAATGGGGCAGATAAGAAACCTATTGAGAAACAAACTTATGAAATATCATCACATTTTGTGTATGATAAAAAGAATCAATTTGTGTCACTGAGAGCCAATTAACAAGCAACTTCCGTCAACAAAGATCGTTCAGCTGACTCGGTAAATTGGATGGTCGCCTCCTATCACATATAGACCCAATAACGTCATCGCCAAATAGACACCCATTCTATATACTCAGATCTTACGACCTATGTAATATTTTAAAGCATTAGAATAGCGATTTCGCGAAATATTTTTTTCGATGGTAATATATATATATTTATTTATGTTGATTCTAGTTTTTTAATTTCTAGTATTTAGAATACCAATAGATAATAGTATACTTGTAGATGTGTTATTGGTATGTTGGAAATCTTAATATTAAAAGGTCTTTAATAAAACTATGTTTTAACCGTTTTAAGCGCGCTAATTTGAGTTTTGTTATTCCGACGTTTCGGCCACTGGCCGCGATCACGGAAGACAAATATGTCAATTGATACTTGATATATTTGTCTTCTATGATCGCGTGATTCGCATTTCTAACGAAACATATAATATGAAAAACTATTAATATCCTACAACTAGAGTTTAGAGTAATTTTACACAATTTTAGAAAATAAAACTGCACAACACAGCACAACATCTCGTTTCAGTTCCCGCCAACAACTCTTGACATTGTAAGGTTCTGTTGTCCAGACTATACTTCTATAATCACAGATTTCGCCAAGGATACACTGTTAATTTGACTTTAACAAGAACCAAAAGAGTATATATGCGTGTATGTGTCAAATACATGACAGTGTGTGTAATGTTATTCTTACTGATTTAATGTATTTTTTATGCATAATTAAAAACAATATTAGCATTCCGGATCATTTCTCCATATGATCTATAAGTGTGCGCAATTTCATACTCCTTCGTTGCGCAATTTTCGTAAAAAGGGGTTCAAATTTTTGTTTACGTATTAATATAATGATTTGGTAAACAAAATAAAATTTATCGAACACAAATACGAAGCAGTGAAATCTCTGTCGATTTCAATATTTTCAAGTGTTATCTATTCGACTTGTTACACTTTAAACATAAAGCGATAAGGGCGTCGGTGACACTACATGTACTTACTACTCACGAACACTATTTCAACCGGATGTAAGTCAGTGGTCGTAATGAAAAAAAATTCACACTGCTCGACCACAGACTTAGTTAGCATGGGGTTTTCGACCGTATCACTTACTACTTAAGTGTGATTTTAGAGAAAAGGTGTACCAATTCTTAATAGCACTAAGCGGTTACGAGATCTACATGAGTCACGAAAGTAATTTCACCCGGAAACTGTCTAGGTGGAGAGGATGTCAGTAAAATTTCACATTTTTTTTGTAAAATTATACAGTTTACGATTTTATCAAAGATAAATAGGCTATCGTATTTATTGAATATGATAATGAATAAATAAATAGTAAATAACATTACATATGTGGATCAACGAAATCTGATTAGTTTGGTACGCTGTATCGCGTAATCTGTATGATTTTAAATTTTTATTGTTTTCACACCATGGTAGATACTTACAAAGCCATGTTCAAGACTTATTTCATTATCATATAATCTCATCTTAAATAAAATTCCCTCCTGAATTCGGATCTCCCCATATCAGGGAATTGATCAGTCTTCATTGAAGATAAAAGTTGATTTACATTGATCCAGCTACTGGATTCAAATGGAAACTAGCGCTGACTTTATACTGGCATAGTGTAAATTGATTTAAAGTCAGTACAGCGCTACCAAGCCTCACTGACTTCAATATTTCAGATTGAAAATTATGAAGTCAGTCGGCTCCCCAAGCCAGTATCTGGATCAATATAAATCAGCCTTAATTATTCAAATCAATGAGTGGTTATTTCGTATTCTTTCACAGACAACCGTTGAAATTGTAACAAGACCAACACTTCATTAAGCAGTACAATCAAAGTACATTATTTCTGACCAGGGACAATGCGCCTGGCAAATGTCAAAACTACACCTGCTAGCAATCGGAACACGTTACACGCAAATTATGGGGTCATTGTTTATACTTGCGGGAAGTAAGTCTTGATTGATTCATCAATTGATACCCTAATAGCTACTAGATATTCCTGAAAAGCATCTCCTGATATAGAAGCCCTATCCTTCCTTTATAGAATGCTGTTTACAATACTACGTACGAGTATAATAAGAACATGACTAGTGTCCAGTTAATATATTATAGTTTAATGTTTTTTTACCATAACTCGACGTACATCATTCACATATCCTCATAATAAGGTACACATAGGTACATATTTTGTACTTTGGTTCACATAACTTCTTTTGTAACACTGATACATATGGACCTTTTGTTATTATTGGTATTGAGAATATGCAAGGAAAAGACATATGATTTAGAGAGAGTATGATAGAGAGAATAATTAATTATTACTAAAACGAGGACATTTTTCGTTGTGTACAACCAAAACAGACAGTAATGTCTGTGTGAAATCTGTGGATTCACATGAAAAGGGAGCGAAGAGACAGATAGCTCTCACGAAAACTAGCCTGATTATTTTTACAGATGATAAAGCGTGGTACTTGAGATAGATGTGTTTGTAAATAGCTGATCGTGGGATTGTGGCAGTTGTTTTGATTTTTAATATTCAGGGGTTCTGGCTACATGGCTTTTGAATCAGACTTATCAGCTTTGATTTGGAAAATCACTTGTTTAACCCAGTTTCAGAGAAATTTTAGGACTTGCTGACGCCAAGGCATTGAGGGTTTGCTGTCAGTTCAAAAAGGCATATTTCACTTAACAGTTGAGATTTTCAATGAACTACCGCTTAATAGTAATTTTAAGCCTGTTGTATTTTTTAAAAATAAAATTGTATCCAATTAGAATAATACTAGTTCGTAAGTTTTCTGTAATGGTGTACAATACATTTATTTATCTATCTATCGATTGCACAACCAACCACTCTTCAATTTCCCGGTATATAATTTATTTTGTATCGTGTTATTCTGATTTATATAGAATATCTCGATTTATGACATGACTTGATTTAACTATTTTTATAAAATCAACAAAGCAAAGAGTCTTCTAGAATAGAAGTCTACTATGCGTGCAAATGTGTATATTGATAATCTTGTAACGGTCAAAACGTAGTTTAATTTTGTTGTTCCGCTTTGTTACCCCCAGTTTTTACACCCCTCGTTCTGATATGTGGTACATTGTATCTGCCAGGACTGGTTATATGTCATGGCGGTTAATTGGACAGAGTTAGTGTGAACAATGCCCACGTACCGTCGTATTGGCTCTATTCAGTGGTTAGTAGGTACGAGGTTCGAATCAAACTTCATCGATCTATTTCGGGCGCACGTAATTAGTGAACATTCCTTTGTAACAAACTAATCGCGTTCGAAACGTAAACTAGCTAATTACTTTATTATATCTCACGCTTAATCCAATATTGAAATTATCTAAAATTTTGTCAAATCAACTTTTCAATGCCATCTCTTGTAAAACATGGAAATAGGTATAATAGCGCTAATTCTGGTTTAAAACTAACAGAGATATCCACTAGGAAGGCACAGTAATAATACATGATGTTCATTCTTAAAAAATGTTTTATGGCTCTCCTGTAATTGTTGTTATTTTTTTATTACGAATAGGTTTGCGTTTGACCAACATTGGGCCTGATGTCAGGCGGAAATACAGGTTAAGGTGGAGCACGTTTGCCTAGAAGATACCTGTTCACGCGATACTTAAAGACACCTAGGTTGTATTCTTCAGGAAATACAGACGACGGTAAAGAGTTCCACTCTTCAGCGGTGCGTATATGATGAACGTGGAAGCGTTCCGTCCGCTTCGTTGGTATTTCCATCATATATTGGTGGCGTGAGTAAATGTGCATATCCGGTGGTAAAATGGTCAGGGAGGAACCAATTCATGTAATTCCGTGGCACTCCCCGAAGTGTATCGCAGTAGTATTGGATTAATCGTGTGATATGACATTCGTGAAATCAACTACCGCTCTTATACTAAACGGACTAAGGCTGGTGTGCATAGACATTTAATTAATGGTTAAGATTAGATAATCGCTATAGCTATATGGCTAAACAGCGATTATTTTATTTTAATCGTCGGTTAAATGTTTATGCACACCGCCTAATTCGTTACATTTATTTTTAAATTCACTTAATTATCGTGTCATGTTTCATTTTCTCAAAAATGTGTACAGTATAATTTATCCAACCTTGTGTGTGTATTATTTTATTTATAATTCATATATGTAACTATGAGACTTACTTATTTGCATTTTTATTTCTTAATTTATCTTTTTTTCCTATTACCTACCGCACTATATAAAGGCTTGAAATCAAGTTTGTCATGGGTTACCTATTCACATTTATTAAAACTGTAATCCTTTTATTTGAAAAAACCATTACCACATATTTTAAATATATTGTTAAGCATATAGGTCTATATACATTAGCTGTAGAAACCTACGTAATAACTGGTTTCATGAAAAACCAGACTTTTTAAGCTCTCAACAGATTTGGCATGGACTATAGGAAATACTTAGTAATAAAAATCTTTCCTTGTCCCACAAATATGCGCAAAACGGAGGTAGTCAACTAATGACGAAAAATAAAAATCACTCACCGTTCAACTTCCTAAATAGGTACATCAGTTTCATAAGCCACTTCCAGGTTTCAGGTTATAAGACCTGCAACAAAAATTGTACACATTGTAAGGCTAATAACGATAACCCGTTAATTCTAAAAAGCGTGGCCAACAAAACCTCAATTCACTAGTACCATGTATTGACTCATATTGTCACTTTACTTTCTCAAGCTCGTATCTAGAAAAAATCTGCTAATTGTATGTTTTAGTACTATAGGTACATAGCTAAAAAATCTTAGGTACATATATGTTCCTATAGAATTCTCGTTATGAATATTTTGATGTTATTCATTCACTTGTCTTACCATCGGTTGAATTTCGAGTCGGTCTTTTAACCAATACCAAGGCAACCGAACGGTTGTAAGATGCAGAAACGGGCTATCAGTAATTTGATTGTAATGGTAGGTTAGTCGGCGTTATCCATAAAAGTACGTAAATTCTACATTACATTCATTCATTCATCACACTATATAAAGTAAAACTATAGAGAAGAAAAAGTTTTGAGGTATTATATTTAATTAGACTTATGCGTGGAAGTAGACACATTACAAAATTATTATTCAGTAGGCGTACTTTTAAAATTAATATAATTTCATTAAAGAGTAATCGATAATCGCGATGAACTTTTGCCTAACCTGGTGGTAATTTCAAGTGGACATATGTCGGTATGTTATTCCACAGTTATCGAGACTAAGCCCCCGAGCTAAAGTCCAGAAATCGAGTAAGCGGGGCGCAAGGCAGACAGTTTGCAATTATTAATCGATTACATTAATTGAATTAAGAGATGACGTAGTGACAGCTGCGCAAGCGGCCCGCCAGCGCGGTCGCTGTATGCGCAGGTGCCGCGCGTGACGTGCTCTTTGAGAAAATCAAAGGAAAACCCACTCGCTCATCTCGCGCACCTCGTCGCCGCCGAGTCGTCGACTTACCATGGGACATCGACACGTTTTCAATTGCAAAATATTGGTGTTACCACCTGTTATGAATATTTACTGTAGCCCGACAGCCGTATAAACGCAGATATCTTATTTCAAATCAAACATCTCCAAACCATAACAAACATACGGAAATATAAAGCTTGCGATTTGATACATGGTTAAGATCAATCCTAGTGTAAATGTTTAAAACTTCTTAACATAATAAAATATATTTTTTGGTAATTTCGATTATAGCTTGACATACATCTTGGATCTCATATTTTAGGAAAAAATCCTGTTAATTATTTTTAACCGTAATATATATTTTTTAAATTCGGTACTTTATCACTATAAAGAACAGAATTTGGTCTTTATACTCGCCAAGTTATTTAAGATATAAAAATCAAATACATAATTTAAGATAAAATTCCTGTTTGAATAATTTACAATGAAATCCGCTGAGTCATTTTGGAGCTTATTCGAGGCAAACTTTCAGACAAACATACAGGCAAAAGTTCTATAATGGTAATTTATGATTACGTAGTGTATTGGTAGCTATTTTTACTTTGGTGTTTACTTTGAAATTACTCAAAGACGCTTAATTATATTAGTAGGTTATTTTAGAATTTATTATACAGCAAGTACGTAGCTACTTGCCCCGTCATTCCCGTTGCTATGACGACCTGTTTGTTAGAAAATTGCAATTTTTCGCTATATTCTTCTATCACTTGGGAAGAGTACTTTTTCTAATGAAAATATCCTGTCTTTTTGAAGTGAAACTTCTTTAAAATCGTTGTGATTTGAAACTCGATGAAACGAAAAAGTGACACTAATAAGAGATGGATACTGAAGCCTATAGAACTAAGCTTGTGAGAGAACGCAATAGAAATACATTTATTATATTATACTAATATATAAAGCTGAAAAGTTTGTTTGTTTGTTTGATTGAACGCGTTAACCTCAGGAACGACTGGTTTGATTTGTAAAATTCTTTCAGTATTAGATAGCCATATTTATCGAGGAAGGCTATATATCATCACGCTAAGACCAATAGGAGCGGAGCACCGATGAAGAATGTTTCAAAAACGGGAGGTTTTGAAAACAAATTCCACGCGCACGACGTCGCAAACACAGCTAGTATTTAATAATTTAAACACTACGATCATACAGATAGAGTTGGAAATGTTTTGAAGTTTTTCGTTAATACTTCAAATTTCGTATATCAAAGTCGTAAGGACGTAAGAAACAAACTGACATTTGCATTTATGATACTATATACTATACTAGCTTTTTCCCGCGGCTTCGCTCGCGTTAGTGTTATCCCACGGGAACCGTACATTTTTCCGGGAAAAAAGTATCCTATGTGCTATCCCAGACTATAATCTATATCTGTGGTAAATTACATTCAAACCCGTTTAGCCGTTCTGGCGTGATTGAACAAGAAACATCCATCCAAAGTTTAGCATTTATAATATTAATAGCTGTACCCGGCAGGTGTTATCCTGCCCTTAAAAATAAAAATCTAGAAACCGTTGCAGCGACATCAACCGGGACCAACTGTTTATCTAAACCATTCTCGAATACTCGAAAAAACACTAAAATATTGATTAAAATCGGTCCCACCGTTAAAAAGGTGTGCAACGGCGCCACCTACCAAGTCCAATCGTGAGTCTAAACTGTCCCGGGATCCACTTGATCACACACAAAAATAATTTCACCTAAATCCTGGAACCCGATTGCAGTTCCATCTACCTGGTTCAAATTTGAATCTAAACCATCCCGGGATTCACTTAAACTGTAGTTGCCATGGCCGGAATCGGCCGGGAAAGATCATAACAAATGAATGACTAGACTGATGTAGTTGACTGATGTTTTTAATGATATTTTTATTCATGAATATCATATTTAATAATTAATATCCTATTGCGTGCATGACAATAGCTATGAATGTCAAAGAAACATGTGAGGTGTGTAAGAATAAGCCTGAATGGCGCTCTGTTGTTCGTGCCTACCCCGCAAGGGACCTGGCGTGAAGTTATGTATGTATGTATGTAATATCCTATTCTGAAATAAGACAATTCCAAAAACGCAAAAATCATAAAAATCGTTCCAGCTGTTCTTGAGTTATAAATGGTGTAACTAACACTACTTTCTTTCATATATATAGATACTATACTTAGTATAGAATAAATAGTAGATATAGATAGTTAAGATGTATCATAAACCCAATTCTAGGAAGAAACCTTAAAGTGGCCATGTTAAGTACGTGCTAAAATGTAGTAGCGAAACCAATGACTGGCGATATTCATAGATACAGCTAAAGAAGTAGGTAGTTCGTGGTGCTCCAAAGTGTAGTCAGAGCTTTATATGTCCTTGTTGCTTATAATATCAGCCCATAAATGGCCCTAAACGTATTAATAACTGATATATTTTAGTGGAACGGACGATATACTAACAAGTTTACTCGAAGCAGATTGGCCGGATATACACATTTCTAATCTTCTTTTTTGAGTAATGATAATAATTTAATAGAACTGAATAGATGTATGTTATTATGAAAGCTTTTGAACTAGAACAGACAAAGTTTTGAATTTTAAATATTAGGGCTTTAGGCAGTTTTTTTGTTTAGCTGATTGTCGCTAAATGTGAAAGTTTTTGTGTCACCTTGAAAAGGCATATTTTACTAAACAGTTGAAGTTTTCAATACAATTACATAATAGTTGCTTAAAAACAATTCGCATCCTAAAATGATTGTCCATTTTAAGCAAGATATTTGTACTTTTAATACAAAATTGTAAAGCAAAACATTACCCTTCAGTTTCATCGTTTATTTCATCTATACCTGTATGTAGTTGGGGGCTAAGAAGGCTTGGTTTAAAGCATACGGGGAATGTTCGTTGTTATAACATATATTTTCAAGTGTTACTTCATCGGTGGCAGAAACAGCTCCACTCACTCCAATATTAAATTTAAATTTAATATATACAAAAAGTTTGTATATCCATCACATATAATATTAAAAATTCTAAAAATGCAATGTCTGTACATTGAAGTTATTTAATTAAAAAAATTATATATATATAAAAAAACTTGTCTGTTTGTCAGTTTATCTGTTTGTTCGGGAGTCACGTAAAAACTACTAGTATAGTAGTTTAAATGTATAGACTACTACAATAATAACTAATGATGATAAGGATATATTTGGATTCGTTAGATAGCTAGAAAACGTCTTATATCGTAGACATAAGTCAAGTCACCCTTACGTGACATGACATTCTATTTATATTCCTTTGGTGGAGGTTGCTGCTAAGATGTAAAACCTCCGTGTTACACTAGGCGGATTTCGATGCGGTTTTTGTTATTTCCCGGGAGCGGTTTAAAATGGTTTATTTGCATAAAAATTTGTTGATTTGGAATACGGCTTTATTAAAACAATATTATACGTTATTAGTAGTTATAGTTAGCACATTTGCTGCTATACTTTTGCCCCGGGAATTTTCCCGAAAGTGCTTTAGTTTATGTATTTAAAATTTTGCTAATTTGGACACAACTTTACTTAAATTATAGTTTACGTAGTTTTTCAAATGTTGTGGTACCTTGTATGTCGCAAAATTCCGCGGGATCTTTTCCGGGTATGGTACAAATTAAGTTACATATGAAATTTACTGATTTCGATAGGATTTCACTACAACCACAGCTCAAATTCTTTTTCAAATGATTCTATATTTTATTCCAGGAACCCCGCAGGAAATTTCCCAGGAAGGGTAAAACTCTATTACGATACATAAAAATTTGCTGATTCCGATGCGATTTCAGTAGAACGTTAGATAATGTTCTGTTTTAAATGCTACGGTATTTTATGTCCCGGGAATTCCACGTGAATTTTTCCGACAGTGGTTTAAAGTGGTTAGGGTGTGTAGAATTGGTTTCGATACGATTTGTACTAGAACGAACGTTCTTTCTAAATGTCGTGGTACAATATATCCTCGGAATAGTGGATTCCTTTCTGACAATCAATTACACAGCTCAATAATCAATAGCCGCAAAGTTACTCTAATTAGGACTTAGTTTGGTATCATAAAACAATTTGCAAGCCTGACGGATTTACAACTTCAAAAATTTTAATTTTTTTGGGACTTTCTTGATGATTTTAAATATTCGCAAAGTAACTGTAATGTTTGTTATCTGCCCAACGTGGACAAAGTCGCGGGCAAATGCTAGTCTACTACATAATTAAATTACCTAAGTACTAGTACGACTATATGGTGAGTGATCTATATGCATATTGTAATAAGTGTATATTTCAGACGATAATTCCAGGAACAAACATTCCAATTTAAATAATTGTTTTGGTATTAAATAGTAAATCAGTGAGGAAATTATTAATCAGAGATATAGTTGGTAACAATGAGTGCAGCAGTAAAGTTGACACGGGTAAAAGCCTGTGACATAGCTAGTTAAGTAATAATTATATTAAAATAAGTCTCTTACTGCATCAGGGACCAAATATTTTAAAGGGTTATTTTTTTGAAGGATTATGGCATTTTAAGGTTTAGAAGAGGTAGATGTTATTTGTTAAGTATACCTCTGGTAACCACTGCTGCAAGTCATGACATGATCAGTTAAAGACATGAAGGGTTAGGTGCCTAAGTATTAATTAAATATGTTTATAACTTGTGACTTGAAAAATACCATTTTAAAATAAATTGTACAAATTATTTTTATATAGCTTTATTTATAACATTTTTATTATTTTATTTTATTTTAAATGATGGTGGGTATTTATTGTCAATTAATGAAATTGTGAATTGGTAAATAATATAATAATAAGCTTTATTTTCTCCCAATAAAGAATGTTATGTTACAAATAAGTCTTACTTATATGACACACAAGAATTTAATCAAAAATGGAGCAGAGGGAGACAGGAGTCCAAAAAGAGAAAACCTCGTCCTATGGAAACTCCTGGCTTCCGCCTCTCGTAGGGACATAGGTTTCTTAAGACATCGAACTAATGAAAATGTATGTAAAAAAATTTCAGTAGGTAATATTAAGTACTTTCTATATTTGTAGCAAATGGAAATGGCGTAATTAAATATGAAACATTTTAACAGGTACATAGCTTTCCATTAAAACAAATTATTTAAGATATTTAAACAATACAGTTTTATTCACAAATAAAAATAAGTAGCTTGGGAATAAATTATTTAATTTAAAGTAAAACATATAAGTAGTTAGGTTATTAAAGCCGCTTTAAATGTGTCTTAAAAATATTTTTATAATTAAATGCATATATTTAATTTATTCAATTATAAAATAAATATTATTAAAAAAAAGTTGTCATATGAATTTCCCATAAAAATCTCGTTGAGAAATTAATAACTATTTATATTAAATAAATTAGAGTATAAAAATATAGGTAGGTTTCAGGTTGTACGTGTTGTTTGTTTGTGTTAGTGAGGCGCGCTTCGATGTGCGCAGGCGTCGGCGCGACGCGAGACGGCGCGCGGTAGGTATCGTGAGAGGCCGAGCGGGGGCGCGCACGCACACAGGCGCGCGGCGGCCAATCGCCGCGCGGCTTACACTCACACCACCGCGCTCAAGATATACCAAAAACCTAGTTTTCTTATGAAAAATGTCGTCATTTTGTGCATGTTTAGGGTGTGTGCGCCCCCGCGCACGTCACCTGCCCTCACTGAAAGACCTTTTATAATATTCACACCCTCGGAACACGTAGAAAAAAATTAGCAAATTTTCACACCAGTCACTACGTCTCACGGACTTCAATAAATTGTCAGGACTTTACCTTAAAACTTTTTTTGGGTTATTTGATTGATTTCTAAAGCTTAAAAGACCCGCTATGTCTATAAATTAAAATCATTGATAATAAAAATATATTGAACAAGTTACAGTCCTTTGAAGTTCGCGTTTGAATAGAGGGCTGTAATTGAAAATTTTATGAATTGAAATTGAATTTTATATATTTTTCGATATGTATATATTTTGTAAAACCTATTAAATGCATAAAAGTATAATTAGGATATATAATGTTGTGGGAAATAGATGCAGCGGTCGGGCCCGCCCAGAGCGGTGCGCCGCGGCCCTGGGGCGGCGCGGCGGTTGTTCCTCTGCGCCCTCATACACACTCGTAACTACCCAAAAAATTATTTCGCATCTTCAAAATTTCTACAGCATCGCATAGGCGCAAGCATGCACATTCGTTTTATATACGCTAATGTACTTTTAGTTGGCGATTACGCCGTGGAAAATTACTTAACATTTTCCGATTTCAACTTCATTTGGACGTCGAATCTGGTGTTTGAGAGATATTTAATGTTAATAAAAATATTAAATTTTGCATGAATCGAATGTAAACAAGATGTTAATATATAAAATAATAAAATAAAACAGTTAAATTATGTTTTACAATATTAAACACAATTGGGAAGTATTGAGACTATGTTTACGTATTGTCGGGAAGTGTAATTTAATTTTTTCAATGATTTTATTTAATAGTCGTTATTTATTTAGCATAGTGTACCTAATACATATTATAATTTAGCAAGAAAAATAATGTTATTTAAGCTTCACACAAATGGTTGGCTTTTAAAATAATTTCTTCATTTAAAGTAGGATATGTAAAATCGGTTATTGAAACGCGGGAAAAATTTGAAAATTTCATATCGTCTTGTTCTGTATGAAATGGTAACTTGAATATTTCTTGCCATTACCTAGGTGCATATGCACATACAATATCTAAGTACTTCATTCGATGACATTGTGTACATAATTCAAGATATTCCCATAAGCTGAACAGGTCCCTAAGTCTGCTATTACAATAGTGTCAAGATAATCGATCACTAGCATAATAAGTGCTAGTGCTAGCGCACGCATCCCAGCCTCAAAGGGCACGGAATCGATCCTGGCCGGAACGCATGCCATGGAACCACTTAGGCATTTTTCTGATCTAATGTGCATAGTGTTACAATTTCCACGTGCTAACAACGGTGAAAGAAAACATCGTGATGCAACCTGCACACATAACCGATGTGCCAAACCTGCCAAACCGCCTTGGACAAGCTGGCGGGTATACTGTCCGTTTCCTCTACAATGTCCGAGCCCAGTAGTGAGACATTTATGGGCTGTTATTGTATTGTAAAGCATAATAAATGCACTATAGTGGTTGTTTTTCTGTACGGTAGCAACCATTATGACGCCTATGACGGTCATTCCGACGTGATTGTAATAGCAGATTCAGGATACGGTTCTAGCCATTTAGCAATAGGTTGGTCAGATAATGTCTTCAGGAAACGCTCATTCCTATTCTGCTTACCACTAGAAATACATAAAAATAATTAAACAATTAATTTTAGCTATCCTATATTAATTTATTTACCTACTACAATGGCAATAAATAAAACTGAAGTGACTATGATTGCAAAATAAAGTTTTGTTCGTCTTTCATGGTTTCGAACATTAGGAATTAAAACAAGAATTTGGTCTTAATTTGTTGTATGTGTACATTTAATATATTTTAGGGTTTAGAAATTCATATAAAAATGTAATCCCACGCGAATGAAGACTAGTCATAAATAAATAGATAAAATCTATATATGTTCTTTATGTCAGTAATTATTATATATACCGAATATAATAAATCTGTAGACAGGTCAAGTTTGTAATACAATGAATTAAAAAAAAAAACGTATTTATTTCCTTTTGTGATTTATTTCCTTTGTTTAAATTCATTCGGATCAGCAGGTTCCAACAACACAACTTTTTATAGTCTTATTTATATTGAGTTAGAAGGATTATTTATGAATCTTAGACAAGCCTTCAAACTTACTCTAACTCAATATGAATAAGACCGTTACAATTTAGCTTGTCTATATTCCGATAAATTCGTAGTTTTCGTGCGACAGACGAATATGGTCAAAAATATGGTGTTGCGGTTGCGTTCTTTTAGTGTTACGGTTGAAATAACTTATCATAATATTTTCTTAAGTTTTCGCGACTTGTATTACATAATAAAACTACGTTTTAATGGTTTTAGTTTCAGTCATTGCAACGCCAACGAATTGTCTCTAACACTAGTAGTAAGAAATATAAAAACAGTACATAAACATCCAACTACTGGACTTAATTGCTGGACATACATCATTCAATATAATTGAATAATGTAGTCCGTTCGGTTCAATGCTTTTTAATCAAATTGATTCAGTTTGGTTGATCTGTCTACTATCAGCATAGGAAGCTATCATAACGTAGTTGAATGTTTGATGCCACATTTAAAAGTTCAACAGTTTTTTATAAGCCACGTTTTTGTTGTAAGGAATTTTATCAGCTAAACCCGAACTTCCTGGAATTTTGTGAGGTAAATCCCCGAGACCGCCACGCGTTACAGCTTCATGAAAGACGCACTTAATTATATTATGTATATATATGTATTTTAGCAGAACAGTCGATAAATTTAACATCGTGAGTAAGTTGGATCATGTGGACATTGATATCTTTGCACGAGCGTTTGTAATTGAGAAATTAGTCAAACTTTATATTGACATTAATTACTTAGCTGTTCGACAATTAGATTTATTTATAGATTCATTAACAAAAATATTTTGTGTCTGAATATAAAAAACATTTGTACTTACATAAAACTGATAATACTTATTTTCTTCTTTTAAAATAATAATTGCTATATTTTTTTTCCATCTGTCGAGGTTTATCAATAGATCTTATGTTCTATTATGATCTATGTTTTGGTTGTCAAGATATGCCTTTCAAAAAGAAATGTACTTATTCAATGAAAGTAGCTGTAGCTTAGTGGTTAATGCACTTCTCTCTCAAATGACATGCGTTAGTTAAGTAGCAGCAGCGCATTTGTAGCATCTTTGGTGTTGCAAATGTCCATAGGCGATGGTAACCGCTCTCCATCAAGTGGGCCGTCTGCCTGTCTGCTGACCTCCTGCAATAAAAAAAATAAAAAAATAAAAGTAGTCAGTTAGCTTGCCAAACTGGTGAGTTAAGTCCTTATCTTCGCTTGATAGAGGCTTGCCAGTTAAGTAATAAGTTTTCGGTTAAGTAGAAGTCTGCCCAAACGATTACAAAGATTTATTCGCAAGTTACCTAACTAATTAATGAATACAAATTTAAATCGGGCTTAACATGCTACAAGTAAGTCAGCAAGTCTTTCAGTAGCAACACATTTATTAGAATAATATTTGCCTGGCTGGGCCTTCAACGTTGCCAGTAATTGGATGTAAAAGCACTATTTCTTCATAAAATTTATATACAGGCAATAAATTAATTTAAATACAGTGGGTTAAATGATAGGGGTGGAGAGGGCGATGACCCCGAGCGAGGCCGAGACTGCCGGTGAGTGCACCCCGTCGATCGTTTCTTATTTATTGTCAGCAGGTGTAACATTACGAACAATTTTAAGGCCCTTTAACGGAAACACTTGTTTACTTTTTTTAAATAAAGTAGGTACTTCCTATAATCAGCCTTTTTTAATCTTTATTTTTTTGGGACCTGCTTTGTATTGAACCGCGCACTTGCAAATTCACTAAAAGAAGAATGTGGGATTATGAACCACCTAGTAGCCTCTGCGCAGTTTTATTGTTCTATTCCTAAACATAAAACGTAACTTTTGTCTGCCTCATCTTGACCCTTAGGAACATATTTAGAAAAATAATCATACAAATCGGTTTAATGCCTGAAGCGCAAATAAGATTAAGTATTTTTTAAATGTATTGGTAAGAATAGAGAAAGAACATGTGCTTAAGTTTTATTAGTACCTAGCATTTGCCTGCGACTTTGTCCACGTACACAGGTAACAGATGTTAGTTTTTTTACTAAATATAAAATCAAAGGTTATTTTCATAGGTAATGGATTTCTTGGTTATTTTCTATCGATCAATGAAAACCACATTGACAACGGCCCAGTAGTTTTTGCGTGAGTCCCGAACAGACAAACACAAAAACATGTAAGAAACAAAAGACTGCACTTTTAGAACTTTATAATATTTTTTTCTTTTTTTTTTTTTTTTTTTTTCCTTCTCCCCGGGCTAACGAGATTGCCTGGGTTTTTTATCTTTTTAGGGGTTTTTCTTTTCCTCTTTTATCTATTTTTCTTTTACTCTTTTAGTTTATTTCTTTTTTGTTTTCTTTTCTTTTATTTTAATCTTTATTTCCAAAAAGTGGTCTAAATCTATTACCTTACTGTTATTACAATTTTACTTAAACATGTTTTATACATAGGTGGTTATTTCTAAATTTTTACATATTTGTTCTATATCTATACATTTTACTAAATTACTCTATTACATTTCTCTACAATCTCAATATTTCTAATGACAGGCACTATCTTATACTAGGTCTTTTGCACCTCGGCAAGCTTCTTACATTTATTTTATATTGTATATGTATATACTGTTCTACAGCTTTCTTATTGTTTAACTTATATATCTACTGTTATTACTACATTGTTTTTGTGTTTTTTATATCTTTTGTTTTACTTACAGTCTATTGTTATTCACTAAAGGTTATTCGCGTTTTAACTTTATAATATTATAGATACCCATATAAGTTTTAGGTTTGCCTTATTTGATAATAATAACTAATTATATAAATTCTCAATCATAAAAAGTTGGGGATTATTTTTAAGGTACCGTCCGTCGTATTCTAAATACGAGATGTAAATACTAATGACACTTGGCTGTGTTGTTTAGTGAGTATGAATATTTTTGTCGATTTGTTGTTAATGTTTCATGTATGTTTTTCTATAATAAATAAGTTCTATTCTAAAAAAGTAATTTCATGCACATTTTATTAAATTAATAATGAATTGCATCATTTAAACTTTAAAGGAACAATTTAATAAAACATGTATAATATATCAATTACCAACTCAATTCAGGTGTGAAAGTGTTTAAGGAGCTTTTTAATTAGTAATGACAATTTATGAATAATTATATTCATAAATACGAGTACATAAGTAATTGATATTCTATAAATACAAAAAAGAAATGTTTGAGAATGTTAAAATGGAAGATTGATGGGTACAAATAAGGTAAACGAAAGAATTGATGGACAGATTCTGTTAAGTATGATATGGAGATTTGTGGTATGACTGAGGATTTATGTCAGAATAGAGAAGTATAGAAGGAAAAGATATATGGCGCCGATCCCAAATAATTGGGAGAAGGTGAAAGAAAAGAGAAAGAGAGAGAGAGATGTTTCAAAAACCAATCATGGTTATCTCCCTGACATTTTAGCACAAGTTACACATTTATAACCCTATTTTAAGAACAATTTTCTCTACAAGTAGGTAATTCATATGCTTGAATAAAATTTTAAATATACAATAAAAATTTGACTCATACCAAAAGTTGGATATATTAAGGATTATTATTAAGTAGACGGGTTTTTACAAGGACTATATATATACACGCTGCTACTATATTTTTTTATTAAGACGGAACCTAACCACGCTAATCCAACTCGGCCGTGCTAACAAATGATTATTTAGCTTATTAATAAATTAAATAACCATTTGCATTAAATGGGTGAATTTCAAAATATTTTTGCAAGGACACCATTTTGCTACAACGTCAAACATGATTTTGCTTTCGAAATCTGTTTTGGACATGAATATTAATAAATATTTAAAATGCATAATTTTACAACTGATGCTCCCCGAAAGTGATGACCCTTCTACAATTCGCCCGGAAACCGTTGAATAACTTACACGATTGTGTTATTAGAATACAAAAGTACGTCTTTAACACTTCCTATGTGAGGCCTTGTACATAAGGTTGAACTGGCATGTAGATAAATGTAAGGCAATGAGTACTCTTGGTTAACTATAATGGTGGTAATTAAGTGAGACTTTTATGGCTGTCCTTGATACCCCCGAGGGAAACGAAGGGCGGAAATAGAGTGAGGCACACGTGTGCCGCATGCGCTGATAACGATGGTAACACAACAATCCGCCAAATATTAATGGGGTCACATACCTAGGTGGACCTTATGCAGCACACATAGAGCACACAATCGCATGTCGCACAAATATCAAACACGATTATAGCATAAATAACATTTTTGTGACAAATGAAAATTATTAATTAAGTAATCTGGATAATACAAGAAAATGATACCATCGCACTTCCAGCTTAGCACGTTGAAGGGAATTCTGAGTATTGCAAGCATGGCGGCTAAATACCTACTCGTATTTAACGAGTAATCGCTGACGCTGTTACAATGGTCGGCAACTCGTGCAAAGTATTAAATTCAATTATAATATGTGTATTCAACAATAGAAAATATTTATTTTCCCTATACTACATGTTACGAACATTGTTATTCTTTATTGAAATATATCGTTTTTTAATGCCGACAGCATGTTAGCTTATGTTGTAAATATCTGAATGATGTTCACTAGTTCAGGCTGAATCGGGAGGGTGGTGTTGCTCAACAATCTACTTCATTAAATGTTTTTAGAAATAGACAATAGGCAGTTATAGGATACTAATTATTCTTTCAAGTTTTATTCGAAAATCTCAAGTGTATGGTGGAATATGATTTTGCGGGTAGACGAAAAAGAATATGTTAATTTGGATGTGGCTCAATTTCTTACTGATACCCAATTGCTTGAAGATTAATCCAAAACATGGTAATTCTTTTATTATGATTATATTATGAAACCTAACACTAGCCAAATAATAGCCTGTGCGGAGCCATCGACTTTTATTGCCTGAAGCAGAAGAAGAGGCAACCACCTATCTGATGGTGATATTTATAAAAGACTAGAGTTTCTCCCGCGGCTACGCCGTGTGTCAATCCCTAAGCAGTGGCTTTATTTTACTTACATAAAAACTTAATTCGGTTTTAGACATATTTTATAAAATAAAAATATATAAGTAATAATAACAAAGAAACTAAGTTCATATAATCTAGAAAATTGCGTAGCATATAGGTGAGTCAAAGCCAACCTAATCTGAAATAATTTTTAATAATACTTTATTTGTTTCCTCACACAACAATTTACAAGTAATATAGGACCTGTTGTGTGAGACTGGTGCCCATTGTAGATCTGTACAGATCTGTATTACAGGTCACCAGTGCAAATATAATGAATAACGCTCCCGGGAAAATTCCCGCGGGATTCCCGAAATATAAGGCATAGCATCACACTAAAAAAGACTTAAGCTATCATTTTAGTGAAAACTGTGCTTAATTTTATGCACCTGAACAACTTGAAACAGCTTCCGGAAAAATTCCCGCAGGATTCCCGAAATATAAGGCATCGCATCACTTTAAAAAATACTTAAGCTATCATTTTAGTGAAAACTGTGCTTACTTTTATGCACCTGAACAACTTGAAACAGCTTCCGGAAAAATTCCCGCAGGATTCCCGAAATATAAGGCATCGCATCAATTTAAAAAATACTTAAGCTATCATTTTAGTGAAAACTGTGTTTACTTTTGTGCACCTGGACAACTTGAAACAACTTCCGAAAAAATTGCCGCGCGATTCCCTAATCTAAGAATTTACTGTTGATAAGCGAAAACCGGATCGAAATCGGGTCAATAGTTTTTAAGTGAATCCCGAACAAATAGACAAGAAAACTTGCATCACGTTCTCGTTCTCGTTAATATAGTCTATTACAGTTGTTTTTTACATAGCTTTAATGTACAGACACGGCATTTTTTTAGTTTTAAAAATATTATAGATTCCTGAATGACTTGGACAAATTCTTGTTATTTGTACAGCAATAACACATGTCTGAATCTGATATCTGTTCTAATATACATACACAAATAAATACCTGTAACGATAAAGTAAAGAGAAACAATGAACAATGCGTCGCTGAACATAGTTAATTAGGCGGGCAGTTAATTAGTTCATACTTCCTTCCCAGGAAACCATGCCTATTACATATTATAAAGATTACATTAAAATGTAGACATTTGTAACGTTATAAATAATTGATTTTTATTCATTAAACATATAAATAATATTATATTATAGATCATTTAACAAAAATGTGCATCGTAAGGTAGAATTCGATTTTGGGTAGGTACTGTTAATCATCATTGAGATAAATATTGGAATATAGATGGAGATATACAGTAGCTATTTACCAACAGTATCAGTAAATACGCATATTTATATTCTAGATAAAATAATTTTATCGGATAAATAGGTATTATCTGCCTAATCAGGATAATTTCACCGCCTCCTCTCACCTGGCCTGATGGTTACTGGTTTGTGCTGATAAACGCCTCATTTTATACTACGTTCCACTATGATTAATACTACTGTTAACGACTTCTATGGTCTAGTGGCTTAAACATTCTAGTGAATTAAGCTGAGTTTACTGGAACGCAAATGCTTTAGCTTCCGTTCTCGAGAAGGTAAATTTCGTAAACAATTTTTTCCTATTTATTCTAGTCTGGATGTTTGTGATCGATCGCTTGTTTTATTGGTAATATTATTATACAATTAACCAATCAGATACTCAACTGGAATTAAACAACGTTAAGATCGCTTAAGTTTACCTAGTCGGAAATCAAACACGGGACCTCTGCGTTCCAGTGAGATATATGGGCCAACGATACTGCTACTGAAACTTCTAAATTCCTGAATGGAGATAGAAAACGCTTTTTAACTTACGTGCTTCAATTTTTTTTGATAGTTTACCAATTTGATACCTACAATACAATGTGTACTTTCAAGTTAGGGTATTGTACGTTTGCCAGGTTGATATTTATATATGATAATTTCACGAATTTAGAGGGAATAACTTTTGTATACTTAAATAAAAAATAGTTACTACGCTCTACTTTTATAAGAAATCGTACTATTAGGTACTAATATTAGTTGAAAATAATAATCGTAATATTCAGTTAGCAAAATGTTAACCATGTTTTTCCTCGTAGGTTAGTTCAATATGTTAGTTGGTGCTACGTATGCTAAAGAAATTAATTTTTCAGTGCGATTATCAAATTTCGACAATTGATTGTATGTATGTCTAGGTATGTCGTCAATATTCCTAATCGGCGCGTGCGCAGCCACTACTTGGGGCCGCGAGGGTGCCGTTATAAAATAGACGTAGACACGCCTCCTAACGCACACCACACACTACTTTTTTATCCAATTACCATTTTAGCAAGTATTTCAACGTCCAATACTTATCCGAAGTACTGATGTGCTTCCTTAAAAACAATTAAAAGGGTCTCCAAAAGTTTATCCAAACCGCTAATAACTTTTCTTTAGTAGGTCGGCCCCCTTCTGTTACGCACACTTGGCCATGTATTCATACATGTTCGTACATACCTATATGTATACATACATACACTTCCGAGTATATTTACGTAGATACAGCACACATTAAAAGCGACGCCCCATCGCGGAATGTTTGTGCCATTATGAGAATCACGGATATACTCCAAGAATGTTCGTTACATTGCTTAGTTATGTATAAAGTTTTACTGCGCCCTTAAAGCATAACCCGCAACGTACGGTTCGTTATTTTACAAAGGTAATGAGGTGTTATGGTGGTGTGGTACTCAAATACAAAATGACTGCATAGGAATCATGCGTGTCAGATCTATTAGCATGGCGCGCCACCCAGGCCCACCGACAACGAGTTATCGATCGACGTGTGTTCAGTGGTCTAAGCGTCGTCCCGCTTACGACTATATTAATGAACACAGAAATTCCGGATTCGATTCGCAGAAGGGTAAAATTCGTAAATAAACTTTTCTTTATTCGCTCTGGTCTCGGTGGCGAGTTATGAGTCGTATATTACTCAATATAAGTAATAAAATCATAACACAAGCGTAAACCTACTTGCTTAGCTTGAGATGTATAACAATGTGCGAGTTTGTTTGCGGATTTATTTATCGTAAAAAAAATTATGAATATGACAAGATATAGTTGAACTGTGTTTTAAATCATACAATATTTGTTTTACATAAAAATAATTTACCTTTTTAAAGACGACAAATCTTTATTATTGTATTGTACGTTATTTAATTTAACCACTATTTTTGTATTGTAGTTTAAACATGTATTTATCTAATTATTTTTTTAATATGACAGATATCATATTCCGCGTCACGCTATGTATTCTCTCAAGCTTAGCTAAAAAAAAGTTGCGCAGTAACAATTTTTTTATGAAAAAGCTTCTATTGTGTAAAGTATTGCTAACTAAGAACACAAAGCTTTGACGGCTTTAGGTGTTGAATTTAGGGAATAAAGACTTGTTATAACAGAGATTCTATCTAAACTAGGATGCAACCGTTTATAAAGGCCTCGTCGCCATATAAATCTCAAATTTCTTGTTCCAGACGGAGGGTGCAGCATTGTTTGTGTACAAGTGCTAAGCATTGGTTCAGTTTGACTTGATCTGAATGCCAAAACCGATTCACTAATGGCCGGTTGCTATATTTTACATATAACTCTCATGTGTTTATTACTTTAAAACAGTTTACTTATAATGCAAGCAGTTTAATGGAGTGGAAGGGTGGTGTTTCAGCAGCGAAGAGCGTTGCGGCTGCGACGACCGCCGCAGGAATGCGACAGGTAACCAATTCCAGGAAGGCCGCGGCCCGTTACCGCTCCGAATATCTCTGGCAGTCAAACGCGCCGACAAGTGCGGCGGCCACTTGCGACAACACCGGCCGATGCGCCCGCGCAGCGCCCCCGCCTCACCACCGACCGCTTGCTGCATTCCACAGTCCACACATTCAGTTTAGAAACCAGTCGAATCGACGCAGCGCATTTTATTTATTTGCAACAACACACGTTTCCTTCGCCTAGTGCCAATGCGACGTTCCTCAAATTACTTTCTTGTTCTCTGCATTTCAATTTTAAAATAATTGTAGCCGATTGCAAGATGAAAAAGGAGTATGAATCGCTGCAATTGTCTACATAAGAATGCATTCTTCTAATTATTTCTTCCTTCGTAAACACGACCGGTGTTAAAGGTAGACGTTTATCGTACCTAAGAAGGAAAGTTTGAGATTACAAATGCTTGGGTACTCCTGGAATGCAAACTCTGGTTTGGACAGTATGGTACCTATACAAAATCTAAACCAATAAATAAAAATGACTTGTACTTTCTCTTTCTTTTCTTTCACCTTAAGCGGATACATATATTTTAGACAAGCATTATTCATTTAATTATAAAGTTAACGAAATATTTATTGACTAGCGTGTGCCAGCGAACCTTCATTCATGTTGCCATGGCGACGATAAACGGCGGCACCAAAAACATGACAGCACGCGATCTTTATTGGTATATTCATGTGTGGAAACAACGTTACTTATCGGGCTAAAGGTATCCTGGGTAAAGAATCTCAATTCAATCTGTTCAGTAGTTTTAGGTCGTGCTCTAAGAGACAACAATGCTACAAATTGCATTTTTGGAATTTGCTGGTTTCAACTAGTTCTCCTGATGTTCTCTCATTATTAAACGCATTGTAGAAACTAGACCCCTCAAAAATTTATCGCAGTACAAAAATATAAAATAAATTAAAGTAAATTTGTATAATAATATAATTAATTGGTTTCGGGTTTTGGCAAGGAAGGGGGCACAAAAATAAGCGTTTGCCGGATATAATTCAGGCACAACAAGTTGAGTGCAAGATTAAAAGTTTTAATTTAGTTTTTCTATAAAAATCAGTATTGTGGTGGACCTGAACGAGGCAAAATAACAATTATAATTTAATAAAAATGGGACTAAATAAAATCAAACACCATTTTTCCTCATGTCCGAATCACAACCAACTCGATTTTATTTTATTATACAAACTTCGAAAACCGAGCTGCCAGTACTCTAATATTTAGACAAATGAGTATTTATTCCACAACAAGTATGGACTGGTGGCGCCAACTGTGGTCTCCTAATATTAATGTACTTTGTGGTGCAAACCTTGTTTGCTGAAAATGCGGCGTAAAAATTCACGAAACTTGCTACTTTTAAAGCATATGTAAGCAGTGTAAGTATGTCGGTATTTCTAAATATTTTCTTTCGTTCTTCTCCCAACTGAGATCGGCACAATACATCTTTTCCATTCATTGTCCTCTATTCTGGCATGACTACGTCCTCTTTCATGCCCCTATCACCTTAGTCTTTCTCCTCTTTATTCTTAATACCACATATCTATTTAAATATGCTTAGTTCGGCTGCAGCTAGTATTTTATAAAGTAGGTGGTAATTAGTAGAATAAATAATTATAATTACTACTTCGACTACTTATCTATATTTTTTTGAAACTGTAATATATAAAAAAGTAATATAAACATTTACATATAAATGTTCTACTATTAATTTGGACACATTTTTTATTTAATTTTAATTGACAGATAACTAAAAACAGATCAAACTTTTTTTTTCCTATAACAGACTATGAAATTAATCAAAACAAATCCAGAACTCATTATCAAGTTGATTTATGGCCAGTTTCTACATTTTTCCAACCGTTCATTTGCCTTATTATTTAACCGATATTTGTCAAATTTTAACCGATGATATAGTAAGGCAAGTGAATGAATAGTAAGTAAAAGGAACCGGCCATTTGTCATTAGAACAATGGGAATAACACTAAAATGTAATGTACTCAAAAGGAGGGAACCCTCGTGGTTACACGAATATAAATATTTTGGTTCAAAGTTGAGTGGCGCATCTATTTCGAAAGCAGCGGCGCGGCGGCCGAGTGCGGGGGAGGGGGGCAAGGAACTACCCCAACGTTATAAATATGATAATGACACAAGCGGGGCAACATGTCGGTACCACGTGGTGCGGGGCTGGGGACCGGTGCACCGGAAATATCAACACAGCGTATCTCGAGTAGAGCGCCCCCTGCGACGCATCTCAATCATCCACTAATAAGCAGACGGAAGGAAAGTAATATAGACAAAAGTTTAAAAATAAGTCAGCCAGGAATAGATCGAAAGGTGAGCTTGAGCGCGGCGGCCCCACGAGTTAAAAATACGTGCATGTGGCGTCGCCCGGCGGCCTACGCGCGCCCTACCGCCCGACGCTGCCCGCCGCCCGCCCCACGCAACACGCACCACGCAACACAAACCTCTCTCATCTCTATTGTTTATTATGTCACAATCTGCCAAAAGCTAAACACCGCACCAATTTTAAAGCGTGTTATAGACATGTAAACAAGTTCGTGTGCTTATGGCTCGACGACTTTCTTTCACTTCTTAATGTTCTCATACTTAAAGTACACGCACTTGTTCGTGCGTCTATCATCCACTTAAGTTTTGCTCAGTATGTATGGAAACGCTATAAACGGGAATAAAAGCTAATTTTATAGTTTTGCTTTAACACAAACTTTTGTGACACATTGAATTGATGTCTTTGGAAAAGCGTGGCGGATGTTTTGCTTGTCCTTCCAAAAAAGTGGAAAGACGAGGGCATAGTGGTGGGATGTTTATGGACTATCATTATATTACTAGTTTCTTGGTAACATTAAATAATTTATTTTTTCAATGAAGTCCAGATTAAACAAGTATTAAAATGTATGATTATTGAATTATTATACTTTCTTGCTGATGACAATATATTTTAGGCAACCTAGCGTAAATGATAAACGAGAGAGGTGAAAATGAGATACTGTAAATTTTTAAATTATAAGTTATACTTAATTTTTAATTTAAATATGAACACACTAATAAAACAAAATATCTTTATATAAAATTCTTCTGTTCGTATGTATGTCACTGGACTGTTCCTAAACGGCTGGACTCCTATAATGGTTTTTTTGTGTGTGATTAATGGGCACTGGGATAGTTTAGATTCATAAGCGGATCCGGTAGGTGGCATTTAAATCGAGTTTTAAATTTTATTTGTTTAGAGCACGACCACGTCTGCTGGGCCCGCTAGTCTGTCTATTTATATAGCTTGACTAATAGTTGATGAAAATATACTTGTTAACATAACAATTATGGTGTCTATTGTGTGTCTTCAAAAACCTTCCAGAAGGTCTTGTAGCGACATCCAATCAGATTATTTGGAATAGGCTGTTGATTAAGTTACTCATTAATTAATTAATGATGATTACTCAGATGAGTAGAGGAAATATATTTTAAATTGCTAGGAAAGGGCTTAATCAACGGCCTATTCGAAATAACCTGATTGGATGTCGCTGGAAGACCAGTATAAGAATTTATATGAGTAGTGAATCGATGAGACAACCTTGCGATAATTTTGAAATAACTAGTGATAATATTATGAAATGTGAAAGTGACTCTTTGAGTATTTTTCATATATTTTGCTCCATCTTTACGGTTTGGAATATGAACCAATGTTTAAAAGTGGTATGGATACTTTAAAAAACTGGAACTTGTAAAATTCTGGCGGCATGGTAAGCCCACAATTTATGAAAAGTAACCCGAGAAGCTTTATTTAAAAATATTTTAAGCACACAATAGGCAAAACGAGAATAATTGTTTTGTTGAGGTTTAACAAAACTCTGAAGTCATTACTGGAAATATTTATAAATCTAATACAAAATTAAACATGTTTATTTAAGATAGAATATTACAATAAAATGCACGTGAACCAGTACACTACAAATGGAAATGTATAATATCACAAAGGGATATAATAATATTATTTAGGCCAATTAGTCGTCATAAAATGAACGCGTAGTCATTCGGATATGCATTTGTGGAATATATTTTGTGTTCTCATTAATAAATGAAGTAATAATAACAATATGTTTTTCTGTGTGTGTACGTAGTATATCTTTGTGTACTAGTTTTGTTCAAAATTAGGACAACGGCGTGCGTATTGAACGCAGTAAGATAGTTTTATAGGTCGAGCTTAGTTTGATATTTTTAAATAGATAATAACGCTCATCTCGGCGTGTTTATTATGTTTTCTAAACGACATTGAAAAATGTTTCATAACATTTTTAAACACAACATAAACACGAAAACATAAAAAGTGCACATAACAAGTTTATTTTACCTTTCATGAAAGTTTTTCATTATTTTTACCTATAGCTTACTTTTTTTTTAAAGAAATACGAATGTCGTATTTTTTAATGAAAAATATAGCGCAAAGAACAATTAATGTATGAGAAATCACTATGCGACATTTTTAATTCTGTTTCAAAGGAACTTCCACTTTATTAAAATTTATTTTATAAACTATAAACACAGAATGATAATGAAAAAAACTTTAACAACTAAGTAATCACAAGTCAATCTGACATGATCAATATTAGACGGCTCCGTTTTCGTTCTTCACCTACGGGACACTAAAACAAAAGTCCTAAATTGATTCAATTTTTCTACAACTTTTCCAAATATATTCCGAAACACTTTATTGTTCACCAAAAATTAAAACTACGTTCTTAAAACTGGGTACAGTAAATGTTGAACAGAGGTCGGCCTTATCGCTAAAGCGATCTGTTCCAGGCAAACCCCTAAACTATGGAAAATATTAAGACACCAGTGGCGGTGAAGACAATAAATATTATTAAACATTCCAAGAATAAGTGAAAAATAAATAAGAATATACTTTATATACTATACAAAAATAGGCTATATCATACTAGATATAGAATGAGCAGCATGTTTTAGACTTGCGAGGACTAAACATATTTAGTAACCATCGGTTTAAAAGATAGAGGTAGAAAATAAGGTATACGTATAAAGTTTAGAGTTTATAAAATGAAGTAGTAGGCATGTAAGGCAACACCTAATTTTTTTCTGGTTGTAATATTTGAAAAGGAATTATAGCCCTGATTCTAACTGCATTTAAAACATCAAAAGCACTCATTAAACTAAACTTTTCTTTTTATGTCTCTATTATAATAATAATATAACTTTATTACATTAAGTATGTACTAAAATTCTTGAGATTATACTTTAAAAGTAAGTTAAATATTATATACCTTTAACATTACTATTAAAAAGTTTAGTGTTATGATTTTACATACAACTTATGTTTAAAAATTAGTTGACTAGAATAAACATGATCGCTTTTGATATAATTAAATAGAGTATAAACAATAATAAAAGTCGTAGAGTTTGAATGAGTTTTACGTATTACTAATACTATGACTCCTTATGGCATATAGAGAAAATGGTGAATGGAGATTGACAAAACAAGTGTCTGGCAACAATGTGGGTGGAAGGATCTGTGTCGATAGACCGCGACGTACTTACCACGATCAAATTGCAGATGGCCAGGTAGTATGTACCTATAACAAACATGTATGTATGTAGAGATTAATGAATGCAGATGAAGTAAAACATGTATGTCAAGATCCATCCACTCTGCCTATCCCAGTGGGATAATATGTATGAACGTAGGATTCGAATCCTCTTCCATAGGTAGATTCGAATCCTAGTAGATATGCACTCTGTGACTTCTACAACGTTAAGTTGGAGAACAGCGCTGCCCTTATTAGGCAGCATAATACTGAGCTCTTTTTCTGCGCCACCTACATTAGCTAAAATTTCATTTATTTTAGGTTATCTGGAAGAGATCTCTTTTAGCAATAAGGCAGTCTATTTCAGAAAATGTGTTGTAAAACATAAATATGAATTTTTCAGTTATTGTTTATTTTGGTGTGCAATAAAGTGTTATCTATCTACTGATCTTGGACCAATTCAAGACTTGAGTAGAACAAAATATTCTATATTGCACACAAGAAAATGATTCACATTGTTGACAATATTTTAAGTAGTACAGTCTTAACGCTCTTAGCGATTTTATCCACAGACAGACCTTCGGGATTATATATGTAACAGTTGGTTGTCTCGAAACCATTGGGTTCTTTTAGTCGATATATGGTAGAAATAAAGGTGTGTTATGTGTACATATTGCTAAATGATAATGTTGTGAAGTCGGAAAATCAAAACTTAAAGGCGACTACCATACAACTAAATGAGGGATGATTTTATCATAATTGTGTAAATTAAGGTATTCTTTATTTAAGCCGCCAGATTGGGTAACATTCGCTTTCAGAGACGCAAGAAGTGTGTCTACCCCGCTAACTTTTGAACAATCAAGTTGTAAAAAAATCAAACGCGTAGATTAAAATTACTTTCAACAAAAATTGGTTTCGATGATTTCCGATAGATGACTAGAGTATGTTATTTTAGATTGAATACTTTTTAGATTCCGTGGCCAAATGTTGAAAACTAATCTGTTGACATTAAGCACCTCTACAGAAATCCGTGCATGTTAGGCTAGGCAAATTTGTTTAAATCTTTCGAATGTGAAAAGATTCACAATTCACCTTTTTTTTTTTTATATATGGTAAGCCATAATTTCGAGGTTTCTGAACCGATTTGGATCTTTCTTTTTGCATTGGATTCAGTATTGGTTTAGAATTGTACAGTATAAATTCCATTGATATTAGACCCTAAGTTCCGAAGATATAGCAGAAAATTACTCCAAATCAAATAGAAAACGTATTGATTTTTTTTGTTAGGTTTCTAATAATCGTTAAACCAGTAGGTACCTAATTAAGATCAATAACATATTGTAATAGACTCGACTAAGAAAGCGTACAATGGGAATCGATAACGATAAACAGCACAATCGCATAAATTGAATTATGAAACGTGGACGATTGGAGATAAGATTCTATCGAAAATGTTGCCTGGTGACATTTTTCAATTAATTAATTTTTGTCAAGCACCAATGCACCAATCGAACTTTTGAAACAACGGAGAAAAAAGAGTTGCAAAACGCGGTCGAAGATCGAGTGGAGCAGTTGTTTTCTGTAAATAAAAATGCATGAGCCGCGTCACGGCAGCGGCCGGCGAGTACCAGAACCAACTGATACATATTTACTTACTAACTAGAATGTGCTACCGATACTTCATTAATTAAAATTTGACGGCACTTATTAGAGGCTCATAAATGCATATACATAATTTACCTTCGAGCTGTGCACCACGTTTTCTAAATACAAACGCTTCCATTTTATCAGCTATTGTTTCCTCATTCGAGAGGCTACCTTCGAAACTACTTATACGTAACTTAAAAATATAAGAATTTTTTTTTCAAATAAGACAACGACTTCAAGAGTAACTAAAAAGCAAAAAATAAAATTTTCTACAACATCTTGAAGTCGGTGCCAAGTAAAACATAAAAATTACTATACACATGTTACAACAACAAAATTTTACAAAATGTAGTAACTTTTGTGTTTTACTTGACGCCGACTTCGAGATGATGAAGATTATTTTATTTTTTGCACTCTTGAAGTTGGTTTCTTTTTTTATATAAATTTTTATTTAGTATTTGTGAGATATTTACGATGTTTTAAAATTAAAATCATACCTAGGACAAGTTGAGGGTAGGTGTAAAATTATTTATTTATTAAATAAAACTAGTAATATTCAAATGAAGAAGTCTAATCGGACAAAAGGTAAATTAATAATGTATGATGTATTAATTTCAACTTGACTATCTGATCTCTGTTATGTTACATGATTGTATACGTATGCTAAGTAGGTATTATTTATTCTATTTGTAGGGCTAACAACTGTGATACTAGTAACTAGATTTACAAGGGCAAATAAAGATAAACCAGAAAAAGAAGGTAAAAAACTATAACAAAAAAAACTCCTACTAGACTATATTTTATGTGAATGTATGAAGTTCTGAGTTCCAGATGAATCAACTTGCTTAATACTTATAAACGTTTTAGATATCCCACCCACTATTGACCTTTATACTGAATGTGATGTATTATCGATTAGAAAATTTGTTTTACACACTACTCTATCTCAGCACCAAAAATTTGTTTACGGCACCGAAAAAGAAACACGACGTAAAGACAAAGTTTGTCTACTTAATCTATTTAAAACAAATTTCATTACTAAATTTCAGTGTTATCTAGGTCCCACTCTATATAACAAACTCAATAAAATTCTTACACTTTACCACCTCAACAAATATCAATGTAAAGATGTTTTAATAAATTGCTAAAACAACGCAATTATGATGATATTGAAATTTGTTTGTACTGTCAATTTAAAAAGTTTAGTAATAAATAAATATAGCTAGTTACGAAAGCAAGTCTTAGTCTTAATCTTGTTTTTTTAAAAACAACATTTAAATTTTATAATTTTCTATTGAATAATACTCTTTAAGACACTGGAAGGGACTAACACCTAAAAACAGGCGCGGACTAGTTTAGGTGTTAGTTAACGATATAACTTATTATTAATAGACACGAAAATGTACATTTTTCATCTTAATGTAAAACTATGTATCTATATTTGGAGTCAATAAACATTATTATTATTAATTAACATTTTTTATGCACGTATGGCTAAATAGGTTGCATCCTTAACTCGTTGAAATCATCAGTAAATTTTTTTATTTAGCTAATGTATAGGCGCAATGCTACGATAATGATACAGATAAATGATAGTCGTAACTCAACAGTGTAACGCAACGTAGATCAGACGAGTCGACGTCACAAGTATGGCCATAAGTTTAGGTAATCCATACTAATGTTATAAAGAGATAAAGTTTGTGACGTTGTAGGAGGTAATCTCTGGATCTACTAAACCCATTTTAAAAATTCTTTTACGTTGAAAAGCTACGTTAACAGGGAGTGTCACAGGCTATATAACATGACGCTATATACGAGGGAGCGGGACAGAGCGCGGGTGAAACCGCGCCGGGGCGCTAGTTATAGATATATCTAGCAAAGAAATTGATTGCAATAAATATAAATGCGAAACAGAGACAGTTGTCTTGAGGAAGCCAACTAACGAAACGGCAAACAGACTATAAAGCAAACCGAAGCCGCGGAGACGCCTTAGTTTTTATAAATAAGTCTTAGTTCAGTCTAAAAATTTGCATTTGATTCAAGGTGAATTAGCAGTGTTTCACAAAACTAGAATTTTTCATTGAATAAAATAATAGCCATATATATTTTTTGTGATACAAAAAATAATAAGAGGTCTGGATCGACAGCGATCAATGCACGTGAAATCGTTAACTTTGATTCATTCCATTCTGATGTACCGTGGTCCGTGGCGATTTGGCACAGCCACAGAAAATTACGTTTCGATTCGGTGCATTCCTTTTTGTTTTAATTGGCGTTCTAAAATTTTAAAACTGTTTTATTTAAGTGTGTAAAAGTATGATGATAATTCTAACATATTTCATAAGCGTCATAGGGTTAGGAAATATGTTTTTACTACCATTCAAGACAGTATAAAAATCTATTTATATAAATAAAGTTTTGTCTTTAATTTCAAAAATCTACGCAAAATTACAGTCTAAACTGATAATGTAATCATAAGAGAGCGATTTTGGAATTTTGTCTGTCAGACTGTCTGGAAGCATGTCTTAAATAAGTTCAACGGATTTCCATAGATTTATGGTCTTATTCATAGTTTGTAGAGTTATTTTAGGTTCTTAAATGGCTATAGATCAAAACAGCAGTTTAAAGTCGAATATTGATGTATGTTCAGTTCGATATCTTCTAGAGTTAAAAAGATATGAATATGAAGTCTAAAACCCGCGCGAACCAAGTGGCGGGCTTAGTTGGATAATAAGCTCGATTAATTTCTCTGTTCTAATTGTACAAAGAATAGGCCACAATGGTTCGCAGTGCAATAGCGACAAGTTCGTATTAACAAAGTCGTCTGGCGACACATCGATGAAGTCGATGTAGTTATCAGCTACTTCATTGGAGCAAAAAGTCAAATTAACTAGATTGCTTCTAAGCATTTATCAATCTCTACTTCTTGCTTTTATTGGCAATTAAGTATGCTCGTATTGAAGGCTTTTATGTCATTCTAGTGTAACTATTGGGATATCGTTAGCTTGTTTATGATTAATGTTGCTGTGTTTTTACAGTGCTACCTCTGACCGACTTTATATAGTTAACTTTATATTTTTTAGAAATAGGTAAGTAATACATATTTACGAGGAGAGATGTCTCTCAAATTTTATACCAGGAAACTAAATGAAATTTCTAAATTGTGTATACACAATTTTGAAATTTCATTTAGTACCTATCTTACAATTTTAAACTCGTATTTCATATTCTCATTTTATAAAAATATCGAAATAAGTCATATGTACTAAAGATATGGGCATAATCCGTCTTGTAAATCAGCCCGTAAATGCTCCACCAGTGTGCCCCGGCCTTCATATTTTAAAGGGAAGTAACCTTTATACCCATCATACCTGTCCAAGGAAAAAAACTGTCTAACAAAGATTCGTTTTCGGTAATTGAAATGAGACGTAGCTCGTACTAAGCTTCCACAACCGATAGATATGACACTTTGCCTTGTCACATAGTCAAGAAGACATTACATGTATCCTTCAATCCAGGCTAGTTTTAAAGTAACTCTACTTCTGTTAAGGCTAACTGCATTTTTATTTGTATTGTGAACTAAATTTATTGCATATGAAAAACTAATTAAATTAAATAAAACCTCGGATAGAAAAATATATATTATTTAAAAAATGGAGTAGTACAAGAAACTACAGTACTTTACCTAATAACGTCAACAGTAATCGGTGGATGTACTGCATCTGTTGAGGCGAAGACGCCATGGAGTAGATGTCTATTGTCTCTGTCTACGTCCATGCGAATCAGGTGTCCTGTTAGCTGTCTATACATTTTTTCACTCACGTGATTCATGCGATTATGAGAAATTATTGTGTGGCGCCTAAACGCGTGAACAAGGCGCGTATGAGTATTTTTTTCATTCCGGTGTGAACTAAGCTATTCATATGTATAAATACGACATAATGATGTCCTTTTGTTAACAAGTAATTAATTTTGCAGACCTGTGCAAGAAATTTTAACCATTCAGTTCTCACGGAAACTAGCTCCCACACAAAAGGTACGATTTTGAAAATGTAAGTCAAGGATGATTTGTGTTACGATGTGCTTAAGAACCGTGGGAGAGTTGCTCGTGAGTCGCACATGACTAATAGTCTGAAGTGTGCGAGAAAAATCGACGTTCAAATTATCATACAGCCTAAGGAGGAAAATAATTAATGAGTCTAGCAAAGGATGGGAAATCGCGTTGCTGTCGCGCCGTCGCGCCGCCCCGCCCCTCTCGTTCCAGCGAATAAATAATTTAAACACATTTCATTCATCTCGGTCTATAACGTTGAGAATTCTTTCCTTTTTGTTTTTGTGGGCTCTGCATTTTGATGTCTTTTTTCAAGTTTGATAGGTGAACAGCTATTATATTATACCTATATAGTCCATATATAATCTTAGTTTCAGAAACAAGTTTTACAAGATTAACTTCAATTGGCTTCGAACTTGGACGGCAAATTAATACTTGTGAAACGAAGACTCGACTCAGACAAGGCTGGTCAATGTTCCGTCTTTTTTCGAGTATGTAACAATTAATACAAGTTGTATTAATACTTTGATTAACATGTTACATATGGATAAACATCATCCAATATTTGTAAAATAACCCAAAATTGAGCTGAGACGGTGGATATTAAATGACTTAGTGGATTTCATTGATTTAATCTCGGGCTGTTGGGAAACTTGGAGTGGGAGTCAGGGGACGTCATTGAAGGGCCCGCGCCGTCCGCCCGGAGCGCGGTGGCGGGGGCGCCGCGGGGTTCGGGGCGCGGGGCGCGGGCTGGCCGGGAGCAGGAATATTCAAAGCGTGAGAACGCCGCGCGACCCGCATGCCGCGACTTCACATATCTCACGCGCAACCTCCATTCCCAGCATACGAACGACAATGGCTTCTATTGTCATGTTATAGAGCTCTGAATAGTTTTAACCGCGCTGTGGTTATCGCTCGGAACATCGAGGACAATACTTTTCTAGTTTAGGTACGGCGGTGTCGACTGGCATTGGCCCGAATACTGCTGGCGAATGTGCACGTCCACTCGCGCTATACAGTTTCCAATTAACTTAAAGAATGTGAAACCTACAGCAACTTTACATTCAGCTTCACACACACTTTATGGCATGAATCTGTTCAACTTTCATTATAGTTTTGACATTAAGAGATCAATCAGAATAGTTACGAATTTCTCTTTAGGATAATAGTTATCTTAGATCCATAATACGGTTATGGTTTGCGATACAAATGCCTGATCTACCACAAAACTATGAACTAAAAATTATGACTTTTGGCAGGTTCCGGCGTCAAACTCGACAGTGACGATCGTTTTATTGCTTGAATGCCGTCTTTATGGGTCGCGCTTAGTAGGCATGTCGTAAAAATATTCTTTTAGCCTGAATAAATGAGAGGCGAATTCAACATTACTGGAAAGACATTTAACGGACACGTAAAGAGAGTTTGTGATAAGCGAACCAACTCTACGCCACTGCAGCCGCAGCCGGAATGTTTCACCTTGAGACATCAATAGTCAATCCTAAATATAGACGACGGATTATGTATAAGAGGTGACAAGACAATGCGATTGTGACAGCGAACAATGTTACAGAAGTATTCATTGGTGGTAGGTAATTACTATTTGAAGATTTGGGGATTCTTGGAGATCGTCACGGGTAATGTGAATTCGTGGGGGGCAGAGGGTCGCTGGGCCCCTGGCGGGCGTCGACCCCGTGAAAGGCGCGCGCCGACGGCGGCGGATCTGCGCGCGCGCCGTCCGTTCGCCTTTTTACGCGCTCTTTCCCGCGCCGCCGCCGCCGCCAACCCCGCGGGCCCCCGGCGCGGTCGCCGTCCGCAGATAGCGGGCCAGGTGCTACCAACATTCTCTATGTCTGCACCGCTTTTAATGACTAATGAAATATTTCATAGGCAACATACGATAACGGACCTAACTGAGGATTTATGTATTTAGAATTACGAATTTATGAATTATGAGGTACAGTGTACAGAGTCGGCAGGGCTGAGTCCTGCCCATTTCTCTGGATCATAATTTTATTCGCTGCCTGTTTCTAAGGTAGCTTTTTAAGTAATTCTATCTACACACAGTGATAAAATAACTATAGTGTAGTATTAACATTAATTAATACTGCACTATAGTTATTTTAACAGTGCATAAATCGTATATTTCGACCTGATTGACCATCTTATATGATACAATACAAACAGTTACAGCTCAGTAGATAAGACGTAGAACGATGAGTAAAATAAGTTACATTCTTTGGAGCAAAGCTCTTATTATCTTTTATTACTACAAAAGATGAATGCGGGATATAGAGCAGTAACTACAAATATAAATAATATTTTATTTCTGATATTCTAGTTAGTAAATAATAAATTCATTATTGGTTATTTACCGAATTTGGAAAAGAAAGTACATTACGTATTATTAAGTAATATAAATATATTAAATGCTTTATTGAAAATTATTGTTTTTTAAAATGTACATTGAGCACTACAATTTCTAGTTTATTTTTAATATGTAAGTAGTCTCCTTTTTAATGTCCGTTAAAAAAGTAAGATTTCCACAGTTTTATGTTGTGTTAATAACATTTGTTTCAAGTAGTGTGCTACTTATTATTGTACTATTGTAGTATTTCCGGCTAATTGTAAACAACAACAGAACGCTTTGGTACACACTAATCTATACTATATCGAATATAAAAGCGAGCGCGAATAATGAAGAAAGATCATTCTCACTTCAACTTTGGTCGGATGCATATGTCATAGTAGCTCTTTGGGATGGCTAATTATTGCGACAGTCATACATTATAATTAATTGTACTTTAAATCAGCATTCTTCGTTCGGAAGTCAAATAAACCAGTTCTGAAAGTTCTACGTATTTCGTTATATAAATCCCGCACTAACAGTTGTGATATTAGCAGAGTGAGACGAGTTTAGGGCATATTTATTTGAATTATGAAACTCCTTTTAAGTCATCTAATAAATACGACAGTGTGAAACTCACACAACTAATTAAATAGTAGATTTGAAAAGCAATTAAACAGAAATTACGTACAGCTGTTTGGGCATGCGGGCCGCTTGTTGGTATCCCCTGGCCGCCGCTCCGCCGCCGCTTCGCCCTAATTAAACAATAATCGAAAAACTACAATGAACGGGCGCACGGCTCTGCGTCCTCGGTGTCCCGCGCACCCCGGCCCCGCAGTCAGTTGCCCCCCCGCGCGGACCGCACTCCGCGTGACGTCACCATTGCACTCCTCATTATCGCCTCTCGAGCCGAAGACGCACTCACTAATAGGTCTGACCAAAATATTCATACAGGTTTTTTGTCAGATTTCGTCTACCAGCATGCGATGCGAGTAACGAACGCCGACGCGACGGCCACCGAAGGCAGGCTCGCTGCACGTTCGGTGCGCCCGTGCGATTCGAAACTGATTTGCACATGGCTATTGGTGACGAGCAACTAATCATTCATTTTGTGATTTCAACTATGAAATTACGCTACTTTTGATTTTCAATTTTAACAGATATTATGTTTTATTGTATTTAATTTAAATGGGTGTATTGACTAGGGTTTCATATAAATGAATTATGTGTATGTCGATTATTATAATGGGCCATAAAAATAGTCCGGACTTTTGGTAGGCTTGCGTGAGGCCATAGGCCAACGTGTGTTTGTTGGCCTGGCACTTTTTGATAATTCAATCTTATTGTAATGTAACACCGACCAATGCTTATTAATACTTGTATGCATTCTAGGAATGCAACCGGTGATAACTACAAGACTACTACAGAAAATGGGAAAACTAGAATATTGTGTAGTAATACTAGTCGGTTTATAATGAATATCTTGGCACTATTGAAATAATACGAAGCCTGTTGCAATGTTAGAAGTAAACAGATATAAAATATTATTACTATCGATTTTTAATGCATAAAAGTCACTATTAAAATGTATTTCGGCCCTTGCTCAATTCAAATATAGTCACATTTGTTTTTTTTTAATATCCATTTAAGGTAAAACACACTAACTACAAACTCTTTAATGACGATTCGAAACATTATTTAGATTACTTTTAAGTAGGTAATGCAAATAATGGGCAGACCGGCGCGAAGGTCAGATGACGAACGGAGCCACGACGAGGCGATGAATGAGTCTGGCTCGAAATAGTAAGAATGTATGACTGTTTATTTATATAATATTATTAGAGTATTATTGCTTGCAGATCTAAGACTTTTAATAATTTTCCACTAATAGTTATGATACGAAATAATTATATTTTTAAGGGCAATGTAATACTGGTTTCATACGAACGATAGCCAATTTACGTAACTTTACTTTTATTTGCTACTTATTTACAACAACAGATACTTACTTAAAGTCTATTTCAAATAGGACGACATGGCTGCCTAAAACATAACATGCCTAAAACGTAACTTGCAGCGTTATTGTAAACTTTCCTACGGAATAAATAGGTATTAATTTTATTTATAAATTCAGAACACTAGAATATACCCGCGATTAGGTACGTATACACTTGACTTGAAATTCCCACGGGATTCTCGGGACACAAAGTACCGCAGCATTTAAAGATGAATGGAAGCTATCGTTTTAGTAAAAACTGTATCGGAATGAGCTAATTTTTATGCATAACTAAAAATCGCTCCTGGGAAGGTTCCCACGGAATTCCCGGGATGAAAGCCACACATTTAATTACATCAAATTTGCCACCCATTAGTGAAAAAATCAAATTGGAATTCGTTTTTATTTAAACTGGCTATTTTAAATAATTCCCAATATAAAAGTAAAGCAGATTTTAAGTCTAAGAATTCCAGTCAGCCCAGCAGTTTTTACGTAAATCTCGAAGAAACAGACAAGAACTCTAAAAAAAAGATTTTTATAAAATTATACATTAGCAGGATCCAACAACTAAAAGGCTTTAGAATAGAGCCAGTCGTATTTAACTCAAAATCTTAGTCAAATGTTAGGTCTTTAGCTCAAACCAAAAATAAGTATTGTCGCAAATAAAAAAAATATTTTTCTATATACTTAAGAATTTATAAACAAAGCCCTCAATGTTGACATATCGTATATCTGTATTCCAATTGCAATATAAATTGTGCATTTTATGGTCCCGTAGTCGTATTAGCAAATATGGAAACCTCAATTGCCATATACGTCTGTCTTTCTTTATACATCACATTCATTTTTCTTAATATATTCAATTTTATGACAAATTTTGATGAGGATCAGTTATTGAAAACTACTGTATCAAATGTATAATTAGATACACCACTGCAGAAAGAATAAATTCAAGCTAAATTTCAGTTATACAAATAGTTGTTAGAAAAACTGATGCATAGAGTTTAGATTAATTTCTATAAAGGAATTATAACGACCGGTTTATCAAATTATAAGCAATACGTAATCAATATATTTATTGTAATTTCATGATATATATATATATATATATATATATATATATATGTGTGTCATCAAGTATGTATGAGATTAACGAAATAAATGTTTGTGTATAACTAGACACATCTTGGGATTCCCACACTAATCGACACAAATTTTGCATCGAGCCCATGAAACTTGTTATGTAATGCAGCATTATTACCTTGTATTAAACAACTGTAATGCAAATTATCCAAAAGAGTCGCTTTGCCCACTGTCGAGGCAACATCCCCAAAAAAAAACGTTTTTAGCTACAAAACTATGGAACGCCATCACGAGCTACCATCCCAACAAAACTGATACATATCACTAACGCCCTTATGTCGTAGTAGTAAAGCTCTTATTGGCTTGTATTTGCGTAAACCGTGCCGACTAGTATGGGGATTCCATTACTATGAAAATCGACAGACTCACAGTTAATTTAGACTAAGTCGAGTTAGATTTATTAGTTATTTTAAGTTAAGAAAAAGTTCACCAAATCACCTTCAAATTATTGATATCATGACATCAATAATCATGAAATCATTATGCTCTTCCAATTGTTATTAAAACAGGATAAGTGATTATCTACATCTTTATAAAGGAGCAATAAGTAATTGGGTTATATTACTTTATTAAATACTACTTTATTTTTTTCACAAAAAAATAATCATATATTCATTTAAAAAACGTCCGCATTTATGGAAACCCCGCTATAGCCCGAAAAATCTATCGAAACATCCATAAGACGTTCGCGTTGCTTAAGCGCGCATTTCAGAACAACATTAATTATTAATATCCGAGAAATTTCTAAATTCCGCCCGAATTAAATATTGTTTTGAATGCACGAGTAGGCATAGGGCCCGCGCCACTCGCCGACAGGACCATTGAATGTGTCTTTGGTTCCCAAGGTCCTAACATAGGGCGTCGAGATGGACTAAAGAGGTGGTTTAGTTGGTAGATCCGAGCATGCCATCGGGAGTCCAACACTACACTACAATTGTCCCCGAGCGTTAGGGTGTCCATGATGGATTACACCTCGTAAAAAAAAATTGGCCCGCGCCACTCTCGATGTCACCGATTATAATCTTCAATTTGGAGACTAGTACGGTTCTAGAATACATTTATCAGACTTCCGCATTTTAGAATGCGATTATGAAACACAGTTTTATTAAAAAGTGAAGTGAAATCTAAAAGTTTTTCAAATTGCCGTCGAGAGAGATAGAGGGTAGGGCACAACTTTCACAATTTTAGGAGTCAAACTTTGCATCCTATTGACTAAATTATAAAAGTAATTAACGTACATAGCTATGTTTTTAAAATCGCCTAGCGATATACGACAATATATTCAGTAAAAAAATTACCTTTATTTACATGAATGACGACTAACCTTAATATTTATTTTCTCCCAATCTACAAATAACTTACTTAATAACTTATAGACAAATACAATCGTCTATATGATATCAAATTTCTATTAATAATGAATAACTACAGAACCCTAAAAATGTTGCGGGATTGCAATAAATCGTGCGGTGTGTAATTTACTTATCTAAATTACACAACGCACGATTTTTACAAAATTTGTAATCCAGTTTCTGAAAAAATGTAGTAGTAGTAGTTTTTAAAAATAAATTTTCAAAGATGTTATAATATTTTTGGAGAAAGAAAAGAAATAAATAGACACACCCTACAATTTATTTCCCCAAAAAGAATGAATAAAAACGAAATAATAATAAATGAGAAAAATAACAATAAAGCCATCTTCACTGGTAAAAGACAGAGTAAGAGCGTATAGAAACAAAATAGTTCGTACTAATTCTATTTTTCACTTAGGCATGTCAAGCGAGGATTTTTTAAAGTATTTACGGTCTTACACAGACAGAACAAGAGGTTGAAGAGTGTTAAACGTCTTCCGGCCGACCTAGATGTCCGCGCGGAATATACCATACCATCAGCGACACACATCCAACATAGAATAGCCATTAGGATCATTTTTCATTTTTTTATACCTCTAGTTTTCACGTTGTTCATAAAAATGGTTTTAAATATTCTTTTGCACACAGAAGTTTAATTTCTTAAGGGCCAAAAATACGTTGGCAACGCCCCTGATGTTGCATCAAGTGGGCCGCCCGCTGGTTGTCTGTTTCAGACAATTAAAAGAAAACCAGAAAATTAAAAAATATATGTTGCCTCATATTTGCTTTTAAGCCTTTTAAAAACTGCTAACCGCTGCGCGCCATAATTATTTGAGTATAGTTCGAAAAAGCGCGAGAATTTATTGAGGATATTAATTACCTGACGAAAATCTAAGACCCGCCCGCCCCTGTGATCAAGCGTGATATTTGAAGACCTCCCTTCCATGAACTGGTCACGTAGTATGCGTACGTTCTCTTACTGCACTAAGACGGCAGAAACGGGGTACACAGCTTTTCCGTATATGCCCATCTTAATTTGAACGTGTCTGTTAGAGTTTCGGAGATGCAGTGAAGCCAAGCCTTCAGCTTGACTCATGTCCCACAACTATGGACCGAGTTATTACAAGAATTACCTTATGTCGCATATCCAATAAGTCGGCATCTTGATTAGATTTCTAATGAGCTCTTTGCTTCCCGATTCACAAGTGTAGGAAATTTAAAAATTATTTTTTATAAATGAAACGGGTATTTTAACTCAGCTTTCTAAAAAATATAAATTGGTAGAGGTTATTATGTACAACAACCCTATATTCAAATAACTACATGAGTTAATTCAATGTAATTTAGCGCCCGTTCATATCTAGCGCTTACTGTAACACCGATAGTGTTGTTGTTTTCTTTGACTGGTTTACATAGAACATTCCCACAGTGACAAAAAAGGGCCTAAAGAAGCTGATTCACTATTTTGCAGTGAAGTCCTGCAATGAGCGGAGCTTGCAAGACTCTAGATGCATTCTGCTCAATGTTGCACGACGCATTGCACGCTGCAACAACATTCACAATCTTGCATTATACAGCGGACTGCCATGAAGGATAGCGAATGAGCCCGTTTAGAAAGACAATGCCAAAAGCTTTATTCTGCACTCAATATACTTGGGATGCACGACGATTTAAGACATTATATAGAATATTAGCGCGCCATCCTCGGTGACGTGGCAGTTTTTGTCGACGTAAATAATCTCTCACAGATCATTGATCTACATCCAATACGCACCTAAACATCAGGTACCTTGTGTAAACGGCGGGGATACGTATGTATGACGCACAATATACGTAAGTATGTGCGCAATAATGTTCTACAACGTACATCGTATCCTTCAATCACAGTGACACTAGAAATGCCTTTCTCTGGCTCTATGACATCATCTTAAATCTTACCGTGACTGTGTCCTTCTTTGCATGTTCTATGTATCTAATTTATACATTTTATTATTACAATCTTCTTACAGAAGTTGAACATGGTGTACATTTAAAAAACTCGTTATGGTAGCTTTGTGGCTGATAGCTAGTTCCTATTTTGCTATTTATACACTTGCCTTAACATTGTTAGATATTTGACATTACTTGTCCACAAAGCTAGTAGCATGTGTCGTGGTTAGTTAAGCCAATCTGCTTCAGAAAGTTTGGCGAGTGAGCGATCCGTTCCTCTAAAACGGGGAAGCCGGAACTCAACGATGGGAATTTTATGATTGTTCCTTTTTTCTTCAGGTGATCAGAGGGCTGGTGCCTACCTCGGCCAACGGATCAGTATGGCGATCCAGCGAGGAAACGTAGCCAGCCTTCTGGGCACCTTATCCATAGAAGACGGTGATCTGGGCTCAGTATTCTACTTATAGTCTTGAGGGACTATGGGTAGAATACAATACAAATAAGTTAAGTTTTCTTACATTGTATTCAATAGTATGTAATTTATATAATATTTATAGATCAAATATAATAATGTTCCTTTTTAAAATAATATGTATATTCAATGTTTGTTAGATTTCCGTAGTCTTTTGGCAAGAACTGAACCCTTATATAATCATCATTATGTTAGGCTGTCCGTAAAACTATACCTATGTATGTGTAAGTTTAACACAATAATTTATCTTATAGTACTAGCTTTGTGTAGACGAACTTTGTAAAGAAAGTGTAGTATTTATTCTATTTAGCGCTAAAATGTTATAACATAGTGAAATGGGAAAAATTCAAAATTAGGAGTGTCCACTATACATGTAGATCTTACTAACGCGTTGGATCTTTGTTATTAATGCAATTTATAATAAAGTCAACAGAAGGCGAGACATTATCTTTCAACTCCATAAAAATTGTGCCCTCTCTAAGTTTGGAGCCAAAAAGTGAAAATACTGAATAAATAATTGTAGAACAATATGTTTTTTTATGACACCTGTCATCTCTCCGGAACCATATGTTTGTGAGTTGACTGCCAAACACTTACCCGGTGTTATTATTTTGGTGATTCGCTGACTAAATGACAGTATTCTAATTTTGTTACTATAGAATTATTTATTCATATAACCCTTGATTAATCATGCTTTTCTTAAACAACCCAATGTCCTAGGGCAGAGAGAAAAATGTTACTGCATACAGTTATAATTAGTGCCAACTTAATGTTCGTTCTAGATTAGCTACAAAAGGTGCTCGAGCATTGCCAATACGAATTGAATCTTTCTTATTTGACCATCATGATGGAGTCGCGAACGATTACTATTTTAAAAGTAAATTTAACATTAGGTACACTGATAACATTACAAGTTCTCTAAAAGTGACGTCAAGAAAATGCATGTCAATGTTAAGATAAAAATAACGAGGTACATTACCCGCTACCTGACATTTTCTTTTCATTCTATTTTAGTAGTATGAAGTTAAAATTAACCACGCGGGTTAGTCCTGTTGTAATAAACCTTATTACAGCTAATATAAAATATCCTATTGTATAGAATATAATTTGACTTCAAATTCAATTGAGAGCATAATCATATCTTTAAAAGATTTTCCAAAAATTCCACATAAGGTGAACTGTTCCGTAAAAGTCCACTGGTGGTCATTGGTTCCTGAAATGAAAGAAATAACAGCCCATAAACGTCCCAGTGCTGGGCTCGGGCCTCTCACTGTTATGGAAGAGGACAGTAGGTATACCCGCAGTGCTTGTCCAAGGTTGTTTGGCACAACAGTTATTTCGATGTGCAGGTTTCATCACGATATTTTCCTCCATCGTTCTTAGCACGTGTAATTGTAAGAAAATGCACATTAGGTCAGAAACTGTCAAGTGGATGCCTTCCGGCCAGGATCAAACCCGCGCCGTTTAGAGGTAGGACACGTGCGCTAGCCATCACGGTGGTAGCATGCAAAATTACTGTGTAAAATTTAATAGAAAATACCCTGGATATTGTAAAAAAATAGCAAATATTTCTGTAAGATTTCCTAGGTTTATTTCCATGGTGTAGTTAAAAGGTAAGGAGGAGACACTTTCTCCAAGTTAAGAAGGAACAAAAATACTGTCAGCCTGTGGTTGAGTAGCCCAAAGTTTTGCTGGCCAAACTCGTTAGAAAGCACAGGCTCTGGGTTCGATTCTATTCTATTTACTATGGTCTGAGTGTCTGAGATCGTTCCCAGAGTCAGTTGTATATTAATCATAACACAAGCGTACCTTGCTTATCTTGGTGATCGAATATGTGTGTTTGACTTTCGGTTATTATTGTTAATATGATTTTTAGTCCTGTTTAGCTATAGGACACACATGCTTACAGACCCTAAACAAAATCTTTTTGTAGATCTTTAACTTACGCGGAATGATAATAGATTTTGAGGCAGCTCGAAAGAGCAGATGAGGGCAAAACAGTTGTTATTTTAAAAGACACAATTCTGGCTTAAAAGCAATCGATATTTTCCAATATTGTTAATTTTTAAGTAATGTTTTAGGGTTGCGGAGTCATTTTGGTAAGACCGGCACGTTTATTTTTCGTCTTGTCCGTTCATGTCCGGCTGTCTTTGTGATACCGGTCTTTTTTCCCAGCAAATAATGCACATTATAATATAATATAAAGCGTAGTCTATATAACGCAACACAAGAGTGTACTCGTATTATGACCACGAGATGTCTAAAATTTAAGTTAGTGAGTTGTTGAAAGATCATAACGACGTTCATGAAATATATTTTTATTTATTTATAGCGAAATATTGGCTTCCAAAAAATAAAAATAATTATCACATGTACTTGTGAGTACTTAGTGATTTTAACTTATTTCAGTGTTACATCACTAAATAGAGATTCATCCAGTATATACAAGGCTCTTATGTGGTACTAATACGCCTATCTGTTGCGTATTTCATTATCACCTTTGATACTTTTTAGCGCATTGTATGCAGAGGCCCCGGTTGTTAACAGCTCACTTGTATAACGTTAAAATATAGGCGTGAAAAATATAAGTACTTGATATTTTTATATTTAAATTGTATATAGTTAACACTTATATAGCAATATAACGTCTACTTTGGTGAAGTTTTATGAATCATGCATTTATTGCAATCTATTTAGAAAGCGTAGTGGCGTCAAACCGTCAATGGAGCTCGGTTACTACATTACACAAATCTAGGCACCCCTTAGCGGGCATTACAATATCTAATTTGCAGAGCGCCAAATGTGGTGCGCTAGCAAGTGCACTAGATGAGTAACCTTGGCAGAGCCCATACGCTAGATTTGACCACTAGCAGCCTAACTGTGTTTACACCATCCAATTTTATTACGCTAGCTCACCTAGCGCTCTGCAAATTCGATAATGCAATGGCCCGCTTCACTGCCAATCAGAGTAGTGTAACTAATGGTAAAATGTTTAGCTACGCTTTAGCTTTTAGCTTCAGCTATCCACCGTCAGTAACGGGTGGCAAAATCAGTATAGTGTATTAGGAGTTCAGAATCTCCACTCTAAGCCATTAGTAGCAGATTAACATGGTGTAAAGGATGGAGGCGTAAGAAGAGAGCTTATTGCTAGACGTGTATAATAAAGATCTGCCCTCCTTTTACAATTACCTAAAATTAATGTAGTACTGTTTTGATCGGATTTGAATGTAGTCGTATATTCCTAGCCAAAATAAGCTTAATAGGTTATAAATATTAGTTACATTTGAGCGGACAAGCGTTTTTTATAATCGAGTCCCATGGATCACAATAAGCCGCGCTCGTTGGAACTGCTCGTCGTTGCTACTGTGACGTTACAACGCCGGAATGCGCGGCGTATTGCACAATGCAAATTTCTGCGTTGCGGCAGGCGGCGCCACCGTTTTCGGCACATTTTCGGCAGCTGCTCCCCAGACTCAAGAGGGCAGCCGGTGCGCTATCGCGCTTGCTCCCAAATGTCGGGGGGCCTAACGCCACGTGCCGCAAACTCTTCGAAGGCATCGTACGTTCGATGGCCCTGTATGGGGCCCCAATTTGGTCGGACCGCCTGACGGCCAAAAACGGGGCGCTATTGCGTCAAGCGCAACGCATATTGGCCGTCAGGGCAATAAGAGGATACCGTACGGTGTCCTTCGAAGTGGCCTCGCTACTCGCCGGATCCCCCCCATGGGACCTGGAAGCCAGGGTCCTGGCGTCATTGTACGTATGGCGCAAAGAAGCCCTGGCCAGGGGCACCAGACCCGCGCCTCGCGAGATCGAGGCGCGCCAGTCGGAGCTCCGCCAGGTAGCCGTGGGGGTCTGGGAAGACCGCCTACGACGCCCCAGCGCGGGCCCCGCCACCATTGAGGCGGTGCGGCCCGTCCTGAATGAATGGCTAGGACGAAGTCACAGCACCCTGACCTCCAGGCTGACACAGGTCCTGACGGGGCATGGTTGCTTCGGAAGGTACCTGTGTCGCCTCGGCCGCGAGGCAACGTCAGGGTGCCATCACTGTGACACGGGCGACGAGGACACGGCGCTGCACACACTCCAGGAGTGTCCCGGCTGGACAGAGCAGCGCCGAGAGCTCGTCGCCCATACCGGATTTGACACCTCGCTCCCGGCCGTGGTACGCACCATGGTCGGGAGCTCCACCGGATGGGACGCCGTCTCCTCCTTCTGCGAGCAAGTCATGTTTGCAAAGGAGGAGGCGGAACGGGAGCGTGAGCGTAATTCCCTACTCCGCTCCCGACAAAGGAGGACGCGCCGACGCCGGAGGTCTGACCTAGACCTTCGGCCACCGTAAGCGGGCGGCGCGGGGGGGGCCTCTATGGGTATAGAGGTTCTCACTCACCCGCACATGCCTTCGAGATGAGAGCGCGAGTGTTCCGCGCGCGCTCATCTCTCTTCCCGTGGGGCGAGTAACAGACCGCCCCACGCCGAAAAGACCCAGTAGTAGCCGGGGGCAATGCCCTCTCGCATTGGAAGAGGCCCAGTGAGCGGGGCCCACGCCTGCCAGGGTAGCGGAGTTGGGAAAACCGCATACACGTAGCCCTGGCATAAGGCGCAGGACGGAACACCCAGGGGTTTTAGTGGTTATCCCTAAGTGGGGAGTGGCAATGGCGTGGCACCGGTCCTGACCGGGCACGCCAGTGCCACCCCCGATCTGGCGAATCCCACACTATCTCTCCGGGTCGCGAGCATACCCCAGGCTTCTGTGCCTGTCGCGGCTTAGTCCTCAAACGGATTTCTCCTGGCCAAAAAAATAATAAAGGCGGCGCCACCGTCCACTGCGGTGTGGCGCCGCAACGCGGTTATGTGTTTAGGCTCTAAGCGACTGATGCGAGAGTACAACGCACGTGGTAGTTGATTCAAACCTATATATGTATTCCAATTTTAATTACCATGTATGTTACACTACTGCAAACACAAAAAAACCTCCAATCTGATTTATGTATAATAAAACTACTATTTGCAGAGGTATTTCTTCCGCCTTTTCTTCTCACCAAGATGCAGTCATAACATACTAACCAAAAACAGTACAAAGCTTAAAATAATGGACCTTAAATGCAGGACCAAACACGATCCTCATCCAAGTTCTTGTAGCAACTTGAAAAGACAAATGTCAGTAAACATTTGAGATTTTCTATACTAATATTATAAAGAGAAAATATTTGTATTTTTGTCACGAATAAATTCAAAAACTACTGGACCGATTTCACCCATTGCTACATTATCCCTGATTAATATAGGCTATATTATATTAGGGTCCCTACTAAAACTTCAATAATGTAACCCATCACTATCTACTTGGCGCTGGAATCGGGTTCTATGATTTGATGGAATTTTATGTGTTTGAGAAGGTCCAGGAATGGTTTTTAGATTCACAATTACACCCGGTAGGTGATGCTGGAATCGGGTTTTAGATTTTTACTTTTTCAGGGCAGACAATGTCTGCCGAAATGTATTCTGAGTGGGTCCGGGTGTTGTTTAGATTAACTATTAGACCCGGTAGGTGGCACTGGAATCGGGTTCTAGATTTTTATTTTTTCAGTGAAGGACATCTGCCGAAACCTCTAGTTGCTTATAAAGGGAACAATATTTTACAACTACTGTTAATTTTTAACCAATATTAGAATATTTTTATATAATACCATATCAAAACTTACCCTTTAAGTTCCTGCCAAAACTCCATTTTTATCTTTGAAAGAATTTGATTCAAAGCCGTGAGAAATGAAGTGACTTTTTTATTTATTCTTCGTAGCTTTCATATTTGTTTGTAATTTATTAATTTGTAATTTGCAACGCGATGTTCAATCTTACCTCTCATTACAAGATTACCAGTTGATACAGCATAATGTCGCATAAGGTTATGTAAAATTTTACCAGATTAAAGACAAATGAATGGATAGTAAGATATAGAAATCCGGCATTAGTCAAGCTTGGCAAGTATACCATCGGTCTTTTGTGGGTTGATATATAGACGGCAACATGTCAGTGTAGTACTTCCTAGCCACATTTTTGTACTTGTAATATGTAAAAATGTACGATTATGACGAAAAAAATTATGACGCCAAAAAAATTGTTATAAGGTCCTGCACTGACGCCGACCATATGATTATTATGTGACTAAACCAGAGCATGAGTCTCGAACGTTAGTGGATACATTTCTTTTCTTATACATAAGTACCTATCCAAAAAGCAACTTGAAATATCATGTTCATCTATTGAATATCCCATAGTGTTGTCAACAGTGGGTTTTGGAAATTTGTTATATTCAGTTATTTTGTATTATGTTCTTTTATGGTGCAACAAAAGCTGAAGAATTTTAAATGATAGCGCAAATATGGCGTGACGAGCAGGTGTGTGCGACTTGCAGCCCCCCAGCAACCGTATCTCGTCGGGCGGCTGCTTCCGACGTCAATTCCGTACCGAAGCGCGAGGACTGCGGCTGCTCCATACACGTAAACACAAACACTCTATAAAGAAACTTTCGCTGCTGCACTTAGAGTTTACTATTGTGTGCCAACAAAGGACAAGGCACATGTTCATTAGGCTAACGGTTTTGGAGTTTGTAAGTAATAAAGCGATTAAGTATTTGATCAAACAAAAAATGAGTGATTTATTATATAATTAGAGGTAAGACTCAATAGATAAATACTACACTTACAAATAACTTATCTAAGTACAAACCGAAGACGATAGGACGCAAAGTCGACGTGGCGTAACGTGTAAACAAACAAACTAATTGCGTTTCGAATTGAGTAGCACTGCAAGTACAATGTGCACATTGAGCATGCATAACTTACGTGTTTCGCCCGGCGACGGCACATAAACAAAGCTGCAGTGGTAGGTATATCGATCACGCAAGTGATCCAGCGTGGAAGCGTGTCTGCGAAGGCGATGTTCGTTCGTGATCTCCGGAGATTTCTGTGTTTGGGTGACGGCTGGCATGAAGAGTTGCAATGTCAACAAACCGAGTCGTTTGGTATTGGAACATGTTGTGTACGCGTGAACGGGACGATTGCGCGTTGCGTTGAGTTTCGGTGCGGTGCATAGGGGAGCGCATCGCGGTGCAACGTGCAGCGTGCGCGGGGCGCGGGCGCACGAGGCTGACTGCAGCCGTGAGGGGCACCCCGCGGGTATTGCGCCCTCTGACCGCGCCACCGGCCGATACATTGTCAACAGGCGCCGAATGAATGGAAATGAGGCCGTTCTGATGCTTCTTCGTGTTACATTAACGAATGAATGCACTTCCCCCGCGCCAGCGCAGACGTCGCCGCGAACTCCGGCCGTACCCGGCTCAACTCTATCAACGTGTATCCCAATTACGTGATCATTCATACTTTAATTCTGTTGTGTGTCATACACATACCAGAAATAAACGAAAACATGTTGCTCAATAGCGCTTGTAAAATGCAGGTATGAAATTTGTTTGAGTTCATGTAATTAATTCAAGTTTCTTTCTATATAGCGAACTGATAATGGAAAAATATTTTAACATAGCGATAATTTTAAGTTAAAACCTTTGGAACTTACCTGTTCCAAGTTAATTTTAATATTCACTCACCCATTGCGATATAATAACTAGAGGAACGTTTGAAACAGGGCATGTACCGTGCGCCGGCAAGAGGAGGCCAGGCGGATGACAAAGAATAGATTAACAGAAGCTTCATTTAATACTATTACTATTTTTAACTGCAAATTATTCAGAATTTCAGATGAAGAAAATCACATATTGATATAAGACAACTATATTTCAAAGTTCTTCAAAATTTCCTACAAAGATCTATTCTATAGCTGAAGTAGTTTACATTTTTGACAAAGATAACAGACAAACAAATACAAAATGACGACTAACAATAATAAATACTGCCTGTAATAGTTTTAACAATTAAACACTAGATACATTTTATTGTGATTGATTTACATTGTACTATTTCCTCTACAAATGCAAATTAATTAAACACACAAGCTATTTCAAAAATATTTGTTATAATTGTACTTAAACTAAATTCCACTGGACAGTCTTCAGAATGCAATAAACAAATATATGTATGATGCACTGATGGTAGCCATGTTTCTTCACTATGTTTTTTTTAATGAATTGAATCCATTTTTCTCTTTTAACAATATCTCTGTAAATATATTATAATTTATTAGATAATAATTAATATTAAAATAGCCGTATAATATTAATTACTATCTAATAAATCTCTATCAATAATAATAAATATTAAAATAAATATCTAATAAAAATTATAAAAAAGAATAGAAAAAGCGAATTCGTAAACGCCTGGAGTACAACGGTAAGCAAAGTTGAATAATAATAACTGAATACTCCATAGAAAAAGACGAACTCGTCATCTTTTTTCGAAACTAATCTGTGAATGTGATTTTGTAGGAAATTACTATACTATTAAGTATGTACGATAGTACACCAAAGAAGGTAGAATACAAACTAGTTTTAGAGTTCTTGACGTTTAAAAAATCGCATAAAGGGAAAAAGTAGGCATACCTAAAAAGTCCAAGGAAAAACAGGTTATCAGTATCTTTTTCCTTGTTAAATCGGACTTAAGATAGTTTTTAATTTTGTATTCTTGAAACGTTTTTTGATTTTTTCGTGTAATTTCGTTTCCTGAATAATAAGACCTTTTTGATTCCACTTCTATGTTTGTTGTATTGTGAAACTTGTAGGTTTCCGAAGTACAAGGTTTGAAACTTTAAAAATGCTATCTCAAAATCAATGTTGTTTGACAAGTCCATCTCTTTCCTTGGGGTCTTCAACTGCTTCTGTCCTAACCATGTTGAAGTGCTTCTGGTCCAGTATCATTGTATAAAATATATTCTACCTACACATTCCCAGAGGAACGACTCATTTGAACATTCTCAACTAAGTATTCTATGCCGAATGACGTAACATCGCTTCTACAGAATAGTTTGTTAGATTTTATAACTGAAATACTTTATTATTACTAATTCAGTCACTTAGCGATGAAAAGTTTTGCTTACTTTTCTCGTATAGTTTCTGCGGTATTTAGCACAATACGGCATATTTAATACACAAAATATTTTTTAGGCACAACAACACACGACCACAAATGTCGAGCGTCTAAAGGGCATCACACACGGCGAAGATGCTATAATATTTCATCTTAAGATAGAATATCGCTCACTATACAATTTGTATGAACTATCACACACGGTTAAGATGATATATATATTTTCATAATAAGTATCTTAAGATGCCTAGATATGCGAAATGTCTTAATATTTTGCTTGATATATAGCTTGCTATATATCAAGTATCTTAAGATACAAAATATATAGCAAGCTATTTTATACAGAGTGTGCATTTAATATCCAACGCAAAATGGAATGAAATATATTATATTTATTCAACTCCCTTTTCTCTCGAGTTTTTGTTATTACTCGATGTACTTTTTGTTAATATTATGTTGATAAAATGACTTGTTTACCTTTTTATGTACAAACGTACATATCGTCTCGCCTGTTTCCCATAGTGGTTTAGTTTTTTTAGCTGTATTTTTATTCTTATAAACATCAGGAGATATGAATCAAGCAATACCAATCTACCTCTTTTATATTTTATATCATTGTTTAGATACCGATATCTAAACAATGATATAAAATATAAAAGAGGTCGAAACGTTAGCAGCACGCCGATAACGAACAGCACAAGAGGACACAAATGTGTGTTCTTTTCATTGCGAGACTAGTCTATGTGTATCGTGATCAAACAGGCACAATACACTTTTCCACTGCCTAGTGCCTTTGACGATGGTGAGGACTGTTTTCGTTGCAGAATGGGGGGTGCAGGCGTGTTTGTCTCGCTCCCGCTCGCTCATTCATTGTATTTGTATTGTAGCCTGCGAGGTTAGAATGTATGTAACGAGCACGATACGGTTTTTGGCATCGATTGATTGTGATTAGCACACGATGTTCTCGCAACCAATCATAACCAAACAACGCTAAGCGTTCGTGTCGTAGAACCTATAGACACCGTTATAGCGTGTCGCAGAAAAGGACAAAAAATCGAAATATGTGCTGGGACACATATTAGAAGTGAAACTTCAACGGATAAGTGGAAAAATGTATGCAACGGACAAGTGGAAAAACGCATCGCAACGTACAAGTCGAAAAACTTCAACTGACAAGTGACAAAATAACTCGCAAAAAAGTTTTAACTTCAAGCTTTACGGGCAGATTGTTAATGTACTTGTCCAATTTGAAAACCTGCCCGTAAAACTTTGAGTTAAAATTTTGTTGCGATTCATTTTGTCACTTGTCAGTTGAAGTTTTTCCACTTGTACGTTGCGATTCATTCTTTCACTTGTCCGTTGCCATTCACGCATGTTTGTATTTTGTTTCTTGATATCAGCTTTAATCAAATTATGAATAGTAAGAAAAGTTTCCTTTGACTTTTAAAAATATATTTGAAACATTTTTGGTGAAAGGTCTTCGTAAAGATTAAATTCACCGCGGTTTTTCCTAAATTTCATATGATTTTCTACCCAGATTTTTCGACACTTAGAATGTGCGGCAGAAATTTTTAAGTCGTATTCGAAGTCAGTATTATCATCTGATGAGCTATCTAATAAATCTAATAGTAAGGCTGTGTTATTCATATTATATCATCCTGTAAATATATTCAGTGGAGAAATATACGTGTAACCCCTAGTCAAACCTTTGATAGAATGACTCGAATGGATATATTATAGCATCTTAACCGTGTGTGATGCCCTTAAAGGGTGACTCTCATATTATATTAATGTATTCTGTGAGGATGATTGAGCGCAGTGCGGCGGATTCACCGCAATATTTAAGTGCCATCGGCGTATTGTGTAGTGTTGTTTCTAGTAAAACATACAAACACAATGCACCCATCTTCAAATATAAAAAACAATGAAAAACTCAGTACCTACTCGATGATGCAAGTAAACTTCATTTAAAGCAATCACGTTATGTTTTAACATTAGTGCTTTATTGAGTTCAACTAGAACATCTTATGTGTTGGAAAAGTCGTGTTCTGTCTTGGGTGGCGTCAGTATTATACAACAAATGCATATGTGGTGGATACACAAAACACGAGAGGAGCGCGTGCCAGTCGTGTTTGGGACTCGGTTGCAACGGTTTTATTGGCGGCGCAGGCGCAGGCAGGGCAGGCGCAGTGGCGTGGCGACGGCGAGAGGAGCCGCGTACGCGCAAGAATTTAGGCGTTCGGATGCGCCCGCGCGCAGGGCAGAGGCATCGCAGCCGCAGGGCGGGTCGACGACCGCGTAGCGCCACACGCCCTTCACGCGATTTTTCTAATGCAATTCATAATGTCGACATTCCTCACCTCCGTTCGGTACTATTTGATCAGAACTTTGGAATTTTAATTTGCTTCTAATAGCACGCATTCAAGTTCTAAATGAGCGTCCGATTGCATGCCCTTTTGGTTTTATTTCAGAGAATGTTGTTGGATAAAAGATGTTATAATATTTATGTGGTTGTGTAAATTGTATATTTAATACATAATAAACTTGTTGTTATCAGCAACACATTCCTACGAACACTGTCCAAATTAGAATTACATTCTTTATCATATATTAAAACTTATCAACTTTTGGCGGAAACTTGGAATTTACTGTACAAAAATGTATGTAATTATATACATTTTTCATAATATTATATATTTTATGTACACTCACGGCATTTAAATGTTCGTCACCTTATAGTCGACTTTGCTTGCACGAGTACAAGAAACAGTACTGTCAACATTGTACTAAATGTTACGTTTATAAAATACTAGCTTTGCCCGTGACTTCGTCTGCGTGGATTTTTGAAGTTAAACTTCTTTAGAATCATTGAGATTAGAAACTCGATGAAACGAAAAAAAGCAACATTAAATAGAGATAAACACATAAATCTACAGAACTAAGCCTGGAAGAGAACGAGATAGAATACACTATATTTAATCATTTAAACCCTATGCTTATACAGATAGAGTTGGAAATGTTTTAAAGTTTTTCGTAAATACTTCAAATTTCATATATATATATCAAATGTGACGTCACGAAGTTCAGAATCCCTCTCCCACCCCTAGTCACACTTTGTTTCAATTCTACTGCGTGTGAACTGCACACACACATCTTTTTCTTGGAATCCTAGAAAAGGTAGCCTAAGTTACTACTTATAACATCAGTGAAAATCTCGTCAAAATCCATCCAACCATTTCAGAGATTAGCCGGAACATCTAGGTAGACAAAAATTTATAAAATGGTTTTTTTTAAATGTATTTACATATGCATAGTAAGAATCTGTTATACGTTACACACAAACACTTAAGTTTATTTATTTGTATGTATAGATAAAAACGTGAAAAAAGAAAATTGCAATGTTGGCAATGACAGACGCTGAGATTGACAATAAGAAACAAAGAGGATATTATCATTACGCTTATCATAAATTAAATCCAATAAAAAGGTTTTACATCTCTAAACAATGTTCTTAGACAAGATATAAAATTAAACAACTTTAATCTTAGCAATTTAAACTTTATTGTCAAACGGTTAAACATCATTTTCTGTGGAACAGTCTGTTCTGTAACTTAGTTTGAAAAGGTAGCATTTGCTCGCAGAACGTTAAATGAATCAATTTGAAAACTGGCGAACTTTTTTACTGTACAATAGTTGTAGGATATATGTCGAGGAAACAATTGTACATACGACTATACGTACAAAATCTTAACTATGGTGAAGTGCGACTTTTTGAGTTACCACAAAACCTTGGGGTCAGCCGAAAACTTATAACTTGGCTGAAGGTAGTGTGGGGTTTATATGGGTCAGGCTTTCGCCTGCTGTCTATTTACTTGAGATTAATTTAAAGCGTGAATATTCAGGAATGCTTAACAATAACTAGAAGCCATATTAAGAACATCGGACAAGTTCATTTTACTACACATAGATAATAAAGGGGTCCGTAGAGGTGACTAAAGACCATAGTTTTCGATATTTGGCTCCACTATAGTTGATTGGAAATCCTTAATGAAACACATCTTCTTTAAATTAATTTTTGTAGAAAGTAATTATTTGGTAGTATGATAGTTTTTTAGAAATTTTCAAGCCAAAGGTTCTATAGAGGGAGGTGACACTTTACGACTGAAAGCTAATGTCTCTCCACCAGCTCCACCTTTTTACTTAAATAAAAAAGTAATTAAAGTACAAAATTATATTTTTTTGATATCTGACTAAGAATAATATTTCTATAGTATACATACGTAATAATATACTCACTGGCAAAAAATGCAATCCAATTTTTTACGTTTTATCGCGATTTAATTAGCTAAATCTTTGTGTAGCGGTATATAGAATACAACTTCTTGTCAGGCTTCGAATATATAAACGCAATAGTTTCTAAGAAACAAGATTGTGGGGTACAATGATAAAAAATTGCTACTAATAATTAGATAAATAATTAGAATATTAATCAGCCCGTTACGAACATTATAATAATACCTACCATTTGGGACAATGAGGACATCGACTACGACGACAAGGTCCGTATTTCAGCAGCCTGGCCTGAAGCGACAGATTATATATATAAATGTTTTATCTATGGCGAAAGATGTCATTTGCGACCCTAAAAAGTCGGATGCTAAACGGGTTCAGAAATCCATAGACATGTCCTTTTGCACATCAATGAATTGTACAATGATGCCTGTACTTGAGCAACCCAAGCAAGAACTGAATGTCACGGAGATGAATATGCTGCAGTGGATGTGTGGAGTCACGTGGAAAGATCGCATCGGGAACTTTCGCATTCGCGGCAGTGTTCATATCCCTGACATAGAAGATAAAATGCAAGAAAGTCGCCTACGCTACGCTGTTTATGGAGAACAGGTAATTATACGGGGATCAACTAGTCATGCCACCACCGCCAAGCCCCGGTAGTAGGGGAAGGCCTAAGAAATGATGGCTTGACATCGTGAAAGATGACTTGATGATAGATGATGGAATGGTTTCAAAATAGCGGACACAAAAGATTACGCGAAGTGGAATAGAAAAAGTAGGAAAGCCTGGTGACCAAGCTTTGAAGCGAGCGCCCCGAATGCAATTGCGATTTAACGCTCGGATGATGATGGGTTTTTTAATTTAATGCTTGGTTTCTAGACCTTTAAGCCAAGTCTGTTTTGGATATTCAGCACTTCACAGGTATTTCATAGTTTATCGAAAGTGTTCTTAATATGTATGTGTGTATAGCGAGTAGAACCACTCTCATAACATCATTTTAGAGTAGACGTTTTTTTCATATCAGTTGCCCCTTTGCCATATTAAAGATTCGCTATGGCCGCCACTTCGTGCAAGCCTTTAGGTTTATATATATTTTGAACCCTACAAAATATCATCATTATACCTTGTTTTTTCTTAGAGTTTATTTTTGTTATATTGTGTATTTACATGGCTAATTTAAAAACATTTACTATTTTAAGAGCTAACCGTAGATGTTTCTTAGTTAACTAAAGTATTTAAAATGAATAAATAGTGTAATTGATTGGAAAAATCGTGTGTGTATTGCACTAAAATTTTCTTCTAAGGAAAAACAAAGTATATGTTACCTATATCTATATTATTCATGCCTATCATCGTTGCAGGATTGATAAATAATAACAACGGTTTATAATGCTGAATTTATAATATCACATAAAACAAAAACGTTCTTGGTAAACAGCGCAAACATAACAAATTGATCAATTTATGCCACCACAACTCAAGATACTACTGCACCAATATCAGTAACATTATAGAAAAATCCTATTATTATACATTTAAATATTCGAATTGCTGGATTGCAATTTATTTAAATTAATTAAACAAGAATTAGTATTAAATAAACTCTTGACAATTACAGTTTCTAAATTATAATTTCCAATTGCTACTTATAATTCTAAGTACTTACAAAATGCACATTTTTATCTTAATAGCTATAAATTTTATTACTAAGTTGACAGTGATTTTTAAAATTAAACGAATTTAGGGCAATGATAAATTCTGAATTACATAATATAACCTTTTATGTGTATAACATACTCTTACTACTTGTCCACATAAAACCCGCGAGGCGTTTACCATGGTTAAAACTTACTTTTGAACTCGGCACTCCAATCAACTCCACTCAAAGGAGCTGGAGACCACTGATCAGTGTGAGATTACTTCAAGTGACAATATAATTACAATATTTCGAGGGCTTCATAACAAATGGGCGTATGCGCAAAAATGCCATTTTTTGTTGTTTACAAAATAGATTTTTGCATGTTACAATTTAGAAAGTCTTACCAGTATGCAAGTGTACCTAAATAGAAGGGTAATCCAAATTTCAGCATTACACAATCAACTAGTTTTGTTTTATTCACAATTTGGTCTCTTGTGTAAAACTACACTTTTGTCTGTACGTCCATTTGTTATGAAACCATCGATGTCATCGTAGATATTTTAATTATATTGTAATTTTTTATGGATTTGAGATTACCGCCAGAACGCCACGCGGTCAGTCGCGAGCGTGCTCGCCAATTAGTACTTACATATAACACCAGCGCTTGTGAATGACATGTCGCGAGTTAACGTGAACGATCATTAACATGACGAAAGTGTTCGTTTGTACAGCAACGGTTTTGATCGGCAGACAAATGCACATATTGTATGAAGTTAAGCAAGTTACAACCCATTTGTATTATGGGTAATGTACAACGAACAAGGACAAATCAGGAGTCGCGCCGCTCCTAGGTATTTTTATATATTTTTAATTGCATGAGTTCAGCAGACAGGCAGACGCCCCCTTGATGGAAAGCGGTAACTCCTAACATTTGCAACACCAAAGGCTACATGCGCTGCTGCTTCCTTAAGGGAGACTAGAACCTGGTCACTAATGCCGGAACACAACTCAAGGTTGTTATGACGGCATACTCTAGACCAGGGTGGTAGCCATCCAGTCGGGCAAATACCCTTCTACCTGGCTAGGTACCCAAACCAAAGTAAACAGCTTAATGTTTTTCGTTCCAGTGAACTAGGCGTACCATACTTCAGACTATTAAACCGCATTCGTTGGGACCTTGGGAGCGGTTTAAATTGGCCAGGTCGAAAAAAAAATTGATTCCGATGCAATATTTTCCCTGATCGGCAATTTGCGGCCCCCGTAGTGTGGAGGTAGGTACATTTGCGACTAATCTTGTTCACCAAAAATTTATTCTTACTTTCTATTATTTTATGTTATGTAATGAATTACTGATTTTAATAGCAGAAGTGTAAAGGAGAGGCCAGATAAAAATAATCTTAAATAAACATTCCGGTTAATGAAAGCAGATGAAGCCAAAATTGTTCGTTAGGGTCGCCGCAAATGATAATACATTGTCTCTATATACGTATATAAAGGTTTTTATTGATTAGTATTTATTGACTTTTTTATTTAAGTTAAGATGGTGATGAGACATTTGCAAATAGTCGTAAAAAGTGCTCTATTTACCCTTTAACTTTCAAGTGTAAGGAAATCAGAAAAAAAGCAATGTGGCATGGTTTAAAATTTCAACGAAAAGAGGTTTGCCTTAAACAATGTCCGTTGACTATTATTTGAGATATAGAATACTTTGAATTAAAACCTTTTAAAGTTCCGTAATCAAATAACAAAAAATATGGATGTTGGTCACCTTTACAGAACACATCATTTTGCATTGAGTGACATGCATTTGGCCGACATTTTTACTAATTTTTTGCGTGGCCTTAGTAATAGATACTTAACTTTAGCGGCTTTATTTGATACTAATATTAGTATATTAATACAAATCATTTTACATTTTCTCAAGTGGTTATGTTCTCATTTTCAAATGCATCACCGACAAACACATTTGCATGCAAACAGACACATCATATAATTTATACGGCTCACATATTTTATATATTAGTGTCGGCCACTATATTTTAAGTTGGAGTTGAAGAAGTAAGAATCCATAATAACTGGATATGTTCTTAATTTGGGCTCCCAGCTTTTCCCCTTATAGTTGAGATTTCTTTTCTTCGTATTATGTTTTGTGGAAAAAAAGTCTTAGAAAATTATTATAACCAGTTATTTTCACATAGGTAGAATACATTATGGATATCCTGTAAACGCTGCCCTAAATCGTTTAGAAAGAACACCATGCCAAAATGAACAACTAAGTGCTCTCAAATACCTATTAAACTAAAGTATCTTATAATAATTGTACCCATGTAACTAATTTGGCAAACGCACAACTTTTTATAAAATAGAATAATACAATGGATTTTGATCATCCTTATTAAAATAATAAATATACACACATATAATAAAATTTTGTTTGTACACTGTACATTATCAGAGTTTTTATTTTATAACGTGAATCCACGAGTATAGGTTACACATTAGTACATTATGAATTATATTTATTGCTGACAAAGCGCTAATTGCAGATTGTTACGGAGGTCAAGCCCAGCTGAAAATTTAGGGAAGCTAGCAAAATAAAAATTCTCTACGAGAGTTCACACCCGCAAGATTAAATCGGATACATCCATAGAAGAATCGAAATCGATGGGACGATGGCGGTATGACGCTCTAACGATAGTCGAAATGGTGGTAACCATCTCCTAAAACCAGACAGCAGAGGACTGGATTCCTCTTGCCGAACAATAGTGGCAAGTTTTTAAAAGGTGCCTTCGTCTTCTATCTGCCATAACACCGCTCTTCATCGCTGGTTATTCATCCCTACTTGCCGATTACGTTCCTGTACGTAAAGGTTCTCTCTCAAGCAAGTTGATCTTGCGCACCTTAACAATTTAAAATGAGTTCCTAGCCCACGTTTTTCTACACCACTACGATATGGATGGAGTTTTTAAAAAAAGTATATTTATTCTTAAATTCATTAACAAAAACATTTTCGTATCTGCATATAAAAATTATTGAAATTAAAATGAACAATGATTTTATTTGTAAAATAAAATTCTTTCGAAGAAGGATAAATCAATTTCCATGAGGCGAGCTGTTAGCCTGCCTGTTGTGCTCCAGCAATAAAAAGCTTTGATAGGCTAACGATGATGGAAGAAAAACGCGTGTGTATTTATCCAAATCGACAGCCGATTCCTAGCTACTTACCCCTGTTCCTAGATGGATCTACAATTACTGTATTATATATAATAAACATTTCTCGTGATTAATATTGATTTTTTGGGAAATCTATTAACAAGAATGAAAATCAATGGATCACTAATAGGTACTTGTCTTTTACACCTTATTTACGAAGGCATATTACAAATACGATTTCTACAAGAAAACTGTCTTGGTTTAAAAATCATACTAGTAATATTAGCTTAAATATTATATGAACAGCAGTCACTTCCGATTTCTAGTGCGAAGACTATATTCACTATTAAATTCACCATTACTAAATTCACCATTTGACAAAATACCAACTGTAAATCGACAGACAAACACACATATTGTATATACGCAAACTAAGCAGGTTGCGCTTGTGCTATGGGTAATTATACACCAGACTCCAGAAACCACAGTAAATAACGAAGTTCGTTAACAAAATTTACCATGCCAGGAATCGAACTTCAGGGCCCTAATTCTGTTATTACTGTTCTAATGATGTTGTTATAAGAGAATAGGGGCCCTGGAGCCTGTGCGCTGTAGTGAAGTAAGCTGTACATGCCTACTAATATTATCTAGATACATAAGTACGAAAAGTTAAGTAGACTAAGTCTGGTGTGCACCGACATTTAACCAGTGGTTAAAATAAAATAATCGATGAAATTGTATGCATAAACAGCGATTATTTTATTTTAACCGTTGATTAAATGTCGGTGCACACCAGCATAAGTGAAGCAATATTATAACGATGATTTTTGAAACGTGGACATTATGTTTTACAAAATTCCCTACAGTAAATTTCAATATTCACATCGGTTTAAATTTTTTTACTCCAATAGTCTTTTTTAACACGTTCATTGCCGAACCAAAATTTTAATACGTGTGACTACTAAATTTTTATTGATTTTTGGAATTTATTTCGCTAATAAGAACTCATCACACAACATAGCTGGAGGAGCCAACACGAAGAGCGACGAGGATACTCCACGTAGCACGATTGGAAATGAACGTGTCAAGAAATTACAAAGGTACGGGGCCGCACAATACTTAGCTTAGACTCGCCAGTGGGAAGGCACGGTGTGACGAGGGGTGTCGAGGTGCAATAAGGAGCAGTTATCCCAAGCCCACGTCTAAACACATCATCACCATGAAGCCGATGATACAGCCCCACGTCGCCAGCTTGCCGTTGCCGCTACAAGCAATGAGCATATCATTCCATAAACAAATGAATCTGCTATAATAATAGATGTTACACAAAGGATGAAAGAGACCTAACACGAGCACGAGTGTACGAGGGTGCTAATAGTTCGAGCGCCTAAATAGGTATTTCGCCCGAGACCAACACCTCTGCTGTTCATTTCGAATATGAGTAAAGAAAATAAAAACTGATTAGTTAAACAATTTATAAAACAATTACGAATAAAATTGCTGTAGAAGACATTTAATTTTTGTTTTCTAATTACTTTTGTATTTTATTGCCTCACCTATCGCTTCCCATATCGTTATCTGAATATGCAGGTTTCCAGACGCCATTTTCTTTTATATTCATCATTACTTAGTAATTATAACATGCTGCAAATTATACAACAACAACTTCGTAGGCACTACATGTGTTCCGCCAAGATTCGTACCTACTTCATGCATAAGACTTGGGTACCTTAATCGCCGAACAACAACGGTTATTTATTACTGCTTAGTAAAACTTATACAGCAAATAAAACGTGTAGCAAATAAAATTCAACACAATTGCCATGATTTGAATATATGTATAGTTATACGAGTAACATGAGTATTATGAATAAGATGCTCAAGTAAAGCGTTAGATTCTTATTGACGCACTTCGATTGTAATATACATAATTGTATGTACATAACAATATAAAGGGGCCCGTTACAAAAGTTGTCGTCACACAATACTGGCCATTAAGAAATAACGAGTAAACGACATTTGAATACCAATCAAGTGGGCAACAAAATTACGATATCGGAAAGGCCGCCGATGGTGCTTGCTACTCACGCCGCTCACGCGCACGGATTTAGAGAAACCCGCCGACCGGAATACGCTAACTGGAATTACAGGCTATTACATTAAAATGATTCCCGGTACTTAGTTCGGCACTCGCATATTTTGGTGTACATATACAGAATTATGTTAGAAAAATACAAAAAAAATGTCGTGTGTTGTGGAATACAAAGGTGTTGAAACTTTGTACGTTTTTAGGTATAATTCGACCTGGTCTGTGAAATTCTCTACATTTTAAGCTTGTTCTAGATCTTCATTGCCTTTCTCATTGTACTCGTAATATCCGTACAGGAACGGAGAAATAATACTAAATCCTGCGGCCAGGCCGCCTGTTGTAAGACGCGACTTGGAAGCCTACCACTCTTATTAATTATTCGTTTTGATAATGTCGTTTTTTATCATTAATAAACTCGCTTTATTAAAGAAGAAGCGACGTTAAATACTTAGTATAAAAAACGGGCAACTGTGGCATAAAAAAAGATTGATTTATCAGATACATTTTAAGTTTTGTATTGAATTAAATTGAATGAAGAAAATTTAAAAATAGCGATTTTATGAAATCGTAATTTTTTCCATTACGTTTTTTTTCCCAAAATAGTTATGGAACCCTAAAAAAAGGTTAATTTAAAAACTTAGCTCCTATAGTCGCTTGACTATTATTGCCCACTGACTACAAAAGCATTTATATTGTAGGGGAGCGGACAGTTGAATCAATTGAGATACTTTTGAGCCTAATAAATTTTGTACAAGCATATCGAGGGCTTCAAACATATAGGCGTATACGCAAAAATGCCATTTTTTTGTTGTTTACTAAAGTGTACCTTAAAGGAAGGGTATTTATTCCAAACGCACATTACAAGCCCAAATTAAGCAAGTTATGTGTGTGTTATGGATAATATACCACCAGACTCCTCGGGGGCAATACGTTTCCGAAATTTACTACACCAGGCATCGAACCCGCAGCTCTGCGTTGCAGTGAGGTAGGCCGGTAAAGGCTTACCCGCTCAACCACAGGGGCCATCATATTAGTATAAATGTTTGAATTTATAGTAATATGTGCTCGCATCCTTATTACATAATTTTCCTTTGAACATGTACGAATAAATTCATCACTGATAACCTGTTCATTCAGTTTCACTTGCTTTATCTCCAAATTTAATCTCAAATAAGTTGTTGTATTTCTTCGAATAAAAGTTTCTTTATGTTTATCCGTGTTAACGAAATTGTATAACATATACTAATTTGTATGGACTGATGAAGTCGAATCAGTCCTAAAACTGAGAACATACACATAAAAAAACTCAAGGAACCTTTTGCAAGTCAGATGGATTTTGTCAGTTGTTATTGTTAAGTGACGGTAACATAATTGCATACAGATAGAACTCCACCCGCCAGTCTTACGGTTAATAATGTAAGGTCGAAGTAAATGCCAAAACGACTCATGTACTCAAAGTACATAGTTTATTAATTACCACACCGTAGTTGTTTCAATCGTATCCAATTACTTTGACTAGTTAACAAATGTTGATTTGATATCCGGCTCGTGACGATTTGAAGTGAAGAATACGCCATGTTAACGAGTGTGGTATCACAATCGTATTCGTATCACGCACGTTGGGGAACCCCGAAACACAAAATAGTAACAGAAAGTTCATTCTGAACAAAAGCTCCCAAATAAACGCACTTATGGATTCTATCAAATGTCAGCCGTGATCATGGCACAGATCACCGTAAGACGAACCTATATGCGTTTAAAATAAGGAACTTTAGTAAAGTTTTAGGCACAACATTAAACAAGACCGGTAAAAGTCGAGGCTGGGCCGACAACAATATCACGTGCATTGACGTATGCCAAAACATTTCATGCCAGTACTCAACCAAAGTAATGTAAGTTACAAATGTTATTGAGTGCTTCTGCTATTATCTATTCTGTGCCCACTTGAGCACACGACTTGCACCTCAATACCGCCGCGCTGACATCACGAGCGAACAATGAACATTTAGAATAGCTGACAAATGTACTCATTTTGGAAAATACCTACGAATCGTGATAAGGTATACAAGAGATACTTATCCTAAGGTTACATCTTCGCATTTGAACGTTCAGATTTTATAATATTTATTTATTGCTTTGAGTAGAGTAGACAGGCTGATGGCCCACCTGATGAAAATTAGTTACCGTCGCCTATGAACATTTGCAACACCAGAAGTGCTACCAATGTGGTGCCGGCTCTGCAGGTCAGACATGAACCTGGGCAATCTGCCGAATGATGTCGCAAAACAAATCAAGGTTGTTATGGCGGAGTGCTATAAACCAGAGGTTGTGTCCATCCTGACGCCCTAAATGCCCCACATTCTGGCAAAGTTATTACAGAAAAATGATAATATAAGCTTAGTTATGACTGCATTGTTCAATATTATAATAAAAACCAACTTAAGAACATTTAACTGCTTATCTCGGGCGACATCATTTTTAGGAGAATTTATGGTATACCTACCAATCATGGTTGACCAAGGAGAATTAACAGTTTTTCTTTTACGATAGATATATCATAATATTATAACATTCAGAAAATAACGTTTGTAAATTGTAGCCGTTTAAAAAAACAACTGGAAAAGACCATATAAACGACGGAAAACACCATATAAATGCCTTTTTTATTAGAGTTCTTGTCTGTTTGTTCGGAATTCACATAAAAAGTACTGGGCTGATTTCGGTGCGGTTTTCGCTGATCCACAGCATATTCTTAGACCTAAAATCTGCGCTACTTTTTGTCCTAGGAATCCCGCGGGATTTCGTTCTGGGAATGATTTAAAATGATCAAATTAAAAAAAACCGAAATCCAATGTGGTTTTTTTCTGATCGATAGCAAATTTCAATTGACAATAAAATGTGTGATTTTTACTTACTTTTTACTAAAGCTTTACAATATGCATTTAGTATGGCGTTCAAATATTCTGTTAAATAATATTATTGCAATTAATAATATGGATAGCAATGGGTATGGCACTCGTGTCATTATGGAATCTCATGTCCGGCAAACAAGAGTATGTCCCATAACTGTAATGGTAAACAAAACAAAAAACGGACAAGTAACATTATGGCATATGAGTATTATTGCTTATATTTTTCGGGCAAACAACAGACAACCCGTTTTAATTAGCTTTTACGTCTTCAGAGACCCACTTGATGACTTGACTTTATTGATCGGTGAAATCTATACAATTAGTGCTATCAGTGTTCGGAAGAACATCCGGGTTCTAGTGGTAACTTGTGTGTGACTTGAACGTACCGTTTAGTGCAGTAGTGCTAATCATGTCTACTGCTGTTGTAAGCGCCTATAATAAATACAGTCCATATTTAAGGGGTGTTTCATTATCAGTGCCCACTTGCACCGTACATCAAGACTTACTTGAAATATTACTAAGTAAAAAAATTATTAAATCAAGTACATGAACCATTAATAGATAGTTTACTGTGTAAGCCCGGCCTAATAAATACCTGTAAATTTTGCTCGAGTAAGCCCCCCAATAGTAAGCACGCCTTACAGCTGTCAATGACGGATTCATCGTTTCACAACTGAGATCGTTTTTGAGAGCCCACTTAGCGTTAGAGACTTACGAGAGCGAACTTATGAGGGTGAATCTAAAAATTCTTGGAATCAGTATTAAAAATGTAAACTTTAAATAAAAATATTTTACTTTCTACGTAATCCCTCCAAAGCAATGCATTTAGAATAACGCGTTGCTAATTTTCTTATTCCGTGCGAAAAAAATGTTTTTCTCGAGTCTCGAAAAACTACTCTACAGCAGCTATAACCGCGTCATTATCGTAAAACTTAATTTCACGAAATTCCTCTTTTAATTTTGGGAATAAGTGAAAATAACTTGGGGCTAAGTCCGAAGAATATAGTGAGTGGTCAAGGAGATTAAAGCCAGCAAAACGGATTGCGATGAGCACAACTCCCAATCGATGAGCGGGACCGTTATCATAAAGAAACAACAGGCCTAACGACAGTCTTCGACGAAGGTTTTTTTAAATCACGCACTTTCGGAATATTTTTTTTTTAATAGGGTCCAGTAATCGTCTGAGGTTTTGGCATTAAATCAAAAAAAGGATTCCTTCACTATCCCAAAACACTGAGGCCATAACTTTGCCAGCGGTAGGAGCAACTCGAGTTGTCTTAATGGATGGTCGTTTCCAAGACATGCTTTATCTCTTAGTTTCAGATAACATTTCGAGATTACGCTTAGAAATTTCCAAACGTCTCTTTTTGTTTTCGTCGGTTAACATTCGTGGCACCCATGCTGCCGACATCTTTTTGAACCCCAGTGAATCAATTAAAATGGATTGAACACTACCAAAAGATATCTTTTAGATATTAACTTTATGTTTTATTCTTATTATTCTGTCTTCCAAAACCAGACTCTTAACCCTTTTGACATTTTCTTCCGTAACGAAGGTTGAAGGCCGCCCAAAAGGCGGTACAACTTTACAGCTTGATCCACCTCTTTTAAATTCAGCCACCCAGTACGCAACCGTAAATAGGGTTCACGGTTCAAAACCATCTTCCCCTAATGCCTGCTGAATGTCCGACATACATTTTTCCAAGCTGAGCTAGCTAGCAAGCTATTTTATCAACGCACGTAACTCACTTACGATTATACATAAGTTTGCGTTTTTAGCAACTCTGTACAAAACAATTTATAACTTACGCACGAACTAACAAAAACAAGTGCCAGTTAGCATAAATATTGTGTAATTGACACTCTTTAATTTGAATATCGGACTTCTCCCAAAAAGCTTTTATATATATGCACTTCTAAACATTGGCTGGCTAAGAGTCGCAAAGTCTTGAGAAAACAGTAACAATATCTAATTGTTAAATAAAATGTTTTCGATTTTTTGTACTTTATTGAATTTGAATAAATATTGAAGTAAAATAAGAAAATTTAAATAATAAGTAATTTAGCAGACAACCACCACGGTCATTCTACATTCCCTACCAAGAAAGTTACTCGTGTATTATATTATATAGTATATTACGGGTAACAGACAATGAACATCTCTGGGTCCCATCCTAGAAACCCAGACCAGATAGTGAAAGGTTCGTTTACGAAATTTCCTCTGCCGAAAATCGAAAGCGGAACCTGCATTCCAGTGAACTAAAACCAACGCTTACACAATTAGACTAAAACGACGGCGGTCCATAATATAATCTTTGTGCATCGCATAAATGTTATTATTTCAATGTGTATAGAGAAACTAAACTCAGGGGAATTGTTAAGTGTTTAGAACAAATATATTTAAGTTCTTACGAAGACATGCTTCGAAGCTTAAAGAAGATAAGAGATAAAGAGAGAGAGACTCAGAATTGATTCTAGTTGTTTGAAATTAGGTATCTATATTGAAGCTATAGAGCCAGGATACGCATCGGGATAACCTGGACGTAGGTCAGGGAGTGCCGAGCACCGGCGCGCTAGATTCCCAGACGCTGACGTCAACGCATAGACAAAATAGAGCGTCGTCACCAATCTTATCCCAGCAACAAACGCGTTATTTCATATATTTATTGTTATTGTCAGTGGCGAGACTGTGACAAGCCCACGCGCAGCAACGGCGCCGCACCGAATTCAGTTCTTAATGTGCGAAGCACCGCCACCGCCCGCCCTCCGCTGCAAATAGACGTGCCCGCGATGGCCGCACTAGCGGCTTACGGCGCCTGTCTATGTCTATGACACCCCAACCACATTACGACAATATGCATCATCAAAAATATTGTATAATTTTGACAAGTATCCTAGCCTATCTAGGGGTTTTTTTTAATTTCGGATTTGCGCGCACACTGTTTCATTTTAGGCATTCATACAGAGTTAATGTTGGTATACATGATGGTATATGATACAATAATTCAACAAAGTTGCTGGTCGTTATAATACCTACTTTTCATTGAAACGTGTATGTCGTTATTCACCTTTCTTGTAAATATTAGGTGTCGGCCCATTTTGTCTTCCTTACTGTCCTTACATACGTTTTCAGTTACACCATAATTCTTCATGTCATTCTTCACACTATCTTATATATCCTGCAGTCTTCTAGTTTAGTATTATTTTCTTCAAATGATTTTGATCATTATAAAAGTACATAACCATCTTTGAATTTTCCAGTCAAGAGTGCAGTTTTTAAATATCTACCTGTCCTGTGTATTTGTCACCTTATGCATTCTTGCAACAACACACATACATACATCTGAATATTCTGACCACTTCTATTTAACGAAATATATTTTACTATTCATTAAGAAGAAAGAATAGTGAAAACATATGATTTTTAATACGAAGCAACTAATCATGATTAACGTAAATATTTAGTCAATGCCTATCACTATGCCACCTTCTATTAAAATGTATTTCATTAGTCTCCAGATCATGGCTCCACAGAGAGATAGACAGATTTCATTTTATTATAGTTGTGATCAACATTCCTGGTTGCACCACTAGTAAGATGTATAATTTATATATGCGTTTACTCTATAGTGATGTAATTTTGTTCATCGCCCCAAATAAATAAATAAACTATTTGTGAGATATTTTAAACTTCTAAATCTAGATGACTCGCAAAATTGCTACGTCTAGTATAATCTATGTGACAAATAGGCGAAATTGTTTGGAGGGCAACAAATGTCAGGCGAGAACCGCGGCGCGGGAAATGCGCGAGCGCTGTGGTGTCGCCCGTCGCCTCCGGGTGTCAGACGGCGCGCCGCTATTTCGGGCGGGGTATTTGCGTCGCGGCGCACCGGCCGATAGCCGCGCCGCATTCAGAGCTTATGGCTGTTTTACACGTATTAAGTATATAAGCACATAAGTAAATTTTAAGTGCAATCATCGTTAACGTTATCGTTAAAATAATTATTTATATGCTGTAGCTAAAAATCTAGTTAACATTTACTTATACTTAATAAGTGCAAATCACCCATTACACTTTATGTACCGCCTGCACAATGCCCACAGGTTTATTGTTGTGCCTTTTTTTATTATCATTCCCTAGTTTTCGCCGCGGGCGTAATGGGTTGAGCCCTGGGGCGTAGCTCTATTTTATTTACATAAAATTAGATTCTTCATATATACATACATAAACCTTCAGTGAATTTTTTTCTGACTGATGGTGTAAACTACCTCAATTAATAAAGATTAGCAGATATAGATACGATACGAGCGACTTTGTTTTATACTATGTAAAGCAGAATTGATATAGTCAATAGTCTTATAATAATGATTATTAAGGACGCATGAAGTGGTCAAGTAAAGCAGATTCTTTAAACGCAATCGGAATTGAACGCCTGAATTATAATACAGTATTCTGGTACTTTAAGGCTGCCCGCGCACTAGTAGCTACTAGCGCACTCTCCTGCCGAAGAGCAGCCAATCGATAACAGGGTGACTAGGTTTAGCAGAATTAAACACTTAAATTTGGGCTAGTTTGGGGTAGTTTAGGTGAAACTATAAAAATGAAAATGAGTATAGTTTTGTTGCAGACTTTTATAAAACCTCGGTACAAAATCAGCTGGAATGACTGTGCAATCATGTGCGTTCTTATCGCTGCCGCAGTCAGAAATTCTTGACTGCCTAGTGCCTGATCTCCAATAGGTCACCATGCATCGGAGCGGCTGGCGCAGCCGGCCTCCCTAACTATTGATGTTGAGGTTACATACTAATGCATGGATTACCGAAATAGCGTGAGCCCTTTCTATTATGTAGTATTTCAGTATTTTGACTATGTTAAGAGATAGGTTTATTTTCTATAAATTCGATCAATTACAGAGATGACATAAATATTGTTTTTTAAGAAACTTGACCTTTAATTCTAGTTGTATTTTTGAATCTTTCCAGTGCGAATAAAAGTCAATTTTGGTAAAGTACAGTCAGCGTCGGAAAGAAAGTAGCAGTTAAAATGGTCAAATAGATAAGAACATCGAAAGTGATCATTACTATCGATACAACCAAGGTAGTCTAATAGTTCGCATCAGCCTTCTTATCCAAAAACATCGGCACACCAAGAACGCCTAATACATGAGCGCATTCAAGTCATCCATATAATCTTAACAGACACCTAGCCAGATGTATCTAAGCAGCCAAGGTGGCCAAAACAAAGTAACAGTCTAGAAAAATGTACTCTATTCTAAATGTGATTAGAGTCAAATCGAATTGATTGCATACTAAATGAAAGCTCAAATAAACTCTTTAAATTTCATAACATGACTTATACAGTATTTGCCCTCGACTTCATTCACAGTAGTTAAATAATAAAGATTATTTTTTTTTACCAACCTTTAAAATTTAATGGATTTTTATTATGAATGGATGAAACTTAGATTTATCCATAAAACCCTGATATTAGTAATGTTACTAAAGATGTTTTCAACTACGATGTCTCACTAAGGATTTTTAATAAATACAGATGCAATGTTCGCAAATCACTGTTTTGTGATTTGCGAACATTGTGTCAAAGTTAATCTAGTGGTTTGGAAGTGGAAGAAAGTCCCTGGAAATATCTAGAGTCCAAATATAGTAACGTATAAAAATGACATAAAGTATCAAACTGTGTTGTAATAAGAAAAACACGGCCAGTTTTCATGCTATTTCTAGGCGTATAATTCCCAATAAAATTTTAGAACTTTCCGGTACTGAAGTATAGGAGTAAAAACACTAAAAAGTGAATCCGTTTTGCTGAAAAATTAACACTAGAATGCCCATGATATTAGCTTTTTTAGTATTTAAGTCAAAAATGTCTCTAGAACAATGAACACCTTATAAAAGTTAACATATATTTATGAAAAGAAATTGTTTCCGTTTTCCATCAATCAAACAATTCCATCCCAATTGGATTTTTTAAATAGCTTCAATATACAGACAAGATTATTTTACAATATTAACATAATTTTAAAATTTAATTGACGTAAACCACTATGTATATGTGAGTTTATTGAAGTATCTAAAGACTAAAGAGTTTCAATATACAAGAAATTTAGAATTCGAGATCAAACTTTTTTATCAGCAATGAATTATTGATGACTGCAACCAATTTGCGCGGTTGTATGAAGCTTTAACTCTATTCCGTTTATTTACTCATGTGTTTTTACCGCGGGTCGCATGAATTTTGTGATAAGGAAGGTGGGTACTGAAAATGAGTGCTGTGTAAGCATATGTTGGCACAGCAAAATACTGAGTGCCAACCTCATTTCGCAAATTGTTGCACACTTTTTCATTATTATTGTGATAATGTATGTCTTGTAGACTACGGGTCATAGAAATGGCCCGGACATTTGGAGGGCTTGCGTGGGGCCATGGGAAGGCCAAAATGTAGAGGCCCCTTGACAAATTTAATGTATATGTGTTATTGTTATTATTACTTATATTAAGTATAGTTAAGTGTCGCATTTTTAGAAATAAATATTGTCTTGCTTGCTTTCTTTCTTCTATATACATATATATTGTTACGAGTTACGGGACTCGAATTAAAATGCCGTTGCAATTACTATAAAAATTATTAGAAATATACATAAGAATCGTTCAAGCTGTTTCGGAGGATTTTGTTACAAACACTGTGACACCAGAATTTTATAGACAGACTATCATCAGTCCACGAAACTTCGTTCACGTTTCCATGATGATGATTCAATTAATAATGAATGAATTGCATAGACGAAAAATTAACTGACGGTTTATTCATAGAGAGAAAACTTCAAGCTTACTCTAACTTTATGAATAAGACCGTTAGTATTTAGTAAAAACGGAAACTTTAAGATGCATACAGTGTCATCACGTATTAAATAATATAAAGAAAAGTACAAAAAATCTGAATAAATTAAGAGGACTCAAATATCTGATAAAGGGCAAATCATTGCCCTTCTAGTCAATAAATGATGCTTAATTGGAAAAAACTGGCGTTTCTTTCCAATCCCAGTGCTTACCCTCGATCAAACGTAATAAATATTATTATGCTCATATCACCCTCCTCGTCAATGGCACTGCTGTGATCAGTTTTTTGATTCAAACGCTTTCGTTGAGATCGTTAATTTCAGATTGGAAAAGTAAGGTGCTTTACATTTAATGCCAATTTAAGAATAAGTCATTCAATTTGAAATTCATAATTTGAAATACAATTAATTTTGATTTAGTATGCAATCAACTCGATTTGACTCTAATCACATTTAGAATAGAGTTCATTTTTCTAAACTGTTACTTTGTTTTGGCCACCTTGGCTGCTTAGATACATCTGGCTAGGTGTCTGTTAAGATTATATGGATGACTTGAATGCGCTCATGTATTAGACGTTCTTGGTGTGCCGATGTTTTGGATAAGACGGCTGATGCGAACTATTAGACTACCTTAGTTGTATCGATAGTAATGATCACTTTCGATGTTCTTATCTATTTGACCATTTTAACTGCTACTTTCTTTCCGACGCTGACTGTACAAAGCTGTGACATTTAAAAACTGAACTGTTATCAGACAAGCTTTCCCCAGAGATCAATGGTTACATTTGGGTATTTATTAATTTTTTTCTGAAAAATACTCAAAAGACGAAAAAGTAAATGTTTGTTGTGAAAGGGAAAACCAGGATGATCTTACCTAGTTAGGTAAAATCCAATGAAACTTACTCGTTAGTTTCAAAGATAGAGAGATGAAGTAAGAAAACCAATTAAACAGACCCTATTTAACAGCGCTGAACTAATCTAGATAATCAATTTAACAGAGCTGAACTAGTCGCTTTTGACGAAAAAGGCTAAGTACAGGTTACAATTGAAATAAAATTAAAAGTTACTATTTATACGTGTCGCAGATTAACTATGTGTTTACCACATCGTTGATCTACGACAACATATATTATTATTACATAATAATGTATTATGGACATGAAATAAACGTTGACGGAGGAATCCTGTGACAAATGACATAAAGAATATTAAAGTGAAAGATTAATAGACATTAGAGTTCAGAGAGGATGAAAAGAGAAGGATTGTCTACGCTAAAGAATGACATGAAGAATATGTACACCTGAATACAGGAGTATAGAAGAAAGACAATGTCTAATCCCAAATAATAGGGAAAATATTTTTTAAAAAAGTAACAGAATTTGGATGTATCTCTGCGAACATATATCAGATCGAAATATTCACACAAATCACCCCACAAGAAACCCAATCGCTAAAGAATAATTCTTGAATTACTGGTTACACAGTACGGAAAGGAAATAAGACTGGTCCGGAACAAAAGAAAAAATCAACAATAAAGCAATACCGTCAGTATAGGGAAGTCTCATTGATTTCAGGGACTTCAAATTGACAAGTACACAATCAAAAGAATTGTGAAATATTTTAATAGAATTAACGACACGCTACGGTTTAGAAAGTTCGATTTTCGTTAGGAAAGCAAACGGAAACGACAGGGTACGCAGATGCGTTATCAGTTTTTAAATCGTAACCTAGTTCCATAAAACCGATTTTTATCACTCCCACCAGCAATTAAAACTCGCAATTAAAGCAATTTAAAACTACGTACATCTTTTAGAACTGCGTTGAAGGTAGATATCATAATAGGGAGACAACTTTAATGGGGGGCGATTTTATCGCGATCAAGTCGAGCAAGGGCCATGTCTAGCAAGGGTCCACAACAAAGCGATGCTCATCCTAAACATGTATTTGGGTCAAGCCCAAGGACTACGGTTATTTGCGCGGCTTAGGGTGGGAAATTAAAATTGAAATTTAATCTAAAAATCATTGTATAATTATTATATCGTGACTAAAAGTTGATTGCTTGTCATAGTTTGAGCTTTGATAACGTTAAAGTTTGCAATAAAGTTTAACACCTACCATTTTGTTTGCGAACAGAGCAGAAAATAATTGAGAATGATGACTGAAAGACAGATTATCGAGCATTACAAAAAGTATACTTACGACGCATTTGCCTCCGGTATTATGTCATCTGCAACGACATAGATCATGGCACCAGCCGCGAAGGCCAATGCATACGGCAGGGCGGGCTGCGCAATGCCCACTGCTACTGCGCCCAGCACACCGAATACCGGCTCTACCATACCTGATAACTGGCCATACCTATAAGAAAAGGTAACTTTAAATCATGAGATCTAATACCCCTAATCGAGTAAGTGTTTTAATAATATTTGATCTTCGCTTATACGCAAATGCTTAGAAGATTTGTTTAAGTGTCGTGTCATAAACGTAAAAAATTGGGCTCTTACGATACCAAAAGTATTCATGTCCTAAACTGGCCTAATCTACAAGAAGTGAGAGGATTCGTTAATTATTATTATAAGGAAAAGTGAAAATTGTCAATACTATTCAATGTGTTTAATGAAATTTAGTAAAGTCAAGCAAACTTCGCACAAAAATTAAGAGAGCAAAAAATATCAAACTGAGAAAACCACAGTAAAAGGCACACTTAACATTAGTGGTTTTCTCAATATTTTTAATAAACGCTTGGTATTCCGAAAAACTACGAAATGCCTTTTTTCTGTTGCTTTTTACAAATTCATGTAATGATTAGTTTGAAAAAAAAATTAGAAAATCAATGACTCATCCTCATATAGAATTTATTGAAGTTCTGGAAACCTACGTTGAATTTTCTGTGCAATCATCGATTGCTGAGATATTGATAATCAAAGGCAAAATGATCGTTTTCCATTTAAAGACCGATCGATATCTCCGCGAAAATTGCTCGTATTTGAGATCTTTAAAAAATCCATTAAAGTTGAATAAACACGTTATCTGGTTCATAGAGAGTATAAGTAACGATTTTTTTTCTAAGTTCATAGATCAAAAAGAGAAACCAAAAATAGTAGTTCTTTTTGTTGGGGTTTTCTCAAACTTATTCAAAACAATCGAAAAAAACTTCAATCTCACATCCAGATACTTGGAGCTACAATTTACTTTTTTTTATTTGCTGAACCGCCATTGTTCTTGAAGTTTAAAAACATCCTATACTTTGGATTATTTTTGTGCGAAGTTTAGTAACTGCTAAAATTTAAAAAAGAATGAGGTAGGTATATAAAACGTTTTGAAAAATTGTTTAAGTGTCCCGACTGGCTTACAGTGAATCAAAGTATCAGTATGTTGTTAATTTTCACGTGTGTGGTTGTCGGCGCGAAGGGGTTTGCGGGGTGAGGTGCGCGGTGCGATGCCGAAAGAGGCCGCTAACGAATTGTTTTGGTGAAAGTGCGGGCCGGTGCCGCGACCACATTCCGATGAACTGGTCGAGGAGCCGCCGCTGTGGGAAACGCCGCCAGGGCCACCCCACACGATAGCCAGCCCATATCTGGCCATAGCCAACGCCGCCGCCATGCCGTCGCCCCCCTTTAACGCCCCTACATGTCATATTCACTCATCCACACACTGTAAATCTCCTGATCACATATGTGATCCTTCAACTAGGAATACAAATCATTTATTCCCTATTTGGCTTAACCAAAATAATTTGTATTGGTGAAGACTGGAAACGCTTTCAGCACTACGGTTTTTCTGTGTGTTATAGTCGTCAATTGCCATCAGTCAAAAAGTTTTAAAGGATGTAATTATTTATCTATCTAACTACCAATAAATAAAATTAAAGTGTCTTACTTTGTCCTTTCAAAATAAATGCTAAAATAAAAACTGCTATTTATTGCATCTAGCTCCTATAATACTTTTGTCCGTCTGTATGTATAGATTTTTGTCTCAAATAGGTTGCAAAACGATTCATAGGATTGCAATAAAACTTTTAGGAAAGCAAGGATTAATTGAAGATTTCGTGTATGTTTTATTTCGGCGTCTTGCAGAGTTTCAAAGATATAATTATATATAATATATAATCAAAGTCCCGCGTGTACAAAGTAGTGAGCATAACCAGTCTTCCTAATGAGCTTATTCTTTGATTCAAAGTAGCGACGTTTATCCCAGAATATTTGATTTTTTTCTCTGATGCTTTTCATACGCATAAAATTATATATTAATGCAAGTGTATATGAGTAAATAAATATGAAATTCCGTGATCCGGCTATTGAAGTAGTTAGATACATTGCTTAAAATCACTCTTATATAATACTCAGTAAAACGAGATATTATTTCATAGTTTAATAACGAAAACTGAGGATGTTTGTCACATCTACCAGGATCTTCGTAGTCCAAGGACAGCCATGTATGTTTCCGATTTTTGGAATATGCGATATTTTCGGTTACACATTATTTTATAGGATTTTGTAGTCAAACCACAAAAACGTCATCTCTCGCCGCCAAACAAATCTTCGCCAATAACCCACTCGCCAATAATAAGCCCCTCCATTACACACAGCCCAGGGTTGAGAATGGGAAATCGCAGTCTCGAAAGTACCGGCAATTTAATTTTTTCGGTGTTTTCGAGGTAAATGCGGAATTAGATATTACGCAGCCTGTTATAGCTAATATGAGGCGGATGTAAGGTTCGGCGCAGATTATAAGCTTAATACCATGGAAGAATAGTGGAAATGATTAGATGTGAAGTTAAAAAGGAAATTTTAGGGAAACACATTTCTCTTGATAATTACGGTGTCATTTTATAGGTAAAGTCTGGCTACATTCCAGTTAACAAATTTTACCATATGATGGAGCAAACATTTACTCCTCTCTGTGACCATTGCAATGTAATAAAAGCTATTGTACATATTGTTCTGAAATGTGGCCCAACCCAACCAATTGGAAGGATGATCTTGTCAAACCCGTTACTGTATAGTGGAGGAACAAATTTAATATTATTCTAAAGAACCCTTAGGTGAAGAAGCCAAATTACTGTTTAAGTCTATAGTTAAAATATTCAAAGACAAACAAAATATGTAACTACATATTTTGTTTAATAATAAGTAAGTATAAAATTTTATAAATATGTAAACATGTGACGAAATATCTATAAAAAAAGTAAAAAGAACAATTTTCTATTAAATTCCTCTGAAAATATTTTGCGGTTTACTACACCATACATAGCATCATAGAGACTACATATCGCTATTAAATTTAATCCACATAAGACCCAGACTAGACCCAGAGAAAAATGACTGTAACATACAATAAACGTATGACAAGACAAACCATTTCATGAAGGGTGCATTTTTACCGAATTGCCAAATAAAAACCAACCAAATGCTGTAAAGTCCTGATGCGATGAAAATCCACCGTTTTTACAAATTGACTACAGAACCTGTATAGCTTCAAAAAGCCGACACCTACCGGTTATATTGAAGACTGGACTACTCCATGCCTATTTCGCATATCCTTAATAGCACATAGAATACTAAAAAATCTAAGTCAAGCTTTGTTATAACTACTAGAAAAAGTTCGGATCACAAATGTTCCATAATCCTGTGATCATAGTACAAATAGGTTATAATAACTATAAATAATTATCAGCTCATAAACATGTTATTCGGAGTTCGGGCTTTCCACTTCTGGGAAAACTGACGGTATACCCGGCTTGTATAAAGTGAATTAGCGGATTTTTTATGAGAATATTATGACGCATAACAATTAACATCTTACATATATTTCTTTTAAAAGAGACGTTGCTGGCATTGTGGACAAATTTTTTCACTTAGGTATTTTCGCGGCACGTTCGTATATGTTTTAACCGATAATCTCGATACCAGGTTCCCTTTATTTTAGATAAACTGGTCAAAGATGCCTCTGCCGAAATTTGTTCCCAAATCAGAGTAAGACGAAAGTGTTTTCAGCCTTTAAACTAGGATGGTTGATGAGCTAAAACCCGATACCTCAAGGGGGTGTATTCGTATATTATACATAAATGACGGACATAAACTACATTCAGACCTGAAACACTAACTTTCTGGTCTCATAAATGGTTTGTTCAGAATTGGGGAACCAACAAATCAATTACATATTTTACGATAGTTTATATATATAACATATATGATAGGTTTGATAAAACATTTGGGCAACAATGGGTTTAGAGCAGTTCGTGTTAGTTAGGCGGAACTTGAAGTCTGGGGGAAACGAGTTTTTGAGTTGTGTTGAATGTTGAGGTGCGGGGGACGCGGGTTGCGGGACGGCGGCGGGTGTACGAGTCGCTCGTTGCGGGTGCGCGACGTGATGTTATGTTATCGCATGTATTATTCAGCGGGTGGCGAAAGCGGCAATTTGCGACAATATCCAGCGTTTCGCAGAAATGCCGACTGTTGTTGAACTGCCGGCGTACTATAAAACAGTTACCACTTACTCAATAAATATGTTGAATTTATACAAAATCATCATTTGAATTTCCCAACAATAATATTTTAAGAAATGGGGTTTAAAAATTTTCGGTTACCTTTATCAGAGAAGATACATTATTATTTATCAACATGGTGCGGATGTGTATTACGATTGCTATAGTGTAATTAATTAATAAATTATGACAATTAATTTGACTTACAGTTGATGTATGCCAGGTAAATGAAAAAGGGATGCGTACTATGCTAAATATTTAAAAAATGATAAGTATGTCTTTTTCAGCGGTGGATCTTGGTTGTAACGTTATAACCTGGTTATATTCTACGTTACTGTTCTTTTCCTTGTCATACCTTCTTGCAAATAGCCATTTGTAAAGACATTGTTCAATGCATGAGTACAAGGGCAGGTTGACGGCCCATCTGATACAAAATGAACTGTGCTTATGAGCATTTGCAGCACCAAACGTGCTGCCGGCCTTAAAGGAGTGAGGAGTGAGGAGACTGGAATTTTGGAATTTGGCCACCAATGCCACACAGCTCAAGGTTGTCAGATATCCAACGGGCAAAACCCCTACCACCTGGCTGTTGTCTGCTTTGTCGCCTCTTACGACAAGCCGCCCGGCTGCAGGCCGGTACAAGTATTCCATCTCCAGTTCTGTACGGACAAAAGGACTTAGCGGAGAAGACTTTACATGTAACTTGCGATTTCTATAAATTATGGTTCAATATCTCTTACTTAAGTAATTAATACTTTAAGTTCTGCAGAACGATTTTAACTAAATTCATACTAATATAATAAATGCGAAAGTAACTCTCGTCGGTCTGTTCGTTTCGTTTTCACGGTATAACTACTGGACCGATTTGGTATATAGTCGTATATGTAGTTTTAATATCGAAGGCGATTGTTGTGAAGGTGGTTTTTGAGATTTTGGTCACTGGCGATTTTGGTCATTTTAGAATTTTTTGCAATTTTGAAATTGTAATCATTTTTGATATTTTGGTCACTTCGGCATTTTTGGCAATTTTTGGTTCTTTCTTTATATTTTTGGTATTTATGCCTTTTTTGGTTTCTGTTTCAATTATGTGATTTGCAGATAGACCCATGGAGCATAGATAAATAAAACTAGAACGGGTTGAAATAGAGGACGAAAGTTTGTATGGGAGACCAATCATTTCTCAAGTTTAGAAGATATAATAATTAATCATCTATAAAAAATCTGATAGTAACTCTATCTGTCTGTTAAGCTATCTTGTGTGTTTGTCAAGAAATAGAAAATAAGTTGCACTACTTTAATACGTGTATCTACAGTAAAAAAGTAGTTTTACACAGATGTGTAAAGCAAATAATTTTGATAGAAAAATCGTAATAAATAATTAATCATTCATAAATCTTGGGTGCGCAATGATGTTTTATTGGCTGGAATAAATTAGGTATGGCAACATAGCAATCTGCGTACATTAACCGGCCTCGATTGCGCAGAACAGCGCCATCAAGGCTAGCAGCGCCTTCCGGGACGACTTCTTCATGGCCTACGCTGCGCACAAGCGCGCAGCGATGGCGAAGGCGGCGGCGGCGACGCTGGTTGCGATATACGGCATTGCTTTCTTGATTTAATTATTAACTCTGAAGGCCGATCGCCCGGGGCGGGCAGCGGGCGGTACGCAGCGACTGGTTGGACGGGTGCGGTCCGGAAGAACACTCAGACAGCGCGCCGCCGTCAGTTTGCCGCGTACCGCACCAGACTTCACGGCACCGCAGCGACACATAGCACATTGAGCTCACGCAACGCTAAAATTTCGAAATAGACGACTTTCTCGGGTCCAGTTAGCAATGATTATCTGGCCAAACACCGCCGGCAAAGCAGCGAGCGGTGTCGCGACACGCGGGCTGCCGAGGTAACACTCACGCCGCAGACGTGGCTGTCGCCGCTAAAGTCGCCTCCATAGCCGCGGCCACAGCTGCTCTTCCCGTTACCATTCAGTATTTATTACATACATCAAATGTTAGGCTATAATTTATAACTTATAAAGTTTGTAATATTTTTTCATTTAAAAGGTACAACAAAGATGCAAACAATTAAATATGTATACAAAGTGTTACCTTAAGATACACCCTAAAATTAGTAGTGATGTATGCTCATACTATTCAATATTAGTAAAAAAATCGTCGTAACGATACCAACTGTTTAGCCCACTTATCATAATAAGGGCCGATGTTTTCAATCCTTAGATAGAAGTAATGCGAATATATTATAAACTGTCTAAAGTAAAACATGAAACGATTCAAGTGTTTGATTTATGCAACCGTCATTTTTCATTTTTCCATGTTGTATAATATTCTATGAGTCAATCTTATTTGGTGATCGGAAAATATACTTTATATACTGACTGACGGACTTTATATAAACTTACTGATAATCATGCGAATTTGCTAGATGTAATTGATTCTAAAGTCTGATTTACATTTGTATTAGGGCGAGTTAAATCTTTAACATTGTTTGGACAGATGTCTGTCCTTATTATAGATTACTGGAAAACATTTTCCAGTTAGGTAATTATAAGAAATTCATAAAGTACATGTCTGTCCAAGAAGACAAGGACTTATTCGTAAGTTAACCAACTTCTTCACCATAAAGTAACATTGTAGGATACTGCAAAAATACAGAGTAGTTTATCTTTCATAATCAATGTAGTATTCAGAGAGGCTAAGTTAAAAAAAGTTTGAATGATACAATTGTTTTTCATCAAAATCAGCTACAAAGCGCCATTCAGCGCTTTTCAGTATTCGGTTTCGTATTAAAACTTGTCATTGGAGACACCTGTGAATTTTGACTATTCCTATATTAATGGACTCTGAAAACAGTTGAAAAGCTCAACAATGTTATCGAATGGAATATTTAATGTAAGAGGTTTATTGGGATGGAAAATAGATTATTTTAATAATTTACAAAAATGAAACCTTTTTGAGGCAAAATAAATGTGAACTATACTGGATTTTTTAACGAAATTGTTATTATACACGTACTTCATATTTTTTAATAAAAATAATAGTAAATTATTTTTTCATGAAAAACGTATAAATTTATAAAAAAATATCTAATTTTAAGGTAACAAATTCATCCATGGAAAAAGAAAACAACTACTGTTGACAATCATTCAGTACTAACTGTAATCCTGAAAGCTTTTACTGAAGCCTATATGACTAAATAACACCGTGGTCAGTCTTTTCTCACTTTTTGACGTTTTATGATTCAAAACTTATTTTAGACTAAATCATCAATTAAATACAAACTTAGTGTGACTAAAATTTTGATTAACTTAGGAGCTTTCTTTATTGGACGATTGTAATTCTAGTATTCTACAATGGTTCAGCAGTTCTGTGACATCAAAAGTAAGTCTGTCAAAAGGCCAAAAAACTGATTCAGGCATGGCTAAGCAGTCTAACTTACGACGCTACTGAAAATGTGCTAAAAATCACCGTCTGAATAGTGTGATACAAAAATGCGTAAACACACACAAACACACACGTCTGCCCGCTGTGGCATCGACTTTGGTCGATTTAACATCGACTTTGCTCTCCAAAATACAGGCTTCGCCTAGTTTGGGTTTCTTTTCTTTCACCTTCTCCCGCTTATTTGGGGTCGGCAAAATATGTATTTTTCTTCTATACTCCTCTTTCTGACATATGAACTATGTCACACACAAAAAAGAGATGGATGGACCATCTCTTTTTTGGTCTACCTTTCAATTTATATTCTTATATATTTACTAGCTGTCCCGGCAGACGTCGTCCTGCCCGGTAAAAAATAGGGGTTGATCGTAGAGCGTTGAAAATTTAGGGTTGTATGTATCTTTTAATGCTGTATCATAAAAAAATAGAAATTAAAAATTTGTCTAAAAAATAAAATAAAAAATTTAGGGGTGGACTACCCCTAACATTTAGGGGGATGAAAAATAGATGTTGGCCGATTCTCAGACCTACCCAATATGCATACAAAATTTCATGAGAATCGGTCAAGCCGTTTCGGAGGAGTATGGCAACGAAAACTGTGACACGAGAATTTTATATATTAGAGAAGATTCACATGCCTTGTTACTGGTTGATTTTTGTATGTCATATGGATCTTAGGTCAAATTTTGACCGATAGTAAGGCAAATCAACGATCGGTAAGATAAAGGAACGGGACACGCACGAGACGATATATTTGATCTAGTTACTTCAACTACCACAATATTCACAGCATAGTGAAGAAATCCACGCATCAAGATTACCAATATATGAACAGCACTCTTTTGCAAGGAGGACATATACGTTTTTTCCTCAAAAACATTAGAGATTCAAACCCAAAAGACGTCTATGCGTATAATAATACACTGATTAAATCGGACATTAAATTACGAGAAAACTTTACTAACATAAAATTTAAAAACAATGCAAATTATATCAACCGCCTATTTTGTTCAGTGCAGTAGAATATTTTAACGTTTTGATGTGACAGTTGTCGTCGCCAAATGAAAACGTCTTTAAATATTCACTTCACTTTTACACGTACATAACCATGTATACGGAATCATATTCCTAAAAAGGAAATGTTATAAAACCAGGCACGCAGATGTACCGTAGGAATACAGAAAGGTATTCTAATAATAACACACCAAAGAGGAGTGAAGTTGTAACATTAGAGAAAATAAAATATACTTTGGGGTTGTTCTGGTACAACAAAACGGAATAAACGTTTTCAAGTGTGTTACCAAAAAAAAAACTTACATTTTAAGAATATCTAATTAGTTGTTAATTTTTTTTGCAATTAATGGGTAACATCTCATCCCAACACCACGAAAATCATACATCAAACATATTCCAGCTTTCCGTAATGACTCTATTGGGTCATACATTCATTCATTGCGCATAATTACGAATCAATGTGATACAAGTTTATAATGAACCTAGGGTATAATCAATAGGTATTGTGTGGAGTAGATTTATTTATTTCGCGATCTCTAAAAATGTAACATCATTTTTATGACAACTTTCAATTTTTTTTGGAACGAAGCTTATCCGTGCGAAAGGGGGCTAGACGGAAAAAATTAAGACCAAAAGTTGTAACGACACTTTTTGCTATATTTGTAAGGCGTGCGCGTGTTTCTCTCTCTCTCTCTCTCTCTCTTTTTCTTTTTTTTTTTCTCTCTTTTCTCTCTCTCTCTCTCTCTCTCTCTCTCTCATTATACTAAAATTGAGCCTACTAATTAAGTTTATATTACATTATATTTCTTAATAATAATAAAAATATTATTATAACTTAAAAAAAATATTACAATTCCTTCACTAATTAATCGAAACGAACTTCGGTCCATCCGGGTGTCCCTTGACACCTCTCAAGGTTTTTTTGTGAAGTTGGTGTCGTCTTTGCTATTCTTAGTTTAACAGACAATTTCTTATATACTTTAATAAACATTAAATTTGGGCCAAAACTAGACAGATTAAATTAAGAACTTGGTAGTATTTATTTTCATAGTTAGGTTAAAATGGGTAATTTACATATCATTTAGTTTTTCATGGAGGCGGACATGTTTTTTTTTACAATAAATAGATCTTCGTCCTTTACGTTGTTATCCAAAAGCATGATGCCGTTACTGAGCTACGAGAATGCGTATGTATATATGCTGAAGGCCTTGTATAGAGTGGTTGCTCGTCGTAGTCTTTCTCTAAGTGCGTATGTAACTTAGTATATCCTTTTTTTTTACTTAGCTTCTCCAATTTATATGTGTGTTAATTCTATCGATCAAGGGTGTATCAAAAAGTTCTTGGAACCAATATTAAAAAATGCAAATTTTTTAAACAATATTTTATTTTTCGACATAATCTCCCCTCTTCAATGCAGTGCCATTTAGAATAACGCGTTTATAACTTCCTTATTCCTTGCGAAAAAAATATTTTTCTCGAGTCTCGAAAATCTCCTCTACGATATCCATAACTCATTATCGTGAAATTTAGTTTACGCCAAAAGTTATCCGAATCACGCTGGGACATTTCGAGATTACGTTTAGAAATTTTCAAACGTCCCTTTTTGTTTTCGTCGCTTAATATTCGTGGAACCCATCTTACCGAAACTTTTGAACCCCAGTGAATCAATATGGATTGATCATTTGGATCTTACCTATTATGTTTTGTAGTTATTCTTCTGTCTTCCAAAACCATATTTTCACCTTTTTTGTCATTTTTCTTCCGAAACGGAGGTTGAAAGCTGCCCAGAACGCGGGTCACATTAACTGATTGATCTATCTCTTCTAAAGTCAGCCAACCAATACGCAATCGTAGAATAGGACACAGCATCATCCCCTAATGTTTGCTGAATATCCGACAAAAATCTTTCGTAGACATTTTTTTCAAGCTGAGATATTTTATCACCGCACGTGACTCACATTTATCTGTAATTTTAGTTTCAGAGGAAACAGTGACAGAAGCATATCAACTGACAACTTTATAATCGGTTCTAAAAGCTGAATAAAAGTAATCTATTTATATTCAAAGTTGTATTATTTTTAGATGAAGGCTTTAGTATGTATTATATATTGGGTGATTGTGCATTTGTAATAAATATAAACTATAGAGGAACCTTCCATGTGCGAGTCCGACTCGTACACGAGCCACTGCTTCGTATTAGACATGCCTTTTTTCACAAGTATAATTTTAATCTTAATTTGAAAACGTGACTGGAATTAAATTGTATCGGCTGTCTCTTTTCATTCGTAACTTAGAAAGTCGTCTCTTGATCTATAACCAAACAAAGCCGTCTAAATACGTACAAGAGACATAAAGAAAACCAAAATAGTAATATAATTTGGAAATTTTAAGGCCTGTGGCGGTATTAAAATTGGCTGGCTGTGGTTGCAGGACAGGGTGGCGGGGTCGTCGTTCGGCACGCATTCCCGGCCTCTCCTCCGCCGGTCAGGATTCCCACTTGAGCGCATTCTTGCTGCCGCTTCCAAACAAAGAGCTAAGAAACGATTACAACTTCCAAAATATCAAGGTTACCTTGCGATTCATTTTTTTGTTCAGCATACCGTGTATTATTTTTTGGGAAAGATTACAATTTTTTTTCTATGTTGTAATATAAGAAACACTCGAAAGATACTTCGTGAAAATTCCTGGTAATTTAATCTCGAAAATGGAGTTCGTATTTTTTTACGTATTCTAACTATAAACTTCTTGTAATTACTTTTAAATAAGATTGAATTATTTTCACTTATTTTAAATAGATTTTGTACCGTGTTGGAAAGTTGCATGAGACACGCGGGCGGTTACGTGAGCTTCGTAGGTCACGCGCAGCGGTGCGCGGCGCGGCGCGAGCGCAGCGCACCAGCCGCGGCTGGGCGGCGCCAGCGCAGCGGTTCCAAGAACACGACGGAATGCGACTATTTACAACTTTTAAGTACCTATTTGGTAACGTTTACAATGCGCGCACGTATCACAATGCGATAGCTAATACTACATGGTGACTTCATTTAAATTTCTAAGGAAGTCAAAGAAGCAAACGTTAATAACTATAATATGCTAGGGTGACAGCAGGTAGACAATAAAATAAAAGTGAATTTAATAAATAAAATATTTATCAAATTATACTGCGTATTAATTCTGTGCGGTTCTATAAATGTCATTTACTTAACGATGAAATATAAAAAAAATACCTGATAAAGCATTCTGTAATTGTTAGGTACAGATGGTTTTTGCAACTTGACTAAAAAAGAACTTAACAGAAAATACGCTATATCTCAAAAAGCTAATAAAATCGTGTTAAAAAGATTCAACGGGTCTCATTAAAAGCATTATTTTTTAAGCTAACGCTTTAAATTTTTTAACGGCTTCTGTGGTTGAGAGGGCTAAGCCTTTTCTGGCCTACCTGACATGGCGTGGAAAATTTGGTTACGAATTTTCCGTTATTTACTTGGTTTGGGCGTCTAGGATCCACCGCAGAGTAGTTCGTTGTGTATTACCCATAACACAAGCGTAACATACTTAATTTGGGGGATATACAATGTGTCTGTTGATTTTTTACACCTCATAGTTCAAAAGTTAGAGACGCACACTTATTGATTTTTGGAAGCGTATGTCCCTTAGTAAGATGGGTTATTATATATTATATAGCTGTCCCGGCAGACGTTATCCTGCCCTGAAGAAATAAAATTTAGAACCCGACTGCAGCGCCATCTGCCGGGCTTATTTGTGAATCTAAACCATCCTTGAATCCACTTGAACACACACAAAAAAAAACATTCAAATCGGTCCAGCCCTTTAGAAGTTCACTGTCAACATACGTACAAAAGAATTATATATAATATAAAGATTCGCAGTGAACCTGCGAAACATCGAAATGTGTGCTGGGACACAACAGAAGTAAAACTTCAACGGACAAGTGGAAAAACGAATGGCAACGGACTTGTGGCAAAACGAATCGCAACAAAATTTTAATTTGAAGTTTTACGGGCAGGTTTTCAAATTGGACAAGTACATTAACAATCTGCCCGTAAAACTTAAGTTGAAATTTTGTTGCGAGTTAAAATCTTGTTATTTAAGATGGCGCAAAAGTTACTTATTCAAATTAAGTTTAGACATATCTGGCTAGGATTCTAAAATAAAATTAAACAAAATGTGACAGATCTTATGACCTGACTAAGTATTTTTCGGACTAATACTATTCATACTAAAAAGCATATACGAAATTTTTAAAATTTTGTTGTTCTGATCCCTAAAATTTTTCATTGAGCTTGTTCGAGACAAATAACAAAAATTTCATAGTTGGTCACTTATGTTTAAGGATCGTAGATATAAATAACTATTTTCGGTAATATTTGTTTTATATTTTTACATCACGTATAGACACTTGAACGTCATATATCTTAACTCATCTTATACTAATATATAAAGCTGAAGAGTTTGTTTGATTGAACGCACTAATCTCAGGAAATACTGGTCGGATTTGATAAATTCTATCAGTTTTAGATAGCCCATTTATCGAGGAAGGCTATATATCATGACGCTAAGACCAATAGGAGCGGAGCACCAATGAAGGCTGTCTCAATATCGGGGGGTTTTTCAAAACAAATTCCATTCGGACGACGTCGAGGGCACAGCTAGTAAGTAGTAATTTATATCACATATTACTAGTTAGTAAATTCGGTGTTACTTTATCCGATCAGTGTCTTCCAATACAGACGTTTAAATGAGTTAGCCTGAACAAGAATGGGGTCGGCCAGTCTGGCTACGTTGGCATCCAGCCTAACGACGAGCACGGGCGCATTCTATGGCGCGAGCGCCGCTAACTACCGAGTAGCAAACTTGCTAACCAACAATCAACAACAACACAAAATGACTCTTATTTGAATTAGTGAGAGTACTTTTTTGTAATACTTCGATAATGTACAAGATTTTTGTTATAAGAATTTATAACTGAAGATCTTTTTGTTCCATATCCTACTGCGAAATTTGTATTTGCAAATTTTAATATTGTTAAAGGTATGCACTTATACTATTAATGGATATTTGAAACGTTTTTCAGCAAATGCTAAAACTATCTAGGTACCAAAGAAAGAGAGTGCGTTTAAATACCTTGCTATTTATCTTACTTTCAAAATTTCACTCATATAAAAATCTGAATTACTGTTTAAACAACGAAAATAATTAATTAATCAAAAAGCTGATTGAATTGTTACAATTACGATTAGTATGTCACCACATTAGCAGGCAATATCCATGTCCATACAATTCAGCCGAGCTGTAAGTCTTCGACTGACGCCAATCCACGAAGTTCTTGCGACAACTCGAAAGGCTACAATTGACTACACAGTTCACATTACTAACAAAAAACATAACTACTACTCAAAAACTATCAACCCTACACCTACCTGTTCCTATGAAAGTAATTTTACATATTGTTAGAAAACAAAAATGCATAATACAACGGGGAACTGAAAGGGCTTCAGTTCCCCGTTACAAATATGATTTCATAAAATAGTAGACCCATACAAAACCAGAAGGTTGTAACTTACCATGGTAACAAGAAGGTATCTCTGTTCATTGAATTAACAAGTACACCATCGTAATTACTTACCAGAATGCTCTCCACACGGAGAAGCCGGCCGCTTGTAAAGGCAAACTGACAGCTAAACCTTCTGGAAAGTTCTGTATCCCAATACCTAGTGCCAGATTCCTATGGACAAAGAAAAATTGAAATTATTTCATGACTGAATTGTATTAAGAATGCATGTTAGATCGTAAAATTAAAAAAATTGGCCAAATGCATATCTAGAGTCTTCTTACTCTGTATCGAATTGAGGGGTTTGGAGCCTCGAGGTTTATGTATATCAGTCCACGCTCACTGAAGGGTTGCCTTAAATGTGACTAGCATACACTGTTTGCATCATTTGGGTACGAAACCATACATCTTCAATCGAAAATACCCCGTATTTTAAAACTACTGAAGAGATATTGTTCAAACCAATTCTGGTTGAAACTAATTTTGAAGTTCTACAACCGCAAATCACAGAATTATTTGGTAATCAAAAGGGGAAAGGAGGTTCCATTTTTACGATTTTGAAGCAAATATCTTCCCATCTGTTTATATAAAAATATCGCCAAGACTTTTTGAGATCAAAAAGTCGTTTAAAGACAATCGCAAGTGATAATGGAAAAAATTCAAGCCTCGGTTGCATACACAGCGGCTACCGTTAATATTAAGTTGATTCGAAGTGTTATTGGACCATTGTATAAACACGATAATCTGCATTCTGCACTACACCTGCCTGTCAAATTTCATCCATATGGTAGATCCAGAATATTCTTATAAAAATGACTGTGATATACAAAGACAGGCGGACAGATAGATGAACAGACAATGAAGAAAACATCAGGGTTTCGGTTTGGGCAAAATTGTTGAAGGAAACCTAAAAATCGAACAGTGCGTGTCAGTTTATGCACATTAATAAATAAAGGTGACGAACGTCCACTGTTTGTGTTATTTGGCTATGGAAACATAAAAACAGTAATTAGCCTCATTATATCAATAAAATTGTATTCTTTATCCGTGCAGGAACGGAGAAAGAATACAATTTCCTGCAGCCGGGAGGCCTGTCGTAAGAGGGGACCAATCAACCCATATCTAAAATACCTACTGCTCGACGGACCTTATTCAAGCCTACTTAAAAGTAGGTCTGAATAAGGTACTTACTTAAAGAACAAAAATTGTATTTTGCACCGGCTTCATGATGTTCTAGAAAATATTTATTACTTTCTTTTTAGTTATTTCTGAAGCCAGGTTCTTTTTTGCTAGAAATTTGTCGATGAAAGTATTTTAACACTTATTTAACGAGACCCCTACCCCGCAAGCTTTTGTAGACACTTCAATTTTCAACCCTATGTTACACTTAGTGCGACTTCCCCAGTTATAATTGTTATAAAAATGACTAACATAATATATATATAGACAGATAGAAGGACATGTGGTTTATAAGGGATCTGTTATGCCAAAATCGCTACGGAAACCTAAAAATGAAAACAGAGGCACGCACAGGCACAGCTAGCTTTGCAACTCTAGAACCAGGAATAATTAAGCGCAACTTTACCTTAATGTGGAAGTATGTTAAACAATACGAATTAATTTTCATAGTAACCCTAACAGTTCTGAAAAGTAGGAAATTTTCATAATCCTCACATATTTCTCAAACTATGGATAAGATAATAAGAAATAAAAACTTCGTTTAAAAAAACCGAGTTCAATAACTAAAAAACTAAAATGTATAAAATAACTTATTTCTAAAGCTATTATTATTAATATATATTATCTAAAACATCTTGAAGTCGGTGCAAAGTAAAACATAAAAATTACTATATTTTGAAAATTACATTTTAGTTTTTTAGTTTTTGAAGTCGGTTTTTTTAAACGAAGTTTTTATTTTTTATTTGTTACTTTTTAGTGTCTAGCTATATATGGGTGGACCTACGAATGGTGCCGCACTTCTTAAAAAATATAGGTCCCAAGAACCGGGAACAAAAAAATGATTGTAAAATGAAAACTACTGGGCCAAACTATGTCAATTTTTAAGGGGACCACATAGCAGCTATTCCGCGTCGAACAAAAAAAAGAATCACGTAAATCGAATCATAAATTACAGAGTAATCGGTGTACATATGGAACGGAGTGAAAATTATTTCCATGAAAAATGTTCATAAAATACTACTGGACCAAACTATGTAAAATTTTTAGGGGACCAATTGGGAGCTATTCCGCGTCGAACAAGAAAAGAATAACGTAAATCGGATCATAAATAACGGAATAATCGGCGAACATACATAAAAAAAGGAACAACAAAAAAAAAGATCCCGACAAATTGAGAACCTCCTCCTTTTTTCGAAGTCGGTTAAAAATAGATAAAAGTTTAATTTAATTGATATTTCAACAGAAAAGTTGCCCGTCAATTTTATCATAAAACGAATTGCAAAAAATCATTGTGAACCTGTGTTATTCTGTTAAAGAACGTTTGCAATTGTACCAAAGTTTATAATGGACATGTGCCGATGCCGTTGCCGACAGAGACGCATTCCTCGCGATGAGAGCCTCCCCCCGCCCCCGCCTGCCACCCTCTCGGCTAGCCCCGCTCTAGGAATGCGTCTAACTGTACAAGCTACAGCCTCCGTCACCGTTAAACTAAACTGTACTTATGGTGCTGCTCAAATTGACCGCTCGCGCAATGTTACGTAATTGTTATAGAAATATTTGCATTTTACATTTATTACGCTACTCATTGCGTAAAAATCGGTATGCCTAGCTAATGACAGAAATAATAATAAAATGCATTAAGCTCAAACATTTGGAATTCGTATTTCAAAGTGTCACTTTTTTAAATAGACAAAGGGAACTCGAGATTTGCTAAATTTTATGATAGAATCATGCTACATCATAGAATACTTTAATTTTATTATAATCCTAAATAAGGGTTCCATAATCAAAGATCAAAAACGAATTCTTTGTAATTTCGTTAGATGCAATCTTTTTTTTTTAACTAGGGAAAATCTGCTATCAACTGTTATTACACCCAGAGTCGAAGATACCCACTAAGCCCTGAGCGTCTTAACGCTCTATTTATCATGAGGCAGTTATCAACGCGCCCCATGGGAGTCATGTCGAACCTTTTTTTTAACGAGGGCAATCCGTTTGTTGATTATTCACCGCGGGCGGAAAGCGGTGGGGAGTATGGGATTCGCCACGTTGGGGTGAACTAGCAGTGCTCTCAAGAAATGCTATCACCACCCGAGTCAGGTATACCTACTAAGACCCCTCGGTGTTCAGTCCTTCGCTTTAATGTCAGGGCTACGGGTGCATGGTTTCAGTACTCCGTGATGCCCTGGCAGATCACATCGAACCTATCCTAACTTAATATTTATAAAGGTGATAAGAGTTGGTTTGTGACGATTTCACGCTTTAACTACGCAACAGATCGTCACAAATTTTGCATACACGTTTTCAGGGGTATACGAGAGACAGAGGGTAGCTTTCATTCATGTTGATGTTGTATGAAAATATGGCACTCCATCATGTTTTATTGGCGCCGCCGATATTATTCACTAACAAATACGTAATGAAGGCAACAACAATATCAACGCCGTTTTAATGTGTTGCTCTCATTGTTCTTCGCTAGATAGCGTTACGTGTATTATTAATAGACGTTTTAAATTTAGTTAAGTTTGACACTTTTAAGAATGATAACATGTCTGCTTCATGACATACACGTACATATCCTTTTTTATAATGTTGGGGATTCTCCTAATGCATTTGTACACTATCTCTGCGCCCGGCATGAGGGAACGGCCAGTCCTCCACCCTGTCTGCAAACAGATAACAGTAACCTCAACCAAATTGTAGGATTTTGACTGGCGTCTAAAGCGAGTCTTTGTGGTCAAAGGGAGGGAAAAGGTCAAAATCAATTGAGATTTTAGAAGAAACACCCAATTTTCGGTAAAATAATAATTTGAAATTTTTGATCATTTTTTTTAAAATAAAACTTTAGAGCAAAACTATTGCCCATCAAATTGCTACCAAATACTTCATCGTATTTTGAACATTAATGGCCGATTCTTATATCTAACACCCTTACTTACCAAGGGTTGAATTTTGAAATTATTTCTATGGAGCTTATGTCAAATTTTAACCGATAGAAAGGAACGATGTGTAAGATATAGGAACCGGCCATAAATGACATACAAACAGGTGTAGTACATCTGTGATACATTTTTTGGGATATGAATATTGTAATCTGACTATTAAAATTTAATTTCGCATGCGATTGAAATGAGCTAACAATAATTAATGGGTGTAATGTAACGGTTGCCTACGGGGGTTCGATCTCCCAGCGATATGGAAGGGGCCTGTCCGTTGAAGTAAGACGCTTGCGTGCGCACCTGCCAACGTTGCGGCGCTGGATAAGCTGTTTTCCCACAAGCCTGATAGAAAGAACGTCTATAGATTTTAGTGGGTACCTATCCAGAAGTCGCCACACTACCTCGATTTTCGTCCCCGAGAAATCGAATATACATAAAGCAATTTCACAATACAAAAAAGACTCAACACGAGCCATTTTGACCATTTTATCAATACCCTAGCCAGAAGAACTTATGAAATCTTTATACTGGGTACAGCAGTCAGGCTAATGACTTCGTTAATCTGCTTCCTGAACACGATTGCGTTCCCTATGGACATTTGAAACAAAGTCGTTTATCAACAGGATACCGAATAACAAGAAATCGTAATAACCTTTTACAGTAAGCCCCATATCGTAGATATGTAGAAAAATTTACACTTGAGGCTTATTTCAAATCTTTGACGTAGTACACAATAAAAACGTATACATATTTATAGTGTTACTGAAAAACTACACGAAATTACAATAAAGAGACGATCATAACGGGATAGTCAACAAAACTTACAGCTAAAAGTACTAATAACGACGTAAACGGAAGCCTCGGAAATTCCTGTTAAAATGGTTAACTTAATAAACATGCATGCCGACGCGGAACCTTTGAGCTCGGTGAAAGCTGTCCCGCCACGAGCTGCGCAAGTGCTGACAAACCACCTACCAATTCTGTTAAAATCCTCACGGTACAAAGAACAACCTCGGCCGTGCATTCCTCATTGAACCTCTTTAGCTAAACTTGTATCACGTATCTTGCTTTTTATGGAATGCCTAAAATATGTATGTGACCAATTTGTTTATTTTCTCTAAGGCTGCTATATATAGAAAACTAGTTTTCCCTGCGGCGCAGTTTCAGCCAAATCGGTCCAGTAGTTTTCCATGAAAGCGTAACAGACAGAGTTACTTTCGCAATTATAATATTAATCGGTTTAATGAAATGTGATTGTCATATGACTATCAAAAGAGGCAACGCAAAAAAATTATTCGAAGCTAAGTACTAACTCGAATACAAATGGATAAAACATAAAAACTTACAAGCGAGTACAAATAGGTAATAAAAAAGCAGTCTTATTGTCATCAAATAAAGAAGTAATATATTCAATACAAAACAAATACACAGTATTTTACGCCTAGGTACGTAAACAAATACGAGTAGGACTCTATGAAAAACGATAGATGTACTAAATATTATTGGATCCTTGCGATATTACAATTATATCTACATTAAAACTTTTCTTATATAAGTTTTTTAAGAGTAAATGATTGTACCGATTACGAGTTAACTCTTATGTTCGCCGACTGCTATCGCTCAGGCCAAGCGCTTACCCAGTTTGTTTTTCATAACATGATTTCTTTATTCACAGTCATCCGTAGCCATTTTGGCTAAAGCGGACTTCTTATGTTGTCGTATTGTCTAACCATTTGTCTTTAGGGCTTGACTAGATAGCACCGCTGACAAACGCCGCCACCACGCTACTCTCTGTGAATTTCTATTTATGCGAGCGAACGGCACGCGGCGGCGCAGTGACGGTGGCGTATACACACGTGCTTACTTGTCACAGTCACTTTTTCGGCCACTGCTGGATCTATATCGATGAAATTTAACAGGAAGCTAAAAATTACATGGGCTATATAATGGACTAGCAAAACCGTGAAATAACTAAAAGGCGTAGCCGCCAAATACGAAGCTGAAAACGGACTTTATAACTGGAAAAGTTATACAAAGTTCTTAAATTACTTTTTTATTTCATGTAATAGATGGCAGGATTTTCGATTTCAAAATAATTAAGATTGTGACCCCTTCTAATTTTAAAATTAAGAAGTTAAGAATTCTGAAACTTTTAATTAGTGTACGAGTATGTTCACACATAATGAGCGCTTAACGCGCACTTACAATTGCTCGAATTTTGTTTAAGGCATAGATACAGTCGCGGTATAAAAAGTTCGTCAACTTAAAGTTGTGTTTTGCTTGCAAGTGTACAATAAACAGTTCTGCCAACATTTTAATAAATGTTACGTTTATCAAATACAGAAACGTGAAAAAAGAAAATTGTAAAAATGACATTGACAGATACTGAGATTAAGAATAAGTATTAAATAGGATATAGTCACTACGCTTATTATAAATATTAAAACCAACAAAAAAAGTGTTACATCTCTAAACAATCTTCTTAGAGACAAGATAGAGAATTAAACAACTTTGGTCTTAGTGATATTAATTTTTATTGTTAAACAGTTAAACAAAATTTTCTGTGGAACAGTCTGTTCTGTGACTTAGTTTGAAAAGGTACCATGTCCTCGCGGAACGTTAATGAGTCAATTTGAAAACTGGCGAACGTATTCATACCACGACCGTACAAATGCCAGTAAGCTCTCATCATGTAAACATACTCTTCCTTACGCATGTGCATAGATATTACTAGGATTTTCCAGCGACTTGGTCTACGCTTGACAAATCGATCGGCAGGTCACCAGATTTTTTGTATGAAAATGCACAATCAATAATGAATTCCAAAGATTCCCGTAAAAACCGCGGTAAGTAATATTACTAAAAGCATACACAACTACATCTGTTTTACTAAAGATGTCTATCTAATAAATATAGCAACTGTCATATTAAGCAAGTCCTAATGTCATGTGGTTTCGAGGTTAGGAAATCCCGGGAAAGATAAAATTCCTGTATTATATATTGTTTTAGTATCAATTGGATTCGAATGATATAATTTTGATGTATATTACCCATTTTAAAACACTCCAGGGAATTTTTTTGCGGGGCTTCCAGGATAAAAATTTGCGCAGAATTTAAATATGAGTATTTGCTGTTTATCAACGAAAACCACATATAATCGGCCCAGTAATTTTTACGTGAAACAGGCAAACCAAAAAAAAATGCATCCTGTTCTTTAGTGTTTATTATAAAGTCTACTCCAGTTTTTTTTTATAAATAGCTTCTATATACAGACACGGCATATTTACAGTTTCTTAATTATTATGGATAGAAACATCCAGTTATAACAGTTATATTTTCTCATGGAATTTTCCTCAAATAGACGCAGCAGTTTCGGAGACACACAGACAAAGATGAACATAATGATTTTATAAGGATTTTCCTTTTCAGCCAAATTATCAACGGTACCTTTAAAATAAACTAAACAGACTTAATCTGTGACGAAAAGAAAATATTCAGACTGCCGCTACCTGGAGGATGCAATCACCCTATGTATTTTATTTCGGCCAGTTATCACATGAGAAGAGTACTCGCTGGGGAGCAGGGCCGTCTTTTCCCGGGGGTGCAAGGGGTACATGGTACCCAGGCGCAGGGACCTAGGGGGCGCAGGCCGATTGACTTGAAATAAAGTTATTAAATAACACCGTCATGACTTCAAATTTTCACTAGCGGCAAGCCACAGAGCTATGCATTCATATTATGTATGACAGCCAGACTTAATTTGTCTGTCTTGTATACTTATAGAAGCAGTAGTGTCTTAGAAAAATGATTGTTGCATAGAAAGACAGGTGCACGAACATAACGATTTTATAAGGTTCCGTTTTTGCCAAAATGGCTAAGATAGGCAGCCGGCAAGGGGTGCGTAAGCTGACTTTTGCACCTCGGCATCCAATATGCTTAAGACAGCCATGCTGAGGAGTATACACCACAAAAACAGTTTTTTTCATTGAATGCGTATATCATACATTAATTACGTATGGAAGCTGTAGGAAATCATCGAGCGGATACCTGTACAACGAGATAATCGATGTATGAAACCTGACAATGCACCTTGAACAAGTCTAGGGAGTACACCATTTGCTCCCTTTAAAAAATGGAAGGTTCAAGTCCAACAGTTGGATGTTTAAAATATATTAACTATTACAAGCGATTTCAATAGCGTGAGCTTTGAAGAAGTAACACATATATACACATAACATACATGTAATAATAATAATAATAGAATAAATTAAATTCATACAAAAGAAATAAACCTGCACATACATTTTTTTAAATGTAACTTAAATTAATATTAAGTTATCTAAAATACAATGTGTAGGTATGCATTTATTGACGATATTGGTAACTCAAATTTTGCAGTTGTTGTAAGACAAAGTTATGTTAACAAGTATCTAGAGACGTTTCAGAAGTGAACGGAGTTACTGTGACTCCGGATACATCCGAATTCCATTTATTACATCACAGACGAGGCCATTTCACTTTCCGACCAACCCGGAAGTGAATTCCTAAGCACGAGCATACGGTGCGGTCAAAATTTCAAAAACGCAAACGATATGCAACCTTACGTCTTAATACATAAAAACAGATATAGCGATCACAAACACTTAGAGACACGCACGAAATGCCGAAGCGGATGTGCACGTTCCCAGGCGCTGTTCAAAAATTCAACTTAATTTACGAGCGTTAAAGTGTAAATTGTTGTGATGGTTTGAGAAACAGTCGCGAAAGTAGTGGCAACTTTCACAGCACGATGGGGGCGCAAGAGGCGGCCGCGCGGGGCCCTGCCGACGGCCCATTGACGACACCGTGACCTACATACCGCAACTCCATTCATGCTGCGGCCTCGCATCGCGATGCGCACACGCAGGACTCTTGCCACTGATACTGTGACACCGGATTTTCCATTGGCCAATTGCACAACCGCATGTTGCTAGTTGTCGCAATCAGACCTACACTGCTCACCGAGGTCGGACCACCAACCATCACTACACTTGTTCAATTAGAACCTGCTATAGTTACCACGCATTATCAAACAGGTCTATTTACTTTTCATCTAGTCTAGGCGAATAAGATAAGGCACTAAGAACATTCGACGAAAACTAATATTATGCTACACAGCATAAGCATAATACATTCTCATAATATTAAGTTTAAGTACAGTACAGTTTTAAAAGAAAATTACAATGCTATTACGGCATTCAAAGGAATAGAACTAGTTATAGATACGAGTTTCAAATAATTAGAAACTAATCGTGAAATAATTCAGTTTTACTAGTGTCTTATGATGTATCGATTCAACCTTGGCAAATGGCAATAATAGAATTGTCGATAAGTTTATTCGTGGCTAGTGAATATGCGGTGGTAGAGAATTGGCAATACGAGGTGGCTGTACTAGATGTGGGGGCACGCGGAGGCACCGGCCGAGGCGTGAGGGGCTAGGGGGGAGCGCCGGCTGCCAGACAGCGGGGCTCCGCATGGGAGGCTAACAGCAGCCTCTTGCACAGCGCTCGTTGTTCACGGGCGTACCGTCGCGACAGCCTCGCACGCTGCCTGCTCCACTTTGATTAAAATTGCATATTAACTAGCATGTCACTACATAAGCAGATGTACATATATATATAAAACATAGCTGCAATCAGTCACTTTTAGATTCAAAACAAATTGCTTAATACAATATGATATATCATTCGTCTACTCATTCATTTATTAAACCATTTAGAGGTTTTAAATGTACTATTCATTGCACGAGAACATGATCACAGATGAACCGTCTTAATAGTGCTGACAAAAATGTATTTATTTACACACTTATAAAAAAGAAAACGTTTTACACGGTCAAGTAAAAAAGACCTTTCAACCAAATCGTACTTCAAATTCAACATTTTACTTCTTAAACCCAGCTTCCAGTTATCTTGTCTTTAGCTGGGCCGGAACAATGCAGTTTTTGTGCAACTCGAAAAGTCACTTAATACTACAAATAATTCAAATATTCCGCACAGTACATAATATGTGCTTAAACATAAACAATATTCTTCTAGTATTGTTCACTTTTAACCAGATTAATAATATTTTTTATTAAAACCAAACCCTTTAAAGTTTTTGTCTAAAATTCCATTTAAAGATATCAATAAATCAATGGTTATAGATATATTACGAAGGCAGGTCGATCAGAATACTAAAAAGGAATAAAAACAACAGATGCAACACCTCAAAAACAAAAGCCCATAGCAAAACCAGTTATATTCAGCGCTTGTATTAAACAAAAGCATTCGTTTGTTGCCGATCGCTTATCGTGCAATATTCGGCATGATGGCAAGACCTGGAAAGTGCCAGGATTTCTATAAAAAAGAAAGTCTTATAATAATATTATCTATAAGTTAATAGCACGCTATTTTTGACATACCCTTTGATGGCAGATTCCTATAATCTCACTGTACATTCACTTGTCCTACCATCGGTTGAATTGTAACATTACTTGGTATAGAGCTTATGTCAGCGGTCGGCAAGATATAGGAACTGGCTCTGAATCATAGACATTAAAAAGAGCGTCGTTTGTTCCTAGTCTAGTACTACAATCATAGTTCAACTTGTATGCAATTACTGTGGAAGTGTATTTAAAGAGAACCGAATCTTTGCTAACTTTCGATTGCCATTTAAAATTAGAAATGTTTATTGTATGTATGATCATAACATTATGACGTTTACAATAATTGAATAATAGAATAAGTGACAAGTTTCAGACTCCTTGCGCAATTTCATTCAGTGAGCGCCAACATTTAACAAGCCAATGCGACAACACTCGCAAACTTCCAATGATAATGTGAAAGTTGATATTATATAATACTTGGTTAACATCAAGAGGTTGTAAAGAATTCGTGACGGACATTGTAAATTATTTTATTTGCAGGCCATTAAATAAGCAAAGCAAGGGATATAACAACTTAATAAGACTTGCGCTTCTTCTATCTATTGCAATACCTATAGTCCCAAACTATGACTTAGCATTATTATTTTTTAAACACCACGTACTTTAGTATGTGTGTCTCAGTATAATATAGTAGTAACCTTTCGAAGACCAGAAACATAAGAACTGGTTTATTCTCATAGACGCGAATGGGAAAGTTACCTATTTAAATTCCTTGTTTTTTTGTTTAAATATGAGAAGAACGCTCGGAATGTAATATCTATTGAATGAAAGAGCAATTAATAATCAACATTCGAAAGCGTAAAAGATTACACGAGAGCCGACGAATTCCTTCGCACGGCCGGTGTTCGTGGTCGGACGCGGGCGGAGCTGTTATTGATGATAGCAGGACATTAACCAACAATGCGGGACAGATGGAAGCATCAATAACTTAACATTGATTGCCAAACAAAATTTACACCGCATCTTGATCGCTAACTGTAAAAAGACATCATTAAAATGACTAATCAAACGGTCGAGCTTCAAGAATTTAGTAAATGGTATTTCTATGCGCCGACATTTATTGAGGCATTTATTGAAATTATACGAAATGAAATTAATTCTTATAATATATACAAAAATTAAAGTCTGGTCGCTTTGGAGAAGTGGAAGGTTTCCACTGACCGGTTCAACTAAGTGGCCGATCAACCTTGGCTTTCGCAGGCTAGTCGCCGGTGTTAGATGACCGTTCTGATCGCCCTGCAGCTGGCAGGCAGTACGTTTTCATTCCCACCATTACGACTAGTATAAAATTATAAATAAGAATATTTCATTCTACTACAAAAGGCAACTGTTTTGTTTAGTTTAAAACTAATATGTCACCACGACTTTTCAATGTTTAAAATAGGAACAAACTCTTGAGGTGACAGAAATGTTAATAAACTATCGAAATTATATTAGGACTAAAGATATAGCACTAACTAGGTCCGTATTCTACGAAAATACTCCTGTGTAAACTAACACTTGAGACGATAGCCCGTTAAAATTTAAAAGTACTTTCCAATGCACGAAGCGTCACAAGGCCGAGCGACATTAAAATTTTACCGATTATATATTTGGGTTTTTTGTTCGACTACTGTTCTAGAATACAATCTTTTAGTTTCGGGATTTTCCGATTTGTCATTTGCCAACGCACATGTTACGCAAGCATTATGCAGCGGTCGCATTCATTATCAAATATTAGTTTTATCTCTACGATACGAGCAGTAAGAAAAAATAATATAATTTGTAGGCACAACAATAACTAAGTAAACACTTTCAGTTCATGTACTTTATAGGTATCTATTAGTTAAATGACTAATACCGATGATTGTATCAAAAATATTACGATATCATTCTATACTTCTACACGGTTATTATAGAACTGTGTAGAAGTTTCTTGATTAATCAAAACTATGTAAACATCGTGGACGAGTAGTTACGAACAGCATCTGAGATAAAATTTCTTCTAACTATTGCTCTAAATTGGACATTTGATGATTCACACCTGCCTACTAGCGGTAACTAATGTGGTCATCATGAGATTAAAGCTGGAGATAGACCTGCTAGCAAGTATGCGTACTTATGGTTCAACGACTTCCTTCGCTTCTGAAAATTCGAGTATTTACGGTGACAGACGAGCGAAGGACGTCTTACGGACATCTCACTTTCTACCTGACTTGTGGAGATCATGGTGAGGGCGCCGTTCCGAGAGCGCCTCGCGTGGCGTTCAGCAGGCACCGGCCGAGATGGCCTTGTCCAACGTCTATCGCCCCATAACAACGTCAATTCCTATAAGGGACTTAATTAGAGGTTTTGATGAGAATTTAAAGAAAGGCGTACATAATCAAAAATGTACAAATTGGATGAGGGTGGAACAGGGATTGCTGCTCGAAGATTACTATACCTATAGCTGATATTAGATGGTTCGTATATGTCTTTCAATTTGGAGGAATCAACCAAATTATGCATATAAGCATAAATTTGAATTATTCAATGTTATTGAATACTGTTGTACAATCTGGTACAACGTTAAAATGAACACTTGTCAAAATCAAGATACACATACCTACCCTGTGGACCCATTTTAAATAAAAATAACGATAAATTAATCCTTCGATTTGAAAAAGAAACGAAAAAGAAAACCTACGGCCGTGCTTTTCACCGACACTACTTACGATATTATTAGGTTGCATTAAAAGTCATTGTATGAAGTTAATTTTTAGTAACTTGCCGGTCATCAAATTTTTGTAAATCAGTGACTAAAACCCTCATCAAACCTGCGCCTCAAAAAGCAATTTTTATAAATTTCTACAATGTCGAAGAGAAGTGGTCAAAATGAAGTAATTATTGTCACTCAGTTAGCCTTCTAGAAAATGCAACAAAATCAGGTAACCCTAAATTGTTGCAATAAAGTAACACAAAAAGCATTCTCTATTTAATCTTAAAAAAACGTTACAAGCACGCAAGGAACCGATCCTGAGGCGGAAACAAGAACTATATTATAACACTAGGGTTTGCCCGCGACTTCATCCCCGTTGGATGGGTAAAAGATCACAGTTGTTTTACACGAAGAATTTGATTAAATATTGCATCACAATCAGATTTTTTTTCAACCTAGCCTTTTCAAGCCGCTCCCGAGAAAATCCCCGCCGGATTCCCGGGATCAGAAGTACCGCAGATTTTAATTCCGGGAATTTGCTGTCGGTGAACGAAAACCATATTGAAATCGGCCAATATTTTTTGCGTGAATCTCGAACAAACAAACAAAATATAAATACAAAGAAAAAAGACTACACTTTTATAATATTACTAGGATATGCCCGGGAATTTGTATACACTTGACTTGAAATTCAGCATTTAAAACAGAATGCAAGCTATCGTCTTATTTAGAACTCTGCCGGATAAGCTAATTTTTATGCACTCGAACAACTATAGAACCGGTCCCGAGAAAATTCCGGCAGGGTTCTCGGAACAAAAAAAAACCCATTTTATGTTACATAAAATTTGCTATTGATAGGTGAAAACATCACAATGAAATTAGATTTTTCTTGTAATCTGGCCATTTTAAACAAATTCCAGATAATATTCCCGCGGTATTCTCAGGATAAAACGTAGCGCAGATTTTAAGTCTAAAAATTTGTTGATGATCAGCGAGAACCGCATCGAAATCGGCCCACTAGTTTTTACGTGAGTCCTGAACAAACAGATAGGTAAGAAATCTAAAAAATTGCACCCTGTTCTTCATCGTTTATTTAGTATATTCGTTGTTTCAAATAGCTACAATGTACAGATATGACATGCTCAACATGCAACATGATCCTTAGATCATGTTCCAATCCTGATTTGCTCGGCAGATCCCATCAACGGATTCAACCGACAGTTCATTTCCATCTTCCGACTTGATCGGACTTCTATTTATTGGACTCAATCTCTGTTCATTTTTGAATTCCGTGTTTAATTTTAATTCTTAGTTTTGTCCAGATTTTATTTTATGTTTGCGTGTAGGCAAACTAGCAGACGGGTTCACTTGATAGCAAGTGGCTACCGTCGCCCATGGACATCTGCAACACTAAGGGAGCCGATGCGTTGCCTACCAAAAATATAAATAATATTTTCTTAAGTTTTCGCGACTTGTATATATAATAAAACTACGTTTTAACGGTTTTACGGATTTTTCCTTCCACCCTTGCTGAAGAGCTTGTTTGCTGAAGAGTTTGTTTGCTGAAGTTTGGCTTGTTTGCTGAAGAGTTTCTTGCGCCGCTTCTTCTCTTCAAGCCACAACATGTTGTGAAGCGGTGGTAAATTAGATTAGGCTCTCATAGAGTAAATAATAAGCATAAACAAAATTAAAACGAAATAATTAAACTGAACAAGTTGGCGGTAGGCTAAATAAAACTTTAACAATACTCGTTGGACAAATGTCATGTATTAATCATCAATGTGAAAAGCGGCCGAAACGTCGGATTAACCAAAATCAAATAAATTACCGCGCTTAAAACCGTTAAAACGTAGTTATATTACAAAAGTAAAATTTTTAATTTTATTGAAATAAATATTGTTTATTTGGAAAAGTTTCTTTTTGAAACGCTCTTCGGTGTTTCCTATATTGTACGCGCAGGACATGGACGGTTACAGTCATATCTTCTGAGTCTCGTTCGCTGTGCGGACGTTGTTGTTGATATTACACGACACGATAATCACTTAAATCAACCATATCAATACAAAAAAATATTCGTAGCACGTAGCTTTTCAGAAGAAAAAGGAACAGATTAACGATAGTAATGTCACCATAAGAGTAGATATGTTAACGAAATTTTAAGATAAAATTCTATCTCATTCCCTACAGTTGTCATTTAAATCCTTTGAACCGTTTGACAGTCTAGCGTAACAATTTTAGACATACACGTAAAAGCTCTAAAAACGATTACTTATGATTAGGTTTCGTATTATATTCGTATTTTTCACCTTAAACCATTAATAAAATCGTCTAAGGTTTTCACTTAAATTTTGGTATTAAAGCTAAAGTGAAATATTTTAATTGTATTCATTAGTATATCAATAATTCATTTTATATCAGAAGGGATAACATACAAGAATCACGGTATATCTCGTTTTCGTTACATAAAGTTTGATCGCATATCAGATCAGATTGTTTATAAATTGCACTTTAAATATGCGGTGACTAGTTTTGTTTTGTCACGGTTTGGACGATTGCCAAAAATGTCACAATAAGGAGAAAAATGTAAACACAGCCGCATTCTGATTCAAAAATAAGGTCGTCTCGTTTCTCTTGTCCGTGAACGAAACGAGATGTCTAGTCAAAATAAGACTAGTGCTGTAATATCATGAAATAGAAATAATAGGCGTGACAATTAGATAGAAAAGTGGGTAAGTGCTCGTCAGACCGCATACAAAGGAAGTGTTCCGCTGGAGAGATAAACGCTTTGTTATTTGGCTAGGATAGCTCATAGAGCGTTTAAAAAAAAATACCTCAAAAACTCAAAGGAAATTATATTGAGTGATTTCACTAAGTGGCCTTCTTATAAAAAGTTCATCTATGTAGATCCAATATTTTCCGATAGAAATGAGTGACAGTTGTGACACACAGACGGCACGGACATGTCGATTTTCGTTTTGTCGAAATGGTTAATGAACTGTTAAAACATAACTTTTATGATTCCTACTTATTTAGATAGCACGATAGGTATATCTTCTCTTGGCTTTATGAAGTTATTTTATTTAAAACTTAAAAAAAAATTGAAAATCGCAACTAATTTCTTTTGCAAAAGAAATTTTAAAATAGAAATACTTAATTAATACAAAATAATCTAAGAATTTCACTGAGTTCTGTTTATCTCTTTAGTTATATCTCTTTAGTACAGATCATTAAGTATTCATTTACGAGTTTGACTATACGAATATTAGCAGTTAGTCAGTAATAGTTTTGTAAAATCCTTCGCCGTTGGTGTTATTCGTAAAGGAGTGAATTCGGCTTGTGAATCTTTTCATGTACTAACCTAATTTCGTAACAATCACTTAAGGACCCTTCGTCAATCACCGGATAAATGCAAATGAATATGATGTCATGAATGGTTTCATATTTATATCTACAACACATTCACAAGGCGCCATGGCGGATTTCCTTCGGCACAAATGCAACATTCCGCACGAGCCTTTATTCTTAGTCAGCTTTCGTGTTAGTCAGCTACGACATACTCTCCTAGCTGCACCGTTAAAATCAGCTTAGAATACTTATGTCAACAGCCAGTTTGTCACACATTGTGTCACATGCAGACAATATTATGTGATTGGTAACATTTCTCATAAATCTAAATAGTAGGTATTAAAATGTAAATGTGGGTGGGTTTATTTTCCTTGTTTACGAATCTCTGTGGGAACGGATCTTAATGAGATTTGGTATAAATTCTTTAAAAATCAGAGATAAATGTGAAAATTCTTTCCGGCTACGGAACCTTCAGTTTATTATAACAAGGTCACAAGGGAAGCTTTGGTCACTTTTATTAATTAATACAAAAATATAAAAAAGTATGACATAAACAACGAACAATTTTACCGCTTAAACTGATCTCTTCCAAAAATCGTGTTGATTTATAATTTACTACCTTATTAGGTGTATTGATAAGAATTGTATTTTTAATGCATGTATTAGTTACTAAGTTAATAGTCAACTGCATAGGCTAAAGTGCGGATGTTGCAGCATGATAGCACTTAATTAGATTGCAATTCCTGGAAGGCAATGTATAACTGCATTTTTACGAGGCAAAGGTAGAAATGAAATTCAGAAACAAATATTGATCAAGTGCGTGCTAAAAAGTACAAAGTTCAGTAGATGTGACGGTCAATCGTTTCTATGGGATGGCTGCAGTATCCTAAAAATTGTTTAATTAAAAATAAGACACATCTGAAATGTACTGAATGTTCGAAATAATATTCTTTGAATGAATCCTCCTTCGAAATAATTTGAGTGTTCTAATAAACCCTTGATTATTTTTAATTTTACGCCCTATAAGTTAGAAGTTGTATGAGGAACAGAGGGGAAACTGTTTACTTATGTATGGCAACTAATGTTCAGTAACTGAAAAATAAATTTTAAAAAAGAAACCAACGTCAATAGTAATTAAAAAGCATAAAATAAAAATTTCTACATCAGCTTGAAGTCTTTGCCATGTAAAACATAAAAAGTGCTAGATTTTGTAAAATTTTCTTATTGTAACAATGTACTATATAAATTATAATGAACACGATATAAACAAATCTTGTCTGTTCGCTCAGTATTCACGTAAAAACTACTGGGCCAATTTCGATGCGGTTTTTGCTGATCGCTAATTCTTAGATTTAAAATTTGCGCTACTTTTTATTCTTGGAAAAGATTTAAACTAGCCCGACTGAAAAAGCGAATTCCAATGCGGTTTGTTCACAGATCGATAGCCATTTTGTATAACACAGTTTTCACTAAAACGATAGGTTACTTACTTTGTGTTGCGGGAATTCCGTGTAAATTTCAAGTCGAGCGTACACGAGATCGCGGGCATATCCTAGTTGTATAATATGAGTCGGTTAAAATTATTACACTCGTCTGGTTTCACTATGCAGCATTTTCGTTTGTATCTCAACTCGGATCGTCGATGTTTTCTAAATACGACGGATTTCATAAGTCCATTTTGGCACCTGCTTGTTTTAGGATTTTATAAAACTAAAAATATTTCAATACTTCACTGCTATGTTTTCTATTTGATTTTGAAGATCTCTTTACTCTATTTTCGGAACCCAGTGTCTAATAGCAAAGAAATTTACATAGAGGCTAAACGGAATGAAACGCAAAAAAAATAATCGAAATCGGTTTGTTTACAAACAAAAAGGTTATGAATGAAATATTTCAAAAACTAAACAGTATTACATGATTTTTTACCGACTTTAAAAAGGAGGAGGTTCTCAATTCGTCAGTGCGTTTTTTTTTGTACGTTCATTACTCGAGTTCTTCATCAATTGTGAACCGATTTTCATTTTTTTAATCGAAAGGTATACTCTCTTATTGGTCCCATTGTCACCATGCAGCAGTCAGCATCTGACGAGTGATTTCCCACGAAATTTGATAACATACTTCTTCGTAACACGATATCTGCGTCAATTTCAAACCGATTTTCATTTTTTTACCCGTAAGTGTAAACTCGCGAGGTGGTGCCATGGTCACCAAGTCACATAGCGAGTGGATTACAGGATAATTGTAACCATTACATGTTAATCAAAGACGAACTTTATTTCGGAACTCAAGTAAAATATTAATGAGATTTGTATTGGAAAATTCTGAAGGTATACGATAGAATGCAAAGAGAATGACTAAAATCTGTTCAGAAACAAAAAAAAATATGCCTGAAAAATCGCATTTTTTGCATTTCTGCCTGATTACAGGGATTTTTCTGCTATACCTTCGGTACCCGAAGCTCGATAACAAGAAAATTTATATGGAAGCATTTCGCAGCTTCTTTAAATGCAACGCAAAAAGAATCATTAAAATTGATTCCGAAGTAACAAAGCGCCATAACTTTGTTTTAGCCATTCATAAAAACAAATAGTTACACGACGAATTAAGATCTTCCTCCTTGTTTATAGTCAGTTAAAAATCATACTATTACAATAGTACAATTTACTTACAATTGTTACTATAAGCATTATAAGCAATACCAATAACTACGACGAGATCAAATATTAAATTATTTCAAAAATTGTTTATTTTAGGAAAAGCCAAAGGAAGAACAACAATCGCGGTGCAGTTTTAGTCTACAGACGAACTTCCGACGAACACGAGCAGTGCGTGCGCACAGGAAATCGTAAAAGTACATCTAGAGCATCAGTGGTGTATCTTCCGGAATCGCGCTTTCCGGTGTCCGCAATGCGTTTGTTCCAACTAATATCCATTATGAGCTTATGCGTCACGGTTTACTGAACTTCTCTGCGTTCACTTAAATTATTATCTTTGTTTCTGTATTAAACAATATACAACAAGTATTCTTGGAAATGTACATTAGACAAAAATTACTAACATCACTTTTTTCAATACTGTACTATAACGACACTTCCTACAAATTTTGTTTGCAAAATTAGGCCAAGTCATTCTCTTGGTTAGCAAGAATAGAAACCTTGTTTTCATTACGTTCGCCTGTCTTTATCATATCATTTTTCTCAACCACCATCGGATCAATATGTACAAAATTTCACAGAAAGATGTAGGCTATACTGCGTTACACCGCGAAACAACTAAAAATTAGTGATGGTTACAAACTATGTCACTGAGGGCGGCGAAAATACTAGTCATGTACCTACATACGTTATTAAAATTCAAAACTGAAATCTTTCTTTTCTATAGTAAATTGTAAATGTTTCCGGTTTGTTCAATGCTTTAAAAATAACAAAAAAATCGGGCGGTGTAATTCGGACCCGCGGATACTAAAAAGGCAATTTTTTTAATGTTTATGTGTCTGATAGAGCATCACGTGAAAACTACTTAACGGATTTAAATGAATCTCGACATAGAGGTAGCTTATATCCCGAGGCGTAACTTCGGATACTTTTTATCCCGATAAAGACGTCGTTTCCACTCGATAGATGAAAATATCGATAAAGATGGCGTTGCGATGGCATGCTTTCTGAAAACTAATGAACGTACTCGTATATAAATGAAACTCTATACAGAGCTGGCTTATATACCGAGTCGTCACTTAGGATTCTTTTATCCTGATAAATGATATCGTTTCCATAAAAAGACAGATTACCCTAATAAAGCTAAAGCGTGATCTGCGCTACAATCGCGTTCTTTTTAAATACACTAACAAATACCTACGTTGGGAAACAAGTTATTCGATGTATTACATAAATCAGGTGGGCTTCGACTCATTTCTATCTATTGCTGGGTAGTTGTATATACTATCTGGAATTAGTTTTTTTGTTACTGTAGTGAATTAAACAAGAAACAGTAAAGTTTTAGGTCTAATATAATGATATATAAAAAGATGTATATATAGAAAAATACCTAATTTCGTTTTTATCTAAGTAAAAAAGCTACTATATACTGTTTTCCACGCAGCTGGGATAAGAGCTAGTCATTCATATTTCATAAATTTGTTTTTAGATTGCTATCCATAGTCATTTATTTCCTTTGCCTGTTCTTAAACATTCTTCGAAACCTAAAAATATCAGTTTAATACATGGGCTTTTAGCTTATGCTACTTTTCATCTGAGATATTGTTTTAGTTATTGAACGTTTCACACATTAATGCGTTATTTGTATTGAGATTTTTTTATTAATTGTTGATAACTTTAAATATTGACAGATAGCTAGCTAATTTTTAAGCTATTTTCACCACAGTTAGATAAATTTTCATTGAAGGTATATAAAAAAATAAAAACTTTGTTTAAAAAAACCGACTTCAAAAACTAAAATGTATAAAATAACTTATTTCTAAAGCTATTACTATTAATATATATTATATAAAACATCTTAAAGTAGGTTAGTAATTTTCGAAATATAGTCATTTTTATGTTTTACTTTGCACCGACTTCAAGATGTTTTAGATAATATATATTAATAATAATAGCTTTAGAAATATTATTATTTCATTTTAGTTTTTGTAGTCGGTTTTTTTAAGCGAAGTTTTTATTTTTTATTTGTTACTTTTTAGTGTCTAGCCATGTATGGGTTGACCTACGAATGGTACCGCGCTTCTTAAAAAATATAGGTCCCAAGAAACGGGGAAAAAAATGTTTGTAAAATGAAAACTACTGGGCCAAACTATGTCAAATTTTTAGGGGACCACATGGCAGCTATTCCACGTCGAACAAAAAAGAATCACGTAAATCGAATCATAAATCTCAGAGTAATCGGTGAACATACATAAAAAAAAGATTTCGACGAATTGAGAACCTCCTCCTTTTTTCGAAGTCGGTTAAAAACCTAATTAAGATTTTATGTATGTATCATAGAGCTACTACCATAGGCTTTTCATGAGGCGTAGGGGGAAAACGCTATTTTAAAATATATTTCATATTAAAATCAATCTCCTCTTCAATAATTGAATGTATTGAATGATCATCAACTTCCATAGAAAGTCCTCCAATCTCAAAACACTCAGTAAGCTAAAAGTAGCAAGAGGCACGAGTTCAATAGTGTATTAGAAAGTAGGGCTTTAGCAAAGAATTCGTTATGAAATAGCATGAAAACGTATTGTTTGAGCCAGTAAAGAAAAATGAAAAAGCAAACAGTTGCGCATTCCATCGTCTAGTGCACGTGGTACATTCCGATGGGGTCATGCACCACATGCCGCGCGCGCGTAAACACGACGTGCAACGTTCCCGACCAATCGGACTCTGGAGGCTCCGTTCTACGAATAAATTGCATTAATATCACCCAGTAACCTGGCAATTATAACATTTATTCAAAACACCGATGTACCTATCATGATATCTCCGAAACTGAATTATACATACTTTGAAAAGATATCTACGTTTCTTATAACTTTAAGCATCTTTAGAAATATTTTTTTCCTTAAGTAATAAAATACGAAATTTCAATATTTCATTGTCTGTGAAATAACTATGAAGCAAACCGGATCAAATTATTATAGTATATGTATGTAACAATGCCAGGTTTTGGCTCCAAAACGGCTTGAGATCGATATACATATTTTGACATTGGCTGTGATTTTGATACCAAAAGCGAACACATACGTAAACAGATGTGGTCTTATGGAATACTTTTACAAGCTTGTCAGTGTTGCATTAAGTCAAACTAGTGCCTCATTCCATTATATACACGTTGTAATTCGTTTATAAACCATCTAAAATATCTACAAGCTGACGTGCTGTGTATTACTTATTTGTCTGATATTTATTATCATAAAATCAACGTTAAACAAGGAACAAACCACACCACAAGAGAATGTAAATAAATCTACACGTCTCTTTAAACAGGTAGATTTGTAGCAGCTTTGCAACGTGCAACAACAGATCGACGAGTTGGAGGTTTCGCAGGAATGCGGCCGGAACACACTGTTGGCATTGCAAGCCTCTTCCCTCCCTCCTCTAACCCGCAAGCGTGCTCTCGCTTGCCTCCTAACGACCGCAAATACCCGCGTTCTTGCCCTTTGAAATTTTATGATATTTTCAGATTTTCTAACTAAAAAGTTGAACTGCGTATTTAAATCAAATAATTTTATGGACATTGAATGCATTCTTTATAAACTAATATTATGAAGTGAAATTAAAACATTTATTAAGCTATAGACGTAATTTTTATAGATTAATCCTTTCTTTTCTTTCATCTTCTCTTAATTTTATGGGATCGGCACAATATATCTTTTCCTTCCATACTCCTTCCTCCTCTCCTCTTACATACGTCTTTGTCACAACACAAATCATAATATCTCTTTTTCGATCTACCTTTACATATATATCCATCAATCTTGTAGTTTAACACTCTTTTTGTCACGTGACTTTCATCCCTCCTCATTACACTCCCATACCACCTTAGTCTCCTCCTCTCAATTTTACAGTCAGGGTATATAACATGAACGTTTGTTAATTTGTGCACGGCATCAAAGCTACAACGATAAAATAATTTGATGAAGAACTTATTAGGCTGTTATCTTTAAGCCTTCTAGATAGACATAAGACAAGATACTGTGCAGCTATAACAAGAATATTGGAGACTAAATTACAATTAGCTTTAGAACTATGTACACTTCTAAAGTAACATACTGTGACATATACAAACTAACGAGCATTTTAGTAAAGACGTATTTAAATGGATGAATAAGTACGCATTGATTTGAATTCATGTGGCATTTTTACGAATTGCTTACTATCGCGGTGGCTTAAGGAAATAGTCTGGTAGATCACGCACTATTTAGACAGTATTTGGTATAATGCAATTGTACATATCATCAGAATTACTACACTCTGGTAGTAAAAGAAATTTTAGAAAGGAGACCTGAACACTGCTCCAAACAACCTTGGACAAGAATGGAGAATATCTATAGTAGTATTTACGGCAAGAATTTAATCCACTACAATGCCAACCGTCATTTTCTCTTAGCTTGAATAGATTTGTTTTACAAATATCAGTTTTACCAATTTTCAAACCAAAACATGCGGTTCATTCGTGAAACAAAGTATAAGCTTCCTGATATTATAACATGCTCAGATGGAAATCTATGAAGTAAACGGTAATAAAAGCAGGTGACATCTTCGATTTATCAAAAATGCGAAAACAAGCGTATGGCAAATATTCTGAGTGACTTTGATAAACACCGTGAAAAGTGGTGCAAACGCTTATAACTTAAAACAATATTTTTGAATTATTGTGAAGTTTCAGTTACATTCGCTTTACCTTTCATAATATTTCATAGAAAAATATTGTATTCATGAATCGATGAACCCAAGCATATAAAATAAATTTCTGAACTATAACAACAAGCGCGTGAGCGTTTCCAAGTCCGTGGAAGGAGCGAGAACACACACATTCCTGAGACTTGAATCGTAAATTACAGCAGCGCGGGCGGCGCCGGCGCCGGGAGGAGCGCTTGTTACGATATTTGAACAAATTCCCGGCGGTGTTAATCTGCATAATAACAGCGGCGGACACAAAGCGGTTGCCGGCCGTCATTATGCGCGGGCGCCATCGTGCCATAGCCGAACCACCGCCTCTTTGCAGGCACTCCACACCGCTATAGTCCCTGCTATCCAATGGATAGAGCAGGGATTCCCAAAGTGGTCAGTATCGAACCCCTGGGATCGAAATCGGTTTCCTAACGGTCGACATAAACGAAAACTGATTCAAAAGGTCGACGAAGTCTACAAACCGACCCTATTAATTAACACAAATTCTTATATAAAACTTATAAGATACTGTATAAGTTGTGTTACGAGTACAAATGTTTAAAATATATAATAATTGCTTACTACTTAAGTATTTTTACCTAATTAGTATTAATAGTTATTAACAACACGTGATATTTATTGAATTTTATGTCTATTTATTTTGTTAAACTTTGATGAGAAAATGATATCAAGTTTACTCACTTAACCAACCCCAAAGTTTTTAAATTGATAAGTATTTTGTATCAATACGAAAAAAAACTAAAGAGCTAGGATTTTTAAAGTAATTCGGTATGGGGGTCTGAAGTATTAGTTCATTTTGGAATAGGGGTCTCTTGCCAAAAATAGTTTGGGAATTCCTGGCATAGAGGATGCGGGTTGCGTCAAGAATTTCGCGGCATCATACGATTTTAATACTATCTTATTACAGAGTGAAAAGTTGATTGTCCACCTATAGCAACACCTTAATTTACAAAGCTACGAATTTAATAAGTACCCACTAGCCGATTAGAATAAGATTTTACGATGTTAAATATGGCTGAAATCTTATTTTTAGCTTTAAGTGGAAGCAGTTGAAATTAATTGAATATAATTAAATATTAAACCTAATAACTTTTTAAGAATAAAAGCTATTGATACATATTTCTATTATTTTACAGTATGATTCCACGTTTGTATCATATTCTAAATATATCGATTTCAAATTTAAAGCGAATTTCGGAATATTTGAGTGGTGCTCATATGTTGATCGACACCAATATTTTATGGCCAAGAATATGTTCAGAGGCACCCACGCGTCAATATTGCCGACGCGACAAATAGTCAAGGTTGACTTCAATGATATTCCGCGCGCCATCGGATTTTTCAGTGAAATAGTTTCACCGGGCGGTTTCGGCGGCGGCGCACGGCGATGACGGCAACGTCTGCGCCGGCGCGCCGGTCGATGCCCCCGCGGCCACGCGATTTGGCTCGACCGACTCGACGCAACTACTAATGTAACGTCGCGTCGTTGCCAATATCTATCGCGCCGTGGCTTTGATCCGCTCATGTCTACCTTCATCTCACACAACTAACAGACACGCAAACTCACATTTTAACATCGGCATTTTACTCCACTTTCTTGTCCTACTCTAATGATTACGATATCTAATAGTATATATAAACAGACCTAGATCTAGTTGCAGACCCTATTTCCTACTCACGCTTATGCCTTGTACCAAAGTCTTATCATTATTTGTTCGACAAGGTTATTCAGGTTATTTTGACCTCTACTAAGTACCTACTGCTGCCATGTATTGAACGTCGATAACTTTTAGTAACTCGTAGTAGACGCTATGGTTGTTTAAATCAATTATCGTTATGATATATTAGAAACATTAGAATATGTTGGAACGGGTCAACACTACCTGTGAAGACTATTAAAATCTTAAAGGCTTACATTCCTTTTTAATGTTATCAACTGTTAAAGTATAAATAATGCCACATAAAGGCGTATAGACAATTATAGTAAAGCGGAGGATAGCGGATCCGGCGCGCGTCTTATAGTGCAGTGTTGCCGTAAACGGCTAGCTGCATCCTGCTCGCGCCCACAACTTATCAATGAAATACCTGCGCAACAGCCACCGAAAGCTTGGCTCCAAGTAAACGGTGCCTCGCGTTCCATCTTCTGACGTAACAAAATGGCGGACCACACACTTGCATACACAAGTATCCCTTTCTAATGTTCATTTACAAATTTACTAAGTCACCTTATCTTCGCTTTTATGATTTGTTATAAATGAAAATTTAAGTGAACAGTCGAATTTATTATGAAAAATACAATGTTTTGTGTACACAATTTAGATTCCTTTTTGTAAATCATTTGAAGCTTTTCCTCGTTTGATATACATGGCAATGAGAACAATACGATCAAAACGCCAAACTATTAAATAATTTAATTTCATAATTGACTGCACAACTTTTGATTTTGCTTACAAACTTGTCTTTAAAACTTAAAATTATAACACTGCGTTTTAAACACAATGTATCGTCAATCTATGAAAAACGTATGTTATTTATAGTAAAACTGAATACGTAATTTTTATTAATATCAGGCAAGATTGAGACTAGTAGAGACATCTGTTAAAAACATTAGGGGCAAGTAGTAGATTTTATTCATAGACCAACAAGTGACATGACAGATATTAGCAATCATGTAGCATTATTAGTTAAGGACTATTCGAATAGATGGCGCTTCAACATGAAAATATTCGAAGTGTAGTTATAAAGCCAACTAAAATAAGAAAACCAGTTTTCAAACTTTTTACACATAAATACAATATTAAATTGGAATAATATTAACCACTTAAAATTAATATTTAGTCCTTTAAAATTCAAAATTCTGCTCACTTTAGTTTGTCATAGAATTCGTATTAACCAAATTATAAGCTACCGATTTTTAACTCGCCTTTAATAGGAGCCCATCGGATTATTTATTTACAAATAACAAATTGCCAGAATTTTTCGCGGGATACTCAAATAAAGTTTAGCCGTGCGTGTAACACAGTTTTAAATTTTAAACGTCAGTTTAAATTTTCATGTAAAATTAACTGTTTGTTCATTGATATTTATTATTTTTATGCTAAATTTTTTTTTAGAAAATTTCAACTGTCTAGTCAAATGTGAATAGCCAAAGGAACCCTACTTACAAATTAGCTTGAGGTTGAAGTGGGGGCTCATGCTTACGGCTTCCTCCTGGTGCTTATTTGCTAGAAAGTTGCTCTTTCAAATATTCATGACCACTGCCCTGACTGTTAGTGGTGAAACTTGCACGAAGACATTACCGATAATACTCTAAATATTAAATGTGTAGGGTCTCGAGTCCAGGTAAGGGACTTAATAGGATGTTTTTATTACATTGTTTAGCATGTACACGTTAATCGTATTACTATTACAATCAAGTTTACGAGGATGGATGAATGTTTATTACTCTTTCATGCAAAAAATACTGATCAGATATTGATGAAACTTTACAAACACATCGATCGTCAACAATTAGTTTATTATTTAAGAATATAAGGTTTAAGTCCCGTAAGAACAATGTGGCTTTTTTTTCGCCAGGGGAAATCCGTTTGGGGACTAAGCCGCAACAGACACAGAAGCTTGGGTGGATAATTCTCGACCAGTGAGTGTAGGATTCGCCAGTTCGGGGGTGGCACTAGCGTGCCCAGTGCACCAGAACTGGTGCTACACTATTGCCACTCCCCAGTTACCGATACCCACTAAATCTCCTGGGTGTACCACGTCCGGGAGCGAGGTGTCAAATCCGGTATGGGCGACGAGCTCCCGGCGCTGCTCCATCCAGGCTAGACACTGCTGGAGTGTGTGCAGCGCCGTGTCCTCGTCGCCCGTGTCACAATGGTGGCACCCTGACGTGGCCAAGGCGACACAGGTGCCTCCCGTAGCAACTGTGTCCCGTGAGGAACTGGGTCAGCCTGAACGTCAGGGTGCCGTGACTTCGTCCAAGCCATTCTTGCAGGACGGGCCTTACCGCCTCGATTGTGGCGATGCCCTCGCTGGGGCGCCTTAGGCGCTCTTCCCAGACCCTCACGGCAACCTGGCGGAGCTCCGACCTGCACGCCCTTGCCTTGAGGGCCTCTTTGCGCCACGTATACAACGACGCTGGCTTCCGGGTCCCATGGGGAGGATCCGGCGTGTAGTACTTCGAAGGACACCATACGGTATCCTCTTATTGCTCTGACGGCCAATATTCGCTGCGCTTGACGTAGTAGCGCAGCATTTTTGACAGCCAGGCGATTCGCCCATACTGAGGCCCCGTGGAGGGCCATCGACCGTACGATACCTTCGTAGAGTTTTCGGCACGTGCATTGGGCCCCCCGATATTGGCGAGCAAAAGAACAATGTGGCTACAGCTAATAAAATATAATTGCAGTGGAGGATTTGACAGAAACATGGCATAATTCTTGTGAATTAATTATGTTTGTAATGTATGAAGAAAAATTTGAATTATCATAAAATAGGCGTAAAATGTGTTTACTTCATTTCAAACAAATTGACATCCTGACAATGGTGTTGGCTATATTTTTATCTTCAATGCCCGTTTTAAATATGTTTCCAGTCATTATGTATTAGTTTTTAATTTATACATTTAGTTACAGTATTACCTTTATCTGTTGGTTAGAAAATTAATGAATAAAAAAAATAAAAACTTCTTTAAAAAAACCGACTTCAAAAACTAAAAAACTAAAATGAATAAAATAACTTATTTCTAATGCTATTATTATTAATATAATTATGTATTTTTTTATATATCAATGATATTATTTAAAACATCTTAAAGTTGGTGCTTAGTAATTTTCAAAATATAGTAATTTTTATGTTTTACTTTGCACCGACTTCAAGATGTTTTAGATCCCTATTATCCCTATTAATATTATAAATGCGAAAGTAACTCTGTCTGTCTGTCTGTCTGTTCCGTTTACACGTAAAAACTACTGGACCGATTTGGCTGAAACTCAGTAATATACTGAGTTTCAGCCAAAAGTATCCTATGTTCATTCTCGGTATCGAAAACATAAAGGGTGGTTAAATTGTAAGGGCCGATGTTGAATGTGAACCACACCTAAACGCCAAGTTTTTTTCCGAATTTTATTTGACATTTCTCTATTTAAGACTTACTCAATTTGAACCATGGAGAGATACACAATCCAACAACGTGTTAAAGTTATCCAGACTTATTATGAAAATGGGCGTTCAAATCAAAATGCATATCGTGCACTTCGTGATTTTTTTGGTCAATTTGATCGTCCAAATGTGCGTACAATCGCAAAAATCGTGGAAAAATTCGAGCAAACCGGGTCTGTAGAAGATGTGAGAACACCAGTGCATGCTCGTACAGCTCGTACTGCAGAAAATATTGCTGCTGTTCGCGATAGTGTGGCTGAAGAGCCGTCCACCTCAACTCGTCGTCGTGCCCAACAATTGCACCTCTCACGCTCGTCGTTGATGAACATTATGCATAAAGACTTGCATTTACACGCTTACAAGGTGCAATTGGCTCAAGAACTAAAGCCTCTTGACCATTCCAAACGTCGTGAATGGGCAGAATGGTGGCAAGAAATGGCAACAGTGGATGATCAATTTTCGAAGAAAATCATCTTCAGTGATGAGGCACATTTTCACCTCAGTGGATTCGTCAATAAACAGAATTGCCGCATTTGGGCGAATGAGAATCCAAGAGTGATTGTCGAAAAACCAATGCACCCACAAAGAGTGACTGTTTGGTGCGGTTTATGGGCTGGCGGCATCATCGCGCCGTATTTTTTCCAAACTGAGGCCGGTCAGGCAGTTACTGTGAATGGTGTTCGCTATCGTGAGATGATAACGAACTTTTTATGGCCCGAATTGGAAGATATGGATGTAAACGATATGTGGTTTCAGCAGGACGGTGCCACTTGCCACACAGCTAACGAAACAATGGCTCTTTTGCGCAACAAATTCAATGGCCGTGTTATCTCACGTAATGGCGATGTCAATTGGCCGCCAAGATCATGTGATTTGACACCGTTGGACTTTTTTCTTTGGGGTTATTTAAAAGAAAAGGTGTACGTCGATAAGCCAGCAACAATTCAAGAGCTAAAGGATGAGATAATTCGGCACATTAACGGCATAGAACCTCCATTATGCCTCAGGGTCATCGAAAATTTGGACCATCGGATGGAGGTGTGCCGCCGTGGTCGCGGCGCCCATTTGGCCGATATTTTATTCCATACATAATTGAGTAACACCAATATATCATAATAAAATAAAATTACAATAATTTCCTAAATAGTTTGTATTTTATTCAAAATCAACATCGGCCCTTGAAATTTAACCACCCGCTATATATATATATATATGTTTTCGATACCGAGAATGAACATAGGATACTTTTTATCCCGAAAAGTGGGATAGTTTCCGGGATAAAAATATATTTGTCTTTCTGTTTGTTATACTTTTACGGAAGAACTAATGGGCCGATTTGGCTGAAATTCGGTACGTATGTTAATTAAATACTGAGGGTGGACAAGGGATAATTTTCATTTTGGCCTTTTTGGAAATTTTGGCTATTTTAGCCTTTTTACTTTTTTGGCCATGTCGGTCACTTTGACCTTTTCGGTCATTTTGGCCATATTGGTGGTTCTGGCCGTTTTGGTCATTTTGACTATTTTGGCCTTTTTGGTCATTTCGGTCATTGTTGCCTTTTTGGTCATTTTGGCCTAATTGGTCATTTTGGCCTTTTTGGTAATTTTAGCCTATTTGGTCACTGGTTTTTTTGATCATTTTGGCCTTTTTGGTCATTTTGGCCTATTTGGACATTTTGGCCTATTTGGTCATTTTGGCCTATTTGGACATTTTGGCCTATTTGGTCATTTTGGCATTTTTCGTCATTATGGCCTATTTGATCATTTTGGCCTTTTTGGTCATTTTGCCCTATTTGGTCATTTTGGCCTTTTTTGTCATTTTGGCCTATTTGGTAATTTTGGCATTTTTGGTAATTTTGGCCTATTTGGTCGTTTTGGCCTTTTTGGTCATTTTGGCCTATTTGTTCAATTTGGCCTTTTTGGTCATTTTGGCCTATTTGGACATTTTGGCCTTTTTGGTCATTTTGGCCTATTTGGTCATTTTGGCCTATTTGGTCATTTTGGCTTTTTGTTCATTTTGGCCTTTTTGATCATTTTGGCCTTTTTGGTCATTTTGGTCTTTTTGGTCATTTTGGCCTATTTGGTCATTCTGGACTTTTTGGTCAAGTTTTGTAATTTATTTTGTCGACAGATAGACGGGGGATGGTATAATTAGCGATGTAAAATGAAGTGAATCTTCCGTGAGCAAATACATAAAAATGTAATATAATATAACCTTTAGCACTTGCTCTATAAACAAGAGATACGCACTAGAGGTTAACCGCTTCGTAGCCGCGGGGTAAACTCTAGTAATATATATTAATAACTAGAGTTTACCCGTTTGTCTGTCTGTCTGTTCCGTTTTCACGTAAAAACTACTGGACCGATTTGGCTGAAACTCAGTATATATATGTTTTCGATACCGAGAATGAACATAGGATACTTTTTATACCGAAAAGTGGGATAGTTTCCGGGATAAAAATATATTTGTCTTTCTGTTTGTTATGCTTTTACGGAAGAACTAATGGGCCGATTTGGCTAAAATTCGGTACGTATGTAAATTAAATACTGAGGGTGGACAAGGGATACTTTTCTCTTTGGCCTTTTTGGTAATTTTAGCCTTTTTGGTAATTTTGGCTATTTTAGCCTTTTTACTCATTTTGGCCTTTTCGGTCATTTTGGCCATGTTGGTCATTTTGGCCGTTTTGGTCATTTTGACTATTTTGGCCTTTTTGGTCATTTTGGCCTTTTTGGTATTTTTGCCTATTCCGTCATTTTGGCCATGTCGGTCACTGTGGCCTTTTTGGTCATTTTGGCCTTTTTGGTCATTTTGGCCTTTTTGGTCGTTTTTGCCTATTCCGTTATTTTGGCCATGTTGGTCTCTGTGGCCTTTTTGGTCATTTTGGCCATGTCGGTCATTCCGGCCTTTTTGGTCATTTTGACCATTTTGGCCTCTCTGGTCGAGTTTCGTAATTTATGTTGTTTACAGATAGATGGGGGATGGTATCATTAGCGATATAAAATGAAGTTAATCTTCCGTGGGCAAATACATAAAAATTTAATATAATATAACCTGTAGCGCTTGTTCTATAAACAAGAGACAAGCACTAGAGGATAACCCGCGGCGCAGCCGCGGGGTAAACTCTAGTACTTTCAATATTTAAAAAAGGAATAATAAGGATTGACATTCAAAATTTTAAAAAGGAATTGTACTAACCTGGCAGTGTGGAATGAGGCTTTACCAGAGGTACTGGCAGCACCGAAAGAGACACCTACGGCCAACCCTTCGGGAATGTTGTGGACAGTAATAGCGACCACAAGCAAGATTACTCGCTTCCATTGCGATTGGCGTGCTTCCAATGCTCTGGCTATACTGTCATGGCGGTCACCATCACCGTTCTCAGCGGCTTTCTGAAATATTGAAATAATAATCAATTTAATTCTGTGTTCAACCTATGTGATTTTTGATGGGAACTTGAAGGATAATAAATCTTATCTTGTAAAAGATTTGTGTGTAATGATGGAAAACTTAAACTGTTTACTGAAAATGAGACCTTTCTGTCTACCACAAACACAAATTAACTGTATTTTTTGGAATTAGTCAGAGACCTACAGTTTAAAGCTTGTAACTAAATTTATTTTCTTATTGGAGTTTTCTCCGCGGCTACGCCGCGTAAAAACCCTCTGTGGTAGCTCTATGTTACATATTTACAAATTTAATTAGGTGTTGTATATAAAACTTTTTCTCGTTACTAAGTTCACTACAATAAAGAAACTAAGTCCATATAGTCTACACAATTACGCAGCGAAACAGAGGCGAGTCGGAGCTAGCCTGATTTGAGGTAATACAATGAATGACGGGGGGTGCGACGCGGAAACTATATTCTGGCATCCTGAGGAGTATGGCCCTTTACGGTGCCCCCGTCTGGTTCGATTCGCTTCACCGCCACAATCGAACCCTGCTGCACCGGGCGCAGCGGGTTCTGGCCGTGAGAACGATACGGGGGTATCGTACAGTGTCTTGGACGGCGGCGACACTCTTGGCAGGCGAGCTGCCCTGGCCTCTCCAGGCAGACGTCCTGTCCAGGGTTCGTCGTACCCAGCAGGATGCCCTAGCTAGAGGACTGACCTTCTGTCAAGTCGAGATAGAGACGGTCAGGAAGCGGGAAACCGCTTCCTGCCTCGTCGACTGGTCTCGTGACCTCGAACACCCTGCGGCCGGCGGCTTTACGGTGGACGCAATCAGGCCACAACTGGAGGAATGGGTTAACCGCACTAGCGGCACCCTCACCTTCAGGACGACGCAGATACTGACCGGACACGGTTGTTTCGATCAGTATCTGTTTCGCATTGTGGGCTGCTTGCCTTCTCCGGATTGCCGACAGTGTGGCGCACCCGATACGGCGTTTCATACGCTTGTCGAGTGCGCTGCCTGGGCGCCGCAGCGTTTCGAGCTCGAGACAAAGTTAGGAGCCGTCGGATCGCTCGGCGACTTGGTAACGGCCATGTTGCAGAGCGACGACGCCTGGGATGCTGCGGTTTCTTTTTGTGAGGCAGTTATGTCTCTGAAAGAGGCCGCAGAAAGGGATAGGGAGCGAAGTCCTAGGGCGCGTGCTACGGTCTCTTCTCGAGGTCGCCGGCCTTCAGCCGGCACCCGGAGAGGCAGGTACGCGCATTACTTCCCTCCCTGAGGTAGGATCCGGAACGATGGGGGCCCTTAGCTACTAGGTAAAGCAAGGGACTTAACAACTACCCCCGTTTCGTAGTGGAGTGTGTTCTCCCAGGGCACACTTCAGCACTTTATGCGCTGGATCGACTGCTGAGTAACTATGTTCTACATCTCAGTCTTTCCTTCACATCAAAGCGCAGGGCCGCGAAGGGAGGAGGGGGTTTTTAGTGGGTATTGAGGTTGCTCGCCCGTGCGGCATCGCTCGGAGTCTCCACACTCCTCTGTGTAGTCCATAGCGGACGGAGCGCAAGTAGAGCATACAATTGCTAGCGTTACCGCCCCCCGTGGATTCGTGCCGTTTCCTAGTGACGGCCCAGAGAGTGCGTAAATCGGTTAGTCATTTTCCCTCGCCTCAAAAAAAAAAAAAAATACAATGAATGACTTGTTTCCCAACGTAGTTATTTGTTACTGAATTGAAAAAACGCAAGTGTAGCGTCATCTATTTAATCTATCTGTCTGTTTTAAGCAAACGATATCATTTGTCGGGATAAAAGTTTCCTAACATACGCCTCGGGATATAAGCTAGCTCTATGTCGAGTATCATTAAACCCGTTCAGTAGTTTTCACATGATGCTCTAGCAGACAGCCAGACAAAAATTCTAACAATTGTGTTTTCGGAATCTCCTGGTCCCAATTTTTCCTAACGATTTTTTTCACATTTTTAAACGCATTGCATACAAACTCCGAACCATTTACAGATTAATTTTAGTATAGATTAAATTCCTATCATGTAGTTGTTATTGTTGTCAAAGTATATCGTGTATCTTAATTAGGAGTAATCTCTCAGATGAGGTTCCTAACAAACCTTGAGAACAAGCACGGGAGTTATAATTACCCATATATGGTAATAACTTCCCATTGCGTGAGCCGTCTACCTGTCTGTTATACTCCAGATAACAAGAGTATTCCAGAAAGTACAAACTACTGTGCAACAAGTGTATTGTATATGTATAATCAGAGAAGTCGTGGCTGATTATTGACTAACGTACCCGCCTTTCATTCTAATGAGGTAGTTTCAAATCCTGGACGGAAAACATGGAACACTTCGGCTTAGTTTTTGACGTAATGTGCATAACGTTTGAGACAATTAAGATATGCTAAGTGAATATAGATAAGAGGCGTGAGAAGTCCACCGATCTACCTAGGGCAGACACGAGGACCCAGATTAAAGTTTATGGACTGACATAATAAACCCATATATTTCCAAATTCTCATATAGTAACAAATTAGAGTTAAGTCCAAGTTACGACTGTTAAGTATTTTAGGAAAATAAAGATTATTTTAAGAGATATCCGTGTCCAACCTAGTATTGTTCTGTGATAGTGAAGTAATATTGAATTTGTTGTTTAAACATTAAATTATATACTTATTAGGATATGCCCATGACTTGATGATGACTTGAAATTCACATGGGATTCCGGGATTCAAAGTACCGCAGTGTATAAAAAATAATGTAAGCTATCGTTTCAGTGAAAACTGTATCGGAATAAGCTAATTTTTGTGCCACCCGAACAACTACAAGCCCCTGGTAAATTTCTCGCGGGATTCCGGGTTAGAAAATATCACAGATTTTATATAAAGTGTTAAAAATTGTAAACATGCCGAGTCTGCACATTAAGCTATTTAAAAAAAACAACTGGAATAGACTATAATTATACACAACGGAGAACACGATGCATTTTTTTAGATTTCTTGTGTTTGTTCGGGATCGCGTAAAAACTACTGGGTGATATCAGTGAAAAAATCACATTGTAATTTGACTTTTTCATCTGACCATCTGATATAAATCATTCCCAGAAAAAAATGTGGGATTTCCAAGATAAAAAGTATTGCAAATTTTGGGAGTTAAGTCTAAGAATTAACTATCGATCAGCGAAAACCGCATAAATCGGCCCAGTAGTTTTTACGTGAATCCCGAACAAACAGACAAACCGACAAATCTAAAAAAGTTGCAGTGTTGTACTCTATCGTTTATATAGTATATTCCAGTTGTTGTTTTTATATAGTTCCAATGTCCAGAGACGGTATTTTTAGAATATGAGAAATTACCATAGTTACGTCTCACGTGTGCTGAATTTGTTCGGGAATTGTCGGCATGTTCTCGATACTTCGGGTCCAAAAATTTTTTTTAAATTTGATGTAACTTTTTAATTATAACAAAAAAATAATATAAAAATAGTTTGTTATAAAGTTTATATATGAACTTTCAATTTATTAAAAAACTGATTCAAAAACCCAATTAGTTCCATACGAGTCGGTCTAGGATTTTTGCATGTGCTTCAAATAATTAATGATTTACTATTAACTAGTTGCATTTTTTGCCGTGGGACTTGTTTTATGAGACAGATTCTAGATAGAGGAATAATAGATAAACAATTTTACTATAGAGTGAAGAGAGTGATGGTGGCCCCGCCGCCGTTGCGCCGTGTGCTGATTGGTGATGCAATCTGCGAAATCTGCTGGCTGAGGTGTCTCCAGCGTCACTATACTTGTTGGATTCGACGGCCGCCTGTTTAAAGCAGTCATCATCTCTAAATCTTCTAGTTTCTCTTTCGATTTCGATTCTTTGCTTTTTGTTATAGCTGTAATAAAATTACATACATAAATTGAATACAAAATCAATAAAGTAAATAAATATTTAACTTTTATTGACATCAATAACATTGAATACACTTGAAGTAAACATATCTGGTTTGAAAACGTACAGGTATGACTAATGACAATGAAAACTAAGATATTAATAAATTGTGCTATGCATGTAGTTTAGATATTAAGTCCATTCTGTTGTAATTATAAGTACACGTCGTTAGTCGCGCTTATCGTTCTCTATATAGTGTTGTATTAAGTCACAAGACAAATTACTCAGAAAATTTATTATAAATTTTACAAATCAACATTTTGTCCATTTTTATAATTATTTGGATGAAGCGATTTCAAGTATTAATAGGAATGTATGTATTTTATTTAGGTTAATAATTATCGTACGTTTTAGTAATACCTGTTCATCCAAATAAGCTATAACTACTACATGTTTGTACAGTAGCTAAAATATCCTCGTATCTTTCCTATTAAGTAGATACAACTTCTAAAAGTAGATAGCATTATCTATTAATTAATTATGAAAGCAAACATCATGAAGAAACCTGCATCAAACATTATCCATGAACTCGCTATCCCACATACAATATTGGCGGCTATGCATTGGAGTTTCCTTTCTAATACATCCCGTTAAAAAATGGACAATCCCGATGGGTTAAAGCGGCCATTTTTGAAGAAAAATGTAGCTCTGCAGAGCCGTCAAATCTTGCATTTTTACAGAGCGGCTCGAGACTTTCTTTTCTTGAGTTTTGATATAGAAAAATACCACTCAACTTTCAATCAACATTTTACTATTCAAAAATTTTTTAAAGCATACAAAAGGAAAAGAAACTTTTCATGACTTTAAATTTTTTGACTGTGCAATTATCATTCCTAGTGTTATATCTCCTTGATAGAATCAACTACCAGCTACAGTAAATTTTAATTAACGTCTAGATTAATACTACAACCAGTTTAATAAAATTAGTTTCAAGTTTACTTATGTCCTAATAATTTTCATGAAAAATTGATCACCTTCAAGAAGTTTGAAACATATGTGTTTGAGTTTGATTAAATATATTCATATTAGATATTGAAAGGTATATATCTCAATGATTATTAATAGTACTATCGCAGAAAAGCATCATAAATCTCTACGTAGGACTAAATAAGAACATACCAGAGATGACAGGGTCAAAAGTATAAACATATAGTTTACATATTTATATATAGAGCGAAATGAACAAGCACACATAAGTTTATCAAACACCAGTGATAAAGATTTTATAGATGTGGATAAGTAATAAACAAAGAACTTCATTTAAATAAATAGCATTATGATAGTAAATATTAACAAGCGTCCGCACTATGCTCGCCACATGTTCCTGTAGTAGCAAAACTTTTCTGATAAGATAAATTTAAGCATTCTTTAATTAACTTCTACAATTTTTATATAGTGAAAGGTATAATCGTATAATACATCTTAATTGCACAAGATAAGTTAGTATAGTTAGATATGATAGAATAATTGTAATCATTTAACAAATACATAGCTAGAATTTCCTGTACCATAAAGATATTCCACGGTAACAATTGAAATTCGAAAAATTTAGATTCACGGTATTTACACATTTATTATGTGATAATAAGTGTTCTTAAATGGCAGACTTCAGTATCGTGTTGTTGAAGAAAATTTATTTTCAGAATATTTTAAATTTTTCAATTAAATTATTAGATGCTTACATAGAGAATATTGGGTCTTAGTCAATTTATTAAAGATATTAAGAAATCGTAATGTTTCATGCTATTATCGTCATTGTGTGGCTACAAAATAAGACAGTATTACTATTTTTTAATTATTTGAATAAATTAACAGGGTGCAAATTATTTAGGAGGTATAGGTGCCAAGAATAGAATAGTATACCCCATATGAATGTGATAGCGGTAGGTATCTGTTTTTTAATAAACAAATACTTCAAGATCTACACAACATTATTTATTTATCAACTAGTTTATGATTTGTCAGCCATCTGCTTACATTTCTCAAGAACCCAAAGGGATAAATTTCATGGAAAAACCACGACTTAATATGCATATTCTGATAAAGACAAATATCACCAAAGGTGTGTTTTTAAAACTAGTTATTCTCGCTCAAACAACTTTTATCATACAATGGATAAGTAAATACATAATATTGAATTTTAACTCGAGTGCATTTAAAGTATTGTTCATTATTAATGCAAAGAGGAAAATACCTAATCGAAAACTCAAAAGTTTTTGTTGAAGCAGATAGAAATATCATTACACAAAACAACATCATGAACATTATACAAGAGTTATGAATAAGGTAAAAATTAACTAACTTCCTCCTCTATATTCAGAGCTATTTGTGCGTGGATTATTATCATATAAAACAGATAACTATTTTCCTAAATGGTCATATTAAAGCCCTATGGACCGACGACCTGTGCAAGGTCGCCGGTCGGTGCTGGATAAGGAAGTCAGAGGACAAGGATGAGTCGCGCCGACTTGGGGAGGCTCACACCCAGCAGTGGAGTGTGAATGGCTGACGACATATGAAACCACAGTGACTTATATTATATTGCACATAAAACTTAAACCCCTTTCATTACACAAATAATCAGTTTTATAGTTTATGACATATCCAATTGAGATAATCAGAGTGAGATAGTAAGTATATTTTTACCCGTTCCATATTGGAACTCTAATTATAATCAGCAGTACCTATCAAAACCTAAACCAATCGAGAAGATTTTCAATTAGCCATAGAGGTCGTCCTTCCTTTAGTTCACAACTCTGCCTCAGTATGAGGCCTGGCATTTACCACGACGCTTTTCTTTAATTGTTTCACGCACTTTCGGAATTAAATTTGCATAATAGGGTCCACGAATCGTCTGGCTTTTTGGCATGTAATCAATAAAAATGATTCCTAAACTATCCCAAAAAACTGAGATATTATGATTTTGGCAGCAGTAGAAGCAACTCGAAATTTCTTAATGGATAGAGAGGATAGACATGCTGTGTCTCTTAGTTTCAGCATCGAAATGGTGGACCCACGTTTCAACCATGGTGACAAGGCGACGCCAAAAATTATCCGAATCACGTTGGAACATTTCGAGATTGCGCTTATAAATTTCCAAAGGTCGCTTTTTGTTTTAGTCGGTTAACATTGGTGTCACCTTCTCACCGACACTTTATGAACCCCATTGAATCATTTAAAATGGATTGAAAGCTACTAAAAATCTTTAGGATTTCAGCTATACCAGGCTACAAAGTACACACAGTACAGTATTGCAAAAAGAAGTTTTTATGTATGAGACTGGGCCGTTATAATCTATTTTAAATATATGATATTATTATTATTTATAACTAAAAATAAGTACGTTCTAATTTCAAAATTTTCCTCCACATTGTTTGCGAGGTAACTTAAATTGTGTCTCATTGAAAAATGATTTTTACGATTTCAAGTGTCGTCTGAAATCGGACGAATAGTACGATAAACTTCAGATCACATTAAGGATGAAGGCCCTTTTAAGGCAACCGTATATCGTTGATACAACGAATTTAAACGCGGTCGACTAACTTTGGGGGATGAAGAAAGAAATGGTCGAACTTTGACGGCTGTTACGCAAGTAAATGTGCTAACAGTTACAAACCAAGAGATTCATCACGTACTGCAGATTGGATCGGTAAGCCTTCAAGTGATTCTACACGTGCATCTTCGGATGAGGAGGATAGTTTAGTACTCAGAAGCAGATAAACAATTTGAAGTAGGCTCGTCTCCGCGTGTTTACGACATCATTACAGGTGATGAGTCCTGGATTTATCAACACGATCAAGAAATGAAGCGCCAGTCGACGATTTGGGTGTTCCAAAACGAATCAACGCCTACCAAAGTGAAGCGAGCTAGAAGCAAGGGAAAGAATTTGATCGCGAGATTTTTCAATCTGACTAGCTACTTGGGGTCAATCCAAAGAAGTTGATACTTCTTTGGTTCCGTAAAGGAATTGCCAAATGCTTTACTACCAAATGCTTGGCAGTTTTCGCTGTTGTGAGCAACAAGCCGGCGTTCTTCAGGGGTCAGTTCTCTCTGCAACGCTCTTTATGCTTCATATCAACGACCTGCTCAAGCCCGGTATTTTTGGGTATGCAGACGACAGCACCGTTGTTGAGAGATACACATCTAGCGCGAAGGCTGTTAGATCCGAGACCCACGCTCTCAGAGAAACTATGGTGGAGCGGTTGAACGAGACTTTAAGGGTAGTCTCTGACTGGGGCAACTCCAATCTAGTCTCGTTTAATGCTTCCAAAACTCAGGCGTGTCTTTTCACCGCAAAGAGGAGTTCCTTTGATCTGACTCCTACTTTCCGGGGAGTGTCTGTGCCGGTGATCGACGGGCTTCAGCTTCTTGGTATCTCTCTAACATCTAGTCTCAATTTCGGCTCATACATAGAGTCTATAGCCCAAACTGCAGCCAAAAAGCTGGGCATACTATCGAAGGTGAAGCGGTACTTCACTCCAGAACAGTTGCTGATACTGTATAAAGCACAAATACGGGCATGTATGGAGTACTGTTCTCATCTTTGAGATGGCTCAGCTAAATACCAGCTCAAGGCACTAGAATCGATTGAGCGGAGAGCCAGGAAGCTGATAGGCAACGACCAGCTATTTAGAGACAAATTACAAAGTCTTAAACATCGACGCAGGGTTGCCAGCTTGTCGGTTTTCTATCGGATACATTTTGGAGAGTGTGCATCGGAGCTCTTCAATCTTATCCCGCCGTCTCCTTTCCATCATCAGACAACCAGACGCACTGGCATGCGGCACCGCTATATGGTGGACATGCCTCCTATTCGAACTAAGCGCTTTGAGTCCACCTTCATTATGCGCACCGCAAAGGAGTGGAATACACTGCCGGAGTCTGTTTTTCCCGAAACCTACAACCTGGGTGTCTTCAAGTCTTGAGTGAATAGGTACCTTCTAGTTAAGCGTGCTCGATCTTAGACCATATCTCCGCTCAAATCGTGCGAGATAATGGTCAAACGCGAACCTATACGTGATAAAAATTTAAAAAAAAACAAGCGACCAAACATACAGCTCCGCCGCGGGCTACTATTGCTCCACCACAACAACGCGCCCACCCATACCGCGTTCAAAACGAGAGACTTTCTGGACAGCACGTCGGTTAATCTCCTGGGTCACCCTCCTTATAGCCCTAACCTTGCACCGTGTTCATATAATTACCGAAAAAAAAATGAGCTCAAAGGGATAGTTATTTTACTTTCCAAAACCACATTCTCAACCTTTTTGTCAATTTCTTCCGTAACGCAGGTCATCTTTACAATTTAATCTACCTCTTAAATTCAGTCATCTAGTATTCACCTAGGAGGTATACACGTATAAACATAGTAGTCTTAATTTTAAATAATAAATATTATCTACTTTATAGGTAGAATTTTTATGTGAAAAATCATTAAAAAAGCAGTTAATGAATAATATCAGATGGGTCTTGATAGTTGACTGTCATTATGCAATCCTTTTAGACAGTCGATATATTACTTAGACATTAACAAACATGTTAAATGAGGTTGCCTGAGCATAAAATGTTATCACCCTTTTGAGTGAGAAAGACCAATTAGCATGTCTTATGGTGAAAATATTCACAAGTAGTACATTGAATACTAAATTAATGAATATATTGAATAATAAATTAACTTATTCTTTAATTTAAATTACAAACTTTTCATGAACACCCATGGTAAACTGTTAAAGGACTTCAAAGCATATTATCTCCATATTTTAAGTTATATTATCTGTATAATTTAAAGTTGGATGGTATAAATATTTTAATTATGTGCAGAACTATTAATTCATATCAATTTTACTCAGACATTGATTGATTGATTGATATGAAATTCAGTACATAATTATTATAACGCAGTATATTTGATGTATAAGATGTAAGTATATATAATAAATACTCTTATTACAGAAATTGAGAGTTATGAATTTTAAGCTTATATGAGTGTAGCATAATAAACTGATTTTATTATGGAATTTGGTATATTAATTACTATGTATATTATATGACCAGGTAAAAAGCAACAATAATAAATCTGTATGTATGAGAAAATTAATGAAAGTAGATGAAGCAATGAATGTATGTCAAAATTGTAGCAAGTGCAAATCATTGTATCTGCCTACCCCTATGGGAAACAGGTGTGATGATATATATGTATGTACTTTCATAAAACATAGTATAACTTGTAACCTAAACATGGGAGTTTTCACAGGATATGATTTTGAAGTTCATAAAACAGAAGTCACAAAAAACTTGTTGCAACAATATTTTAGATTTAAAAACTTATATGCATGTATGAATTTGACCATTAAAAAATTTAAAGAACCTTCAATTACTAAGGAAAACTTTAGATTTTCCTCTTAGTCATAATAAAAATATTTATCTGTAATGTTTTCTTGAGAGACAAAAGCAATAAAAACGAATATGAATATCATATTACAACAACTATATCAGAGAAAGCTATTGTCTGATAAAATTATTTTTCAGACAAGCAAACAAATTTTATAAGCAGCAATATAATTAAACCTATGAACATCTAAAAATACAATTACTATGTGTCCTTGACAAGAGCACAAATATTATGCATAAACTGGTTAGACTAAGAACAATAACTGTGATGCATTGTATCTAGAAATTAAAGTAGCTGACCTCCAATGAAATTTACACCAAAACTGATGTAATATAAAATGACAATTAATTTGATTGAATGTTGGTTTCCCTTATTTCACAGACTTAGAAATTAGGAATGAGCTGATTATATGTCTGTGTCTGGCAGAAATCGATATCTCGATATATATACATAATTCATTTATCCATGCAGAAATGGAGAATGAATAAATTTCCTGCAGCCAGGCAGCCTTTCATAAAAGGCGATAAACAATCCATAGCTTGGCCGTAGGGTATTTGCTCATCTGGTTGACAACCACCCCTGTTCTAGAATAGGCAGCAGAAACAACCTTGAGTTGTGATCTGGAATTAGTGGCTAGGTTCCCTCTCTTGTCTCCCTTTAGAGAGCAGCAGTGCATTTATAATGCTCTTCATATTGGAAGTGTCCATAGGGAATAGTAACTGCTTTCCATCAGGTGAGCCTGTCTGCTGTACTCAAAACAATTTTTTCTAATATTACAAAAACTATTATTTCTCACTTTATACCACATGTTGTATAAAAATATTTATATATCAAGTTAGATACGCAAGTATATTATATAAAATGTGAAAGTATAAAATTCAAACCAAACACATGACACATGTAGTGCACACCAGAAATTTATTGATGATATGTTATGTCAATAATGAGTATGAACAGGTCAGTTTTCATCCCTGAAAACAGGTTTTTTTTCTATAATAGATTAAGTTCAAACAAACTATACCATATGAGTAGATAGATAAATAGTAGATACATATAGTACCTGCAATTCATAAAAAAATTAGTTATTCCAATAAATGGGTTGATTTCCATTAGATAAAAATGAAGCTGCAAAAATATCTAGTTGACCACATAATTAAACTTCAACTAAAAACATAAACACATAATTTAAAAAAAATACAGATAAATACTGAAGCACTACAAAAAAATCCAGACTCATTTGAAATAAGAATCACAAAACCCTGATAATTAAAATTTAGCCAGAGGGAAACGCACATGTTTCCCTCTCAAATTTTAATTCTTCATTCTTCTTATTCAACAAAAATGTATTTTTCAAAACATACTTTTATTTGGAAAAAAATACTAAAATAATGAGTGTTAATGATAATAATGAAACTATATAGTTGCGGATGTTATATACTTCAATTGTGATAAATAATATTTATGACATATCTACATATAATAAAACTGTAGAGGTTGAATTTCTGTACAATGAAAAAAACTGCTAAAAACCGAGTCAGGGATGTAAGAAGTGAAATAGAACTAATTTAGATTTTTCTAAAGTGTTTGTGACTCTGCTTGTATGGGCTATTCTCCAAAACGACTGGACCAATTTAAATAAAATTTTGTATGGTGGTATAGTTGTAGCTTATACCCTTTGATTCCGAAAAATTCAAGAGTTCTAGTGGGATAGTTAAAAAACTTTCTAACTAACTAGTCACGGGCAGAAGCTAGTAATAAATAAAGTGGAAGTAGCAAATCACATCAGCAACTTGCCACTACCAACCTCGTAACAGCCATTCCCTATTAGTATTATATGTCCAGAGTCCTTGAGAAACAGAGAGAACAAAAATAATGTAATAAAACTATACTCACACATCATCATATTTGTGGAATTTATTCCTAGGTAATCCAAAAATTTGTCTGTACCGAAAACAAACACTGCTCCAAACAAGAAACCAACTGCTACAGGTGCAAAAGCATATTGTCCATTTTCACCATATAGATTAGATTCTTTGCACATTTCTATTGCAGGCTCCAAAAGAGACCAGTATGATGCCGCCGTCATTACTCCGGCGGCGAAGCCCAATGATACATCCAGAAGTTTTCTCTAAAATATAATCAAATGTAGTAAGATAAAATAAAATTTAAAAAATATCTTATATGATAAAGCAGACTCACGTGTTTTCCTCTTATAAAGAACACACAACCGGCACCTACGGCCGTAAGACCCCACGTTAAAAGGGTTCCTAAAAGGGCCTGAGTAACCGCGCCGTATCCCTCTATCATTTTTAACTATTAGTATGTAAACAAAGACGTATTATGTACGGTTCGTACAGAAGAACATTTTATAATGAACTACCAAAGAACCGGTGTCTCGACTTAATTAATTGAAGTAATATAATTTAAAGCTCCTAAATCTTTTTATACATACTCCACATGTTTTTATCATATTTATGGCCTTGTAATTTGTAATACGTACGTACGTCGACGTCAGTACCTCATTATGTACGTCAAATAAATTCTTCATTTTATGTAGTTTCGTATAGGTTTTATATTTAACCAGATTACAAATAGGGCAACGGACCATACTAGTATTTATTTACAGATAAAATCTTCTGTGGATTCTCATTTCCTTTCAAGCGTAGACAGAGAAACCTACGTTTCTCTGTCTACGCTTTAAAGGCTTGGAATCGGTTTAAAAATAACTGCCTTTAAACGTTATAATTGTCATCTATACGTTGGAAATGTAAATGTTAAATTGTGACGGCGCGTTCCCCTTTCGCACGTCACTTCAGTCCACAGAGTACTTTATATATACTGGTATAGAGTCAACAGTCATAATATATATACTAACGCACTCTATCGGTATACGACACTATTCAACGGCAAAAACCGTCCAGGGGTTCAGTATTATTTTGATTTTTTATATTAAACTTTTGGAAATTACGGGAGATAATAATTTAACTCCTGCATTTCTCAAAAGCTTTTCCAAAAAATGTTTATTTGTTAGTAAATAAAACAACAATTTAGCGGTAGCGTGATTTATGATGTTTTCTTTTATTAAAATATTCAAAGGCATACATTTTCATAACATCATTTGTATCCACATCTAATCTGGTGCCGTTACGATGATTTACTTACAAGTTTTAGCGCATCTGGGCACACAACAACCTCTTTCAGAAGAAGCCATAATCCAAGTCATCAGAGAACAAATCGTTAGGCAAATCGGTGTTCAGGGTACATGCGTAAGTCCAACGTGATCACAGAACACTAATAAACGTGATAAGCGAAGTCTTCGGAGTCCAGGAATCAAACAAAGTTATCGAAGAATAATCAAAACACAAACAAAGTACATACATTCACGAGTGTTACTCGTATCGATCGGAATGTCTTTTGGTTTTGACATAATTGACATCTTTGAAATAAGTTTTTGGTAAATCGACAATTCATCAAAAATCCAGTAATTAAATTTAAAAAGAGCCTTATAATTTGAAAAAGGTGAGGAATAGAATTTACACACTTTAAAATATATTTATTAGCTGACATGGCTTGCAAAAACGTAAAAACATATCAAATATTTCTTAAACAAGTATTAAAACAACTGCGTATAACGAAACACATTATTTTCTTTTATTTGGTGTTCAATTTGAGAACAGTGACATCTACTGCAATACGTACCTAATAATAGAACGCAAAAAATCTCTAAGAAAAAATAATTGTACAACTGTTATGACACTGCTTCAGTCACTCATTGTCATATCATTAAAATAAATTAAATATCTCCGCATTGTAAATAAATAAAATAACATAAATTAACTTAAAATATACCGCGCCCGCACGATATAAATATATAACCCGCTCCGCACCGCAACTACAATAAATAATATCATAATAAATTAATATTAAAATATATAAAATTAACACATATATAATATAAAATACTATAAACATAAAATACAATAAAGTGTGTGTGATAGTGGATAGTGGAGAAGAGGAGCCGTGTTTCATTCTCATTAACCAGGTAAGTGCGTGCTCGTTCCGATTCCCATTCCAAATTGTCCACACTTCTTTTCCCGCAAGTTTGACACAGTTCGCTTAACGCTAAATCCAGCGCCGCCGCAACAAATGGTCCTTCGAGCCGGATACTCGATACGCGTAATTTTGGCGTAATCGGGCCAGATTTCCTGTATTTAAAGCCCTACCATAGGCATATCATACACCGCATTCTCGCATTCGTGTGTTTCCTAGCTTTAGAGCTAGGAAAGTTACCGCTCCGCGTCCTCTTTTTTCACCGCCCTTGGTCTTATAGGTGTTTGTCTAAGCTATATTAATTACTCGCATCCGCAAGTTTAGGCAACCCTTAGCCAAGTGTTATTTCTATTAGTAGAAATAAGTATAATTCAGTTTGACTTTCATTAAATCATATTTCATATCGCATCAATTCGCTATTTTCATTTATCAATTTTCCGCTGATACATTTCTTATTTAATCGCATTTTTTTTTATTCTTTTTAATTTAAATTGAGTTACGTTTGTCATCAATATGTCATCCATTTTGAACATTGATGACAACGTCGAATTAAAAAGAATTACGTAAACGTGCATTAACCGGTTTGTTCTTCAAAAATAATTTTCACTATTTGGTAATTTTTAATATATGACAATGTTTCTAATAAAAATGTGTTTGAGTGTGACTGAAAACTTTTACTATAATATTATTATTATACCACATAGCTCACTTGAACGCGTGCGGCAAAGATGTGGAACGGATTTATTCCAAACTAGCGGTCTCGCAGACGATATCTGGCCCTAAAAAAAATCTTGAACCCGATTCCAGCGCCACCTACAAGGTATAATTGTTAATCTAAACCACGCTAGGATCTACTCAAACACACAGAAAATTTCATCAAAATCCCAATGGAACCCGATTCCAGCGCCAAATATTTTGTTTAGATTGAAGGGTTACATTATTAAAGTTTTGGTAGGGATCCCCAATTTTTATATAGCCTATTTATTTATAAGGGATAACGTAGCATTCGAATGGTGAAAGAATTTTTGTAACCGGTCCAGCAGTTTTTGAGTTTATTCGTTACAGACGTGTAAAAATACGGATCTTTCCTCGTAGCATTAGAGTTAAAAACCTATTTAACCAACCGTTTAATTTTGTTTATAGATAGAACTTAGAACAAAACTAAAAAGAAAAGCTCCCGTGTTCTTGGGCTATAACCGGTTCGAATTTTTTTGTTCCGGTTTTCAAGCTTTGCTTCCTTTGTCTTATTTTTTGCTATAAGTTTAGAGGGCTTTTTATTTAAGAGGTCCGTAGCTATTTGTATAAAAATGAAACACTTATAACATCGTCATGTTTACCTGGTTCTGTACAACTGGAAAGTTTCAACGGGGTAGTAAAGGTAAATGTACAGTTAGCAAGAAAATTACTATTGTAGACAAATTATTTTATTGATGCCAATCTATTCTATTATTCTGATACCCATTAAAAACTTCTCCGGCAGCAACACAGGTTAATAAATTGGAAATCGCAAAATTCTTTTCCCATATATTTTTTGAGAATTCCAATTTAAATTTTTAATACAAGTTTCATTACAATGCTTTCCTTAAAATGTGGTAATTGTGACAAGATGCTCATTTAGATCAGAAAACGTGCGAAAGTGATGCTTGATTTCCGGTCCGAGATAGACCCAAGTCATTTGGGACAAAAGTGGATAAAGTAACATACTCATAAAATCTACAGTACTTACTATAGATTTTATGTCAGTTTTAGTGAGGCATTAGCTAGATAATATTACTAAAATCTATTATATGGTAATGTTTATAGTTATTTAGTGATATGGAAGTTTTAATATTTCAATATTTTGCTAAGTAGAAATTAATATTTGACGACAAAAACATTCTCAACATATTCACATTAATGTTTGACTCATGCTATTAAGAAATAAAATTTGTATTCGAGCACAAAATCCAAAAAAGCCTGTAAAAATTATAGCGTCAAGCGCTTTATTATGTGTTTCAAATTATGTGATCAAAGGTTTTAATTATTTATTAAATTATTTATTTATTATTTTTTAACTATTTAAGTTCATTTTCCATATATTTACATTAAATTGTATAGCAACAAAATCTATTTCATTTTTAACCGATCAAAAAAGGAGGAGGTTCTCAATTCGTTGGTTTTTTTAAAATATGTATTCACTTATTACTCCTTGATTTATGATCCGATCTACGTGATTCTTTTTTTGTTTTACGCGGAATAGCTGCCATTTAGTTCCCTAAAAACAGATTTTAATAAAGATTCATCAATAGCCACAGGAACTACAGATGGCGTCAATGCGGCGCGAGAGTACGTAAGAGCGGAAGACGACAAAGACTTGCTTAGTACAGCTAAAGTCAAAGTATCTGAATAAGATGCGGTTTGAGTAAAATTTTCAACATCGTGACTATAAGAAGACATTGATGTAGATATATTAATAAGCGGAAGAGGAACATTCTTATAAGGAAGATCAGGTTTTGATGTAGAAGACTGCGGTACATGTGAAGCATCAAACTTTGTAAGCGACTGTAACGACTTGCTTGGTACAGCTAAAGTCGAAGTGGGTGAATAAGATAAGGTTTGACGACGCTTTTCAACATCGAGACTACAAGAAGCCATTGACGTCGATATCTCGTCATTGCGGTACGAATCAATGTGCAAATTATTAGGCGAGAGTGGTATAGATTTATAAAGTAAATAGTTATTAGCTACGAATGACTGCGGTGAACAAAGAGCATCAGACTGCGTAGAAGACTACAATATTGATCTGCTTGATTTAACAGCCAGTGATTGTAAAGCGGTTTGGTCGTTATTTTGAACATGATTGCAATCTAGTAGGTTGTTCTTTGATTGCAACCTCCTAAGGGCTGCCTTTGTTTTGCAATATATCTCCTCAAAAGGAATCATTGAATCAAAATCAGGTAAGGCACCTGGCACACTCATAAGGAGAACTTCGTTATATTTGTTCGCAGTATCTTTAAATTGCTTGCGAATGTTGTCCAAAGTTACAGCATATTCTAGAAAGCATTGCAGACATTCTGTACTGTCGAAGGCCTGCTGCGATTTTGTATATATTAAATGAAGGACTTCAAACAAACTGTCTTGCCGAGCCTTTAAGCCCATTAAGAAGAATTTAAATATGTTAAAGAAAAGTATCAATAGGTCGAAAGGAGGTTTACATGGCGGTACCAGTTATTATTAAAATATATTATCTAAAACATCTTGAAATCGGTGCAAAGTAAAACATAAAAATTACTATATTTTGAAAATTACTAAGCACCGACTATAAAATGTTTTAGATAATATATATTAAAAATAAGATATTATAATTAATAAGAACTTTACAAATAAGTTATTTTAAACTTTTTAGTTTTTGAAGTCGGTTTTTTTAAACGAAGTTTTTATTTTTATTTTTATACATTATAATAGCACAACACAACATCGCTTTTAGGTTTCCGCCAAAACTTGCGCTTTTTAGTAGTTGAGACCGGTATCGCATTTTTATAACGAGACTTAGCAACACTGAAAATAACTAGTTAGCTATGGTTCAGAAGGCCTTGTAGCCAGAAACGTAATACACTCTCCATATTGGTTTAGGATAGCTATATAAAAACTGCAGCCTGCCGGGCTTATGTGGTTTGCCCATCTAGGGTTACTTTATTATAAAGCATTTTATATGACGCGCTCAATAGAAAAATTGAGAGCGCGCTGAGTAAATAAGTCCTACATAACACTACCGCGCCGCGGTATGCAGTGCTATTATTGGTACAGCAATTTGCCGTAATATACGGTTTTTTTTATTACAAGATATAATCATGCCAAAAATCTAGCAAACAGTCATAGAAATAATTTTCTATCATTACTTATATACTGAGAAAGAATATTATATAGTAAATTTGATTATGTAAAATTTTAACCATTAGCTAACTTTAATATTTAAATTTTTAAATTATTTTATTTGAAGAAACAGGAAATGAAAAATGTTAAATTCACATTATTTGAGCAGGAAAAGTGATTTAAATAAGATATATATAAAATGCTAACGTTAATTTTGACGTATTTTCCAAAATACTTCAGATTTTCAGTTTAGATAAATGAGTCACGATTGTAACGAACGCCGTTATAATGATATTGCATTAATTACAAAAACACGTGGTATTACACGTTTAAGACCATAACAAATTATCAAACGAGATATCAGTCACGTCGACGTCCTACTGACTAAAATATACGTCTTTTTAAGTAAAACATACCACCTTTATTGCCGCCGTTTATTACGCTGAGATTACTTTAAACACACATATTAACAGAGAAGTACTCACATATTTGCTCTAATGAACTCACTCAAGTAAAATGTTTATATAAGCACTTACTTATAGCAATAGCAAAACATATTGCACACATGCATTGGCTGCTACTTCGTTCGCGCGGTTCCTGGATTTTATACGTTACCCGCCCCGGCAGACGTTGTCCTGCCCTAAACAAATATAAATCTAGAATCCGTTTGCAGCACCACCTATCGAGTCCAATTGTGAATCTAACGATCCTGGGACTTATGCAAACTGACTTAATTAAATGAAACACATACTCGAAAATAGCTATACCTAATAAGCACTTCAATATTTATTATTTATTATTTCAATATATATCATAATTGTAAAAATGCCGTGTCTATACACTATACCTACTTTGAAACTGTTTAAAAAAAAACGGTTGGGAAAGCTACATGACTGATAGAAAACATGATATACTTATACTATTTATTATTCTAAATAGATTTCTTGTTTAAGAAAAACTGTATTATCATTGAAATCCATTATGCCTATTCAAGTGAAACAGAAATAACACTTATAAATTTATGCATAGTATAAATAAAGTCAGATTATTTGATTTTATTTATTGTTATTCTATGAGTAAACTTTGTTTCCTTAGCATTATTTGAAAACGTTCAAATACATTTATATTTTTTATTATTATTTAAAAACATGTTATTTTAATGCTCAGATACCTCTTAAGAATGGTACAGCGCTGTGCTAGATTAATGTAGGTAAATAACACGGCTAGTTAATCAGCATTAAATGAACAATAGTAGCCCGTCAATAACAGCCAGTCTATCGAACTGTTTCTAATTATATACCGATACCTTCCTTAATTATTTTTACATGGTTTATTACCGTATAATTGTGACCCCCATCTCATTCTGTCGCTTACCATAGATCATCGTATATGTGCCACTGTACCGTTTAGCTGATCTGAAACACAATACTTAATGTAATCGAATGTTGAATGTTAAAACTATTTATGTAAATAAAGAGCTTTGAAACTTAATTTGATACCCTTTATTCACTTGTCTGTTTGGCTTTACTGTGACATTAGAAAAAATTAATGCCAAAGGCAACAAAATTTGAAGAATACTGCTAAAGCACTCTATGCGAATTCGTTCTTTTCTACTTTATTATCCATACTCCCCTAACACTGTCTGAACTCTGAGATAAATATATATTACCTTCATCTTGTTAATGATATTAAAATATGGTTAATTTCATGATAATCTGTCCAGTCTTAAAACAGTAAAAAAAAATCAAATGACCATATGACAAACGGACAAATCTGTTTATTAATTTGGATATGCGTTTATGGGGGTTACATAGATCCAATAGGGACAACAGAGATAGAGCAACGTGGGAGTGGCGGGAGCGCCCCAAATAATAGTTGCTCTATCTTGCTCACACATTATCCGTCCCGCTCACACATTATGCTATGTATTGCACTAACTGTACAACATGTTAATATTTGTACATGAGGTTACCGTTCCCAAAACAAATGAGTCCCACTGCTGGACGACCAGGGCACAAGGCGTTTTACCCCCCAGGGTCGCGCTGAGATCTTCGCGGATCACCTGGAGGTGCAGTTCAAGCCAGATCCAATATCAGCAGATATTTCTGAAGAGATAAGGGAACACCACCAACACGTCGAGAGTACGGCTACCGAATTCCTGTCGTGCCCGCATGAACCTTTAGGCGGGGAGGCCTTCATTTTCCCTGCCGACGTGCGGAAGGCGCTACTGCACCTGCCTAGGCGGAAAGCGCCGGGCTGCGATGGGATACCTACGGAAGCCCTGAGGTGCCTACCAAGGAGGGGTCTGCGCGGCTCTCGCGCGCCTCTTCAACGGAATCCTCAGGACCAGCCACTTCCCCAACGTCTGGAAGACAGGGAAAGTTGTCATGCTCCGGAAACCGGGCAAGGACCGGCGCCTGGCTGCAAGTTAAAGTTTAAATTTTGTTAAAAATGTGGGAAGTACTCTGTATAGGCTGGAGCGAGATGGAATACTCCTCCGTCTCAAAGGAAGATCTTCCAGCGAGGCTGTTGTTGTTTCTTGCAGACCTGGGCCCATATATTATTGTTGTTGTGGAATTTGAGTCCCACATAGAGATGCAGTTTATAAATCTGTACTATTTAAGGAGAAAAATAATAGATGACTGATCCAGATGCAATTTATGTATTCGTCAACACGATGACAGAAGAGGAAAAAATAGTTAGTCCATGGAATATTTATATACTTTTCTAAAAGTCGTCAATGCTTTGATATAAAGAAAACGTAGGTTTTAAAAGGTTTAACAGTTGTAAACTTGTATATATTCTTTGTAAGTTTCGAAAAACTGCGACGTCAATTATTGTACAGCGCCATCTATTGGTTTGTAAGTGTTCCACTACAAAAAAAAGGATAGTCCATTTTGTCTTTCTTTAATTAAGTTGATTAATATTAGAAAATGACGATATTCAACAAAAAATAGTTATAATCTCTAAGATAAACTGGTCATTTTTTTTTATAAATAATTTGGTTATGAGCAGACTTTTCGTGAAAATCATAACACTTTAATGAGTTGTACGTGTTGACCTTTTCTTCATAAATATTAAGACTCAAATAAAGATAATATTGCGGTTTCTTTCACACACGCATTACCATGTGAAATATTCAGTAGGTAATGATTTTGTTTTTCATTTTATCATGTCTGGACTTTGCAATGCTACCTGCATAATACACTTGGCGGATTTTACGCAATACTTACCCTTTAATAGGATTTGATACATTTACTTATATAAACTTTTACCTAAACGAATGATAAAGCGTGGTATAAAAAACAATATCATATAGTCAAATAGTAGTTTATCCTTCTAACTAGCTGGAATATAAAGCGGTACCTACTAAAACAACTTAACCATAACAGCCATTACAAACCGTTTGTTCCACATTGGAAACAATTAGCAAGTTGTCCATCGATATCGTCGACAACCCTATTGCAACGGGAATGTCTAGCGATTGGTAGATCCTATAATTATGAAAATAAGTACCAACAACTTACTTGTTGAAATAGTTAGTAGTCATAGCTCAACGGTCGAGCACACTAAAATGATTTCATTCTACTAACATATAAAGTGGCCCTTCTAGAGCCACGTAGGTACCCAAAGCATGGAAAAGATAGAGAGAGAAAGAGATAACTCTTTATTGCACACCAAAACATACAATTACAAAACAGACCATATTTACAATATTTCTAGGCGATACAATAGGCGGCCTTATCACTCAAAGCGATCTCTTTCAGGTAACCTAAATCAAAAACAAATTTGAATCAGGCGATGTGGGTGGTGCAGGAAAAGGGCAATGAACACATACCTAAATGCTCAAACTAATTTAACAAATAAATATACATATACAATATAATACACACGTATATACATTTCACAAATAGAATATACAATAATATACGTATACAATAATTAAATCATATATTGTAGTTTGATATTACTGAAGTACTTTTGGAGGCTGCTCGAGTCAACTTGGCTTTGTCTACGCAGCCGCCATAGCAGATAGAGTACAAAGCATTCCGCTACATCGTCATTATTCAAATTTTCGCTGCACTAGTTACCTTCTTTTTCCGGTCTTGCTTTTTGTCCTATTTTGTACTTGTCTGAAATTACGATTACCCTGCGTAACACTAGACGCGGTCATCCGTGGTGGATGGCCGTGTGAACTGGCCGTTATACAAACAACTTTGCGGTTTACTAAATAAGGTTTCCTACTTTTCCTAAATTTCACTTATTCCATTATGAAAAACAAACAAATGTCTAAATTTGAATAGTAAACACTTTATTAACCAAAATGGATGAAACAATTCGTCTAAATTGTTTTAAGTTTTGTTCGCACATTTTGTTATCCCAAGATAAGATCCCAAGATTTTATTGCAATTTGCTAAGTATAATTTTAAGTAGGTCCCGATCATTTGTATTGAATCTTGGAATTTTAAGATACACTACTGACATGGAAAATGAATGGGTACATTCTTCTTGCATGGCACAACAGGTAGACTACAGACACTTAACGAAAGAAGTAAAACTCTCAATTTATAATTCTTTTAGTATTCTGATTTTTATTGTTATGTATTTTCCAACATGCCTACCCCGCAAGGGACCTGGCGTGAAGTTATGTATGTATGTATGTATTTTCCATTTGTCTATCTATACCTATCGATTTTAATCGCCTTTAGAATAGATCGTCAATGCGATATCAAATAGAGCAACAGAGGTTTATATTTATATCATCGAAATGATGAGACTCCGTAATTATGGGTACATATACTTAAAAATTCTTCTTGTTTAAATGTAGTGATCCAAAGAGAGATAACTTTCTTAGTTTGTGTCGTTTCAAACATCGGTCTTATTACCTACAGTAATATAAAAAGTGTAAGAAAAAAATATTTCGATCTAAAGTTGAAATGAATATAAGTAGAAGTCCGTTCGTGCGTGTTTCATGCAGATTCTGGTAGATATATTCTAACTGTGTCTTTACAGTTTTCCATGGTCATTGCCAGCCACGATTGCGTAACGGAAATAGCATTTACTGTTTCATAAATTTTCGTGCACATATTGTTTAAATCACATCTAAACAGTCTCTATGGAGTATGCGGAAGACACCATCAATCTTGGTATTAGATTTGCACCACTCCATTTGAAGATAATGATCGTAAAAACACGGCATCAGCTTATTTTATAGCAGCACGCGCGGCAGCTTCGACGCGCTGCTCACGTACCGTGCATTTCTCTAGTAATTGACGTACTACTTATATAAAGTAAATGCAACTCAGAAAAACAATAATTTTACTAAAGATATCCATATCCGAATACTATATAGATTATGGGGTAATTCTAAGGTACTGGAACACTGAATGATCAAATGTATAACTAATGTATAAACCCCGGTACGATTCTTAAGCGCTCATCTTGGCATAACCACAATGATATTTCGGTTCAATTTCTGATTATCCCTTTCGAGTAAAAGAACAAAAAGATTTTTTTTATTGTTTATTTTTATTTTATTGCATAAGTTCAACAGAAAGGCAGACGGCCCACTTGATGGAAAGCGGCTACCATCCCCTATGGACATTTGCAACACCAAAGGTGCTACAAATGCGCTGCTGCTCTCTTAAGGAAGACACAAATCAAAGTTGTTATGGCGGCATATTCTAGACCAGGGGTGGTACAGTAGTTCAGTGTAATACTATGAAATATTACAATAGTTTAATAAAATAGTTAATAATAATAATAGTTTAGTAAATTTAATAGTTTGTTTGTTTGTTTGAAAAACGCGCTAATCTCAGATACTGCTGGTTTGATTTGAAAAATTCTTTCAGTGTTGGATAGCCCATTTATCGAGGAAGGCTATAGGCTATATAACATCACGCTAAGACCAATAGGAGCGGAGCAGCAATGAAAAATATTTCAAAATCGGGGGGCTTTGAAAACAAATTTCACGCGGACGGCGTCGCGGGCACGGCATTAGCCGTTCGTATCATTAGATTAATAAAGAAACAAAAAATTACATTCCAGTGTCCAATAAATAAACAAACAATATATTTGTACAATATGGATATGGATTTTCATCAACTAAGGTTGATATATCCTGAAAATAAACCTGTGATAGATAAAAGCATCATTATACAATTAAAATATTTAATATCATTTTTTAATTTGTAAATTAATCAAGAGTTTCGGCTATAATAAAATGTGTAAAAATGTAGGTTTAATAATATATGATAAATCTTTATAAAAAGTCACGAAATGTGTGTCAACTTTCTATAGGGGTCCTTATCTTATTGTTAATGGCAAAAAAGCGGTTTAATTGCAGTGTTGCAATTTTGGTACGAATTTTAATCTTAAATTATTTTGATATAATAATTAGTTTCCGTGGTTCAACGACCCAAGTTAATCTTGAATCGCTAGCGGTCAACTATGCTGACGATATTGTAACAGCAGAATTGGAGCACAAGCATTCGGTTTATTGGCACAGATAGGCCTCTTGACTCTACGAATAACATCGTCCCTTGCCACCTGCCAAGTCAACTTAAGCGATACATGCATATTTAATTATACAATACACTATCATACTTATGACCGGTGTACTTATATCTTACTACTGCCTATACCGAATACTTCCTACACGTGTTTTACCATCAGTTAAATTTTGACATTACTTGTATGCAGCTAATGTCAAATTTTAACCAATACCAATAGTAAGGCAAATGATCGATTGGGAAAATATAAGAACGGGCCATTAGTAGTTTTGCCGAAAAATCACTATTAATGCACATCCCTAGCTTTAGTTTGTATGAATTAACTTAGCACATCACTATAACTGTTATCTGCCATTTTTTGTCAGCAACGCGCGCGCATATAACACACAGTGCATGCAGTAATGAAAGATTAAGGTAAAAACAATCCCCAAACCTGACCGCAACTTCTATACCTACTACATAAACTGACAAACAGTGTACAGAACCCTAAGAACAACGAACGAACAAAGACGAATTGAGAACCTGTTCTTTTTTGAAGTCGATTAAAAAATAGTGTTCAATATTATGATCTAATTAAAAACAAACAACCATTGCAAACACAACGGTAAAATTTGAGCTACCTCTTTTTCGTATCTGTTAAATTAAGCATTCGTGCTGTGAAGGGCGTGACCGAAACGGTCATCGTTCTGCATCGGTGCAGTCAACTGCCATCAACATCTGCCAGAGACTAGTGTTACTTATATTCTTTAAAATCTTCTACATCTCTGTCACATAAGGAGCAAGACACAAACGTTGTTTTTTCACAAACATATCTTTATTTTTACATAATTCTTCTGTACGTGTGTACCATTGACTCCAAAACCGTTGGACCGATTTTGATGAAAACTTTTGTGTTTGAGCTGGTCTCGGGATGGTTTAGATTCAGAATTGGAACCTGTAGGTGGTGCTGGAATTGGGTTCCAGATTATTAATTTTCAGGGCAGCACAACATCTGCAGGGCCCACTAGTGCCTACTCTTAGATCATATAAACGTTACCTCAATGTTTTTTTTTATCACGTATCGGTTCACGTGTGACCATTATCTCGCTCGATTTGAGCGGAGATATGGTCTAAGATCGAGTACACTTACCTAGAAGGTACCTATTCACACGAGACTTGAAGACACCCAGGTTTAAAGTTAAGATGCGTATAAAGAAGGTGGACTTAAAGCGCTTTGTTCGTATAGGTGGAATGTCCACCAAAAATGTACCTACTATACACCACTTAGGCAGTTTTCTGGGCATATTGTTACAAGTACCACGTGCTAACGGTGACGGCAAACATCATGATGTAACTTGGACATAGAGGTAACTGATGTGTCAAGCTACTTAAATCAAGTGGGGCATACTTTCTTATTTTACAAGAAAAATAAATTATTATTCTTCTGCCATTAATGTATCATGAATTCATTTGTTTCAAAATACTACTAGGTGAAATTTAACACAAATTGTAAACCATAAACGTAGTACTAAATTGTTTACTAATGGTAAGGCACAAAGTATTGGTTACTAAGATGTAGAAATTAATTATAATATTTTACAAAATGTTACGGAGTTATAAACAGTCGCGGAAGGCCACGACACACCTTCCATGATCAAATTGATTGTGTACTAGCAGAAGGTGATGTCAGGAGCCTTAAGAACAGACGAGCGTGCATGACAAGAGCTATGAATGTCAAAGAAGCAAGTGAGGTGTGTAAGAATAAGCCTAATTGGCGCTCTGTTGTTCGTGCCTACCCCGCAAGGGACCTGGCGTGAAGTTATGTATGTATGTACAAAATGTTACATACAAGATTAGTATTATTTTTCCATGATACAAACATTATTTAAAATAGCACTGTTTATGTGTTTTGGTAAGTGGGTGATTCTCCTGCAACAAAACTTGTACGTCTACCAGCCACCTTGTCTTTAAAATAGGATAGCTTTTTAAGAATCTTCCCTTTTCAACCGCTTTGTTGATAACAATAATGATCGCTTATCAGTTAATTGTAGCTAAACATGAATGATCTAGCACTAATTTTAAAACAACCTGGTTGCGGCTAATGATGCGCGTTGGAAAATCGCCCACGAACAAGGAGAATTGCCCAAGTAGGTATTCTTTACTTTATAGGCGTAAGTTATGAATTCATTATTGTAAAGGGATAATTAGTTCACTGATTACTTTTTAAACACAAATTACAATTCGGTAGTCGACATTATGAAAAATATGGGCTGATTTTAATATATATCGTAGATTACGATCCAAATATGACAAAAATAAATTGTTTTAACTAAAATATTAAATATTAATTGATATTTTTGAGAAATAAAATTGTTATATTGCTGCCATTAGCCACGTGACAATGAACTCCGATCAGAGCGCGTGACGTCATAGCGTGCAAAACACAAGAAGTTATCAATGACTTCTCAGATAAACTTCAATGAAACTGATGTTTGTTTTGCACACTGTGACGTCATGCGAGACGCCTTGACAGCTCGACGCGTTTTTGTGACGAAATGTCAAAATATTTATAAAATTGGTAAATTAAATATGTTAATGTTGTTTTTTTGCTGAAATATTAATCTTTTGGCTAAAATAGAACATAAGGCTCAAAATAAACCTATTTCCCAAAAATTGTCAACTACCGAATTACTGATACGAGTATAATGATAAATTATATTCTAGAAGCATAAGATAGCAAGGTAGCTTAACATAGTATATCAAAATTAAAGCCCTCAAATTAAATAAATATACGTTAAGGAAATTATTTAATTAAATATAGTCATTAAATAAAAGAATGAATAAAATATCTTTAAATTGTTATTACATATACATGTATAAAACATCTTTAATCTTAGTCGTAATTCTTAGCACGTTTATCTGATAAAGTATAAAGAAGCTTTAACGTGCGCTAAGTAATGTTGATACATATACAAATAACGCTTAAGTAAATTAAAAAGACAGCAAATAGCATGTTGGTTCACGCACAGTAAAGGGTCCCATAGTAGCAGAGAACGTTCGCCTTATTCGCGCCATTTGGCTAAAAATGCTCAACGTTCCACTACTCGAGTTATTTGTTCAGAACAATTTTAACAAAATCCAGTGACATTTTTACGACTTCAGAAGTGCATATCTTAACAATAAAAAAAAAATTCAAAATTTCATTATGACTTGAAGAACTCTATTATATATCCACGCGTAGAGCCTACACCTAATTTTAGTTTTTTGCGATGTTGCTAAATCGGTATCAGCGACACAGTCCCGATATGGGTATTTTTCTAAATACGTCTTAGAAAAAAAAATTGTGTGCATGTGCAGTTCACACGCAATAGAAGTGAAACAAACCGTGACAAGGGCTTCATATGTTATAATATATTTAAGCTTTAAAATACAAAATTTGAAGTATTAACCAAAAACTTCAAAACATTTCCAACTCTATTTGAATGAGCATAGTTTTTAAATGATTAAATACAATATATTCAATCATATTCTCTCGCAGGCTTATTTCTATAGATTTATATATTTTTCTCTTTGTAGTGTCACTTTACATTTCAAAACACAACAATTGTAGAGGTTCACTTCAAACGTTTGTACACTAAATTAATCTTTGGGTTCCGTTTATGTCATTTGGCTACAGACCCCTAAATTTGCCAGTTGATATTTATCAGTAAAGCTGATTGACTTTCTACTATAGCGGTTTAATTTATTATTGAATCGATAGTCTCGATGAGCTCTGTCAGAAATGAAGCTATTTAGTACGTTATCTTAGATTATGACCCAAGTTTAACATCGATGACCTGATCGCAGATAATTGTCCGCAGCACCGAAACGCCACTCAGCTAAAGTACTTCGCGATTTCTCTACGCGAATGTCACGGTAATGAGCGCGTTTCGATGATCCATAGTACCCAATTCGCCCCATTATCCGTCGCCAATCAACTATGTAGATCATGAGATTGTCGAATCGTAAACGCCGATCAGCGATCGCGTCGTGAGAAAGATGAATCTAGAGATGAGCAGGTGGTACCCTCCCCGGGCATGGTTAACCGTACCACCATCGTCAACCGCGGCAACCGAGCGCGCCACCGCGCAGTCCCTTCACGAGGCTTGGCTGGTGCACCGGGTAACACGGAGTTGCAGCTACTGTTTGCGATCTTATAACTCCGCGACAAAAACAATACGATAAGTACAATAAATCTGAGTTGCCTATGGACCTATGCAGTGGTAGTGAACTTTAAATTATACGTTTATCAAGTGTTTAATTGAACGGCTTTCATATTGGAAACGTATTTCTATCATCGTTAAATTTTAAACAAAGTTTTTGTAGTAAAGTCAGTAAAGTTATCGGGGCAGATAGTATTAACGGTTGGATCCGCGCTCGAGTGTGGCAGACCGCAAGCATGACGAGCGCTGGCGATTGCGCTCTCGTGCTGCTCCTCTTGGTACGTTTTACTACAATTTATTTTGAATGACTAATTTATCAAGACATTTATAAAACAAACATTAAATAAAGTATAAAACTAAACCCGGAAGATAAAATATCTTTACTGTTTGACGCGTTTTTTTATAGAGCAACTTTATATTTTGTAAAAGGTAATAATAATATATTCAGGATAACTTCAGTGGTTAAGTGATTGCAATTGAAATTAGTACCGAGTGCGATTACCGATTAAGTAAATATTGAAACTCTTTATTGTTTGCTCTGAAACATTAACGAAGGATTTTCGAAGCCCATAACACAAGAGCCTTAGTCTAGAAATATAAAAAAATATTATTTGTCTGGAAAAAAGTATTATTTGTAATACTCTTATTCATTTAATCATAACAAAATTATACAAAGAGAAATAATTGTAAAATGGGAAATTATATATTTATACACTTTCATGCACAATAAATAAGATATTCTACTAACCTACAATACAACATTTATGTTACTGAGTTATACGCAGTCTGATTTGGCAAAAAGGAAAAAACGCAAGCTCATTTCAAATGAAATTAGAGCTGAATGAGTAACACACTTGTTTTATTTCAACAAATAAAAATGTTTAACAGCCAGAAAACAACTAAGCACTTGGACATATCAAGATCAAGATCGGCAGACAAGAAAATAATATGAATTTTATTTTAATAATCAATTATCTCAAATACTGAAAGCCTTTTTAAAGTTTAATCCTATAACATTAGGGGTTGTTTTTTATATTGTGTGTATTGCATTGTACGGCTACTATAATAACGCCATTAGATCATAGGCCTACACTGCACTGTTATAGTAGGCAGAGTACATTATCACGAGCAAAACTTACGGGAAGGTCTGCTCGCACGGATGATGGAGCAGAGTCGTACCGCGCTCCCCAATCTGTCGCGGTGAGGTGCTTTGCACCCTGCGGTGACAATGGATCAAGTCGCTTTGGCCGACGCCTGCCAGCAGGCGCTTGCCATTTCCCGCGACCCCAGATTTAGGGGAATAGAAAGAACAGGGAGAGTTTTAGGGGGTATTCTGGCAGGCCAGCGAGTCTCACACACCCTCGTATTTCGTACACAGTCCGCAAACGATTTTTGCTCGTCAAAAAAAGGCAGAGTATACTAGTAAACACGTAGATTTACTTATACACAACTATATACCTTTTTTATAACTTATAGACATATTTGAAATGTAAAGCCAGGTTACATCCTAATTAATTTAGTAGACTAGCAATAAATATATTGAGCATACCGCAGTAATATTGATTAAACAGACGAATTAATTTTTTTAGTCTCATAACTGAGTTGTTTCGTTGTTTTATTTGAAAAACCCATGACATAATTTAGTATTCTGGACATATCACGATAACAGTTTCAACTCGACTATTTTATTATGGCGCTGGGAATTATGCATGTCGTTTAAATCTATGAACCACCTAGTCCAGGGTTAATTATAATTTGAGGTTAATGGTAAAGGGGAAGATCTGGATTATGTGCACACCTTTACTTATTCTGTATGAAGAAGAACAATAAGGTTATTATTATTCTACTTAAGGATCCTCTCCTTAGAAGTTTGCAAATACTTTAAACTTCTTTTAACTAGCAGTAAACTCCGATTGGCTGACGACGATAACACTGTAAAAAGAAATCTCAAAAAACAATTTCAAATTTGAATTCCTAATTCCAAAACCGTCTTACGGAATAATTTGACACGTAGAATCAGCTTACTCACTTTAGAACAGTAGTAAATAGTTTGTTGGCCACGTAAATAGATAGATAGATAACTCTTTATTGCACACCAAAACATACAATTACAAAACAGACAATATTTACAAAATTTTCTAGGCGATACAATAGGCGGCCTTATCGCTCAAAGCGATCTCTTCCAGGCAACCTAAATGAAAAACAAATTTGAATCAGGCGATGTAGGTGGTGCAGGAAAAAGGCAATGGACACATAAATACTCAAACTAATTTAACAAATAAATATACAAATACATACATATATACATAGTTATAAATATAATATACAATAATATACGTATACAATAATATATTACAAAACACATATGTTATTATAATAAATGTATTAGCATGATTATATTGTGTTAATCAGACATAGCTATTTATGGATAAATAGTGTTTTCTGAGTAAATTTCTAAATGTTGGTAAGGATTTGGCCTCTCTGACAGTAAGAGGCAGCATATTCCAAAGTTTGACAGCCTGCACTGTAAAAGAATTATCATAATAGGATGAAGTGTGTGCAGGTGTCATAAGTTTTCGATACGTATCAGAGCGCAAATTGTGGGCAGTGGATAGGCGAAGGAATTTAAAACGTTCCTTAAGGTACTGGGGACTATTAGAAGTAAAATATATTTTATACAGGAGAGTGAGAATGTGAGTATTCCGGCGAAAATGAATAGGAAGCCACTTGAGTCTTTTACGATATTCGAAATAATTCCACATAATAGATATAATTCCAAATAGATATAATTCCACAGAAAAAAATGGATTAATGTGTAGTTAGTGCTTTTGATTGTAACCGATTTTGTTGAGACCAATATTGCTTGAAAATAGTAGAAAGATTTCATTCCTGCCAAAAAGGATACAGTACAAAAAATTGCATTTTTGTGAAAAAATAATGATAAAGGTGTTGATAATACAAGTAAACATTCAGCAGCCATGAGAACTTACCTAAAATACACCTAAGGTATGTAGGTATGTGTACTACTTTTGGAATCCACTTTTCAAATCAAAGTCAAAACGAAAGCATTTGTGTGGTTAATTGAAATGAAATAAATCTATCTACCTATATAATTAAATTTCACGGTTCGCGGATTCTTGCAATGCGGGCAACAAAGTGTTAAACTTCGCATTGTCATTGGTGCCACCCGTTTAGTTGCAAAAAACATTTTATTCTTCGCATGAAAACATCGTAAAATAATAGAAAGTTCTGGCACATATGACTCATTTCATTGATGATATTTAAAAAAGCTATTATCTTACTTTGTTGTTGAAACTGCAATAGGTAAGTATGAATTTACGAAATAAGTTTAGTCCTAGAAATTATCCATTGATATTTGACATTTGTATCGTTCTGTGATTATAGCTACTGAAAAGTAAATGAATCATTCATTTCAAAATCAAGCTTAATAGTAGAATTAAATTAATTAATATTAAATGAGTAAACAAAATATGAAATAACTAAATTAAAGTAAATAAATAAACTTAACATAAGGACCTTTTAAAGTTTACTTAAGTTTGATAACTTTCACAAGTTAAATTAACATCTGAAGCATCAATTTTAATTTCACCTGGAAGCTAATACGTCAAGTCATAGTTTTGTTATTAGCTAAGTAGTATCTAAGTAATATGTATATTACTTAAATGTCAGTACCTACATATAATAATATGTCGATATAAATACTATTAAAATAAAATCTGTCGCTTTTACAAGCTTTGTCAGCTTAGTGGTTAACGCTATCTAACCTCAAACTTGCGTTTCAAATTATTTGGGTTCGAAACTTACAAATCTCCTAGATATTGTATGAGTATAGTAAGTAATGACGTAATATCTTAAACGAGCCATATGCATTTATTAACTTAACAGTAAATAAAAATATTTTTTTCGTGATATTTTAAGACGACACCAAGGTATTTCTAAACCTACTTTTTTATAACAAGATTTTTAATATTTTATTGAAAAATGTATCCCCTACCTAATTAGGTACTACTTGCTTACGATGAAAAAAAACATCGTGATGTAACCTGCTCGTTGAATATAGACTATTCAAGATCATCGGCAAAATTAACTATACGAGTAGGTATAGAGACACCTGAAATATCATAAACTAGAGTTTACCCCGCGGCTCTGCCAAAAAGGCCAAAGTGACCGACATGGCCAAAATGACGGAATAGGCAAAAACGACCAAAAAGGTCAAAATGACCAAAAAGGCCAAAATGACCAATAAAACCACAATGACCAAAAAGGCCAAAATGACGAAAAAGGCCAAAATGACCAAAAAGGCCAAAATGACAAAATGACCGACATGGCAAAAACGATCAAAAAGGCCAAAATAATCAAAATGGTCAAAATGACCAAAAAGGCCAAAATGACCGACATGGCCAAAATCACCAAAAAGGCCACAGTGATCGACGTGGCCAAAATGACGGAATAGGCAGAAACTACCAAAAAGACCAAAATAATCAAAATAGTCAAAATGACCAAAAAGGCCAAAATGACTGACATGGCCAAAATGACGGAACAGGCAAAAATGACCAAAAAGGCCAAAATGACCAAAAAGAACAAAACAACCAAAAAGGCAAGAATGAGCGAAATGACCAGGCCAAAATAGTCAAAATGACCAAAACGGCCAAAATGACCGGAAAGGCCAAAGTAACCGACATGGTCAGAATGAGTAAAAAGGCTAAAATAGCCAAAATGACCAAAAAGGCCAAAATGAAAAATATCCCTTGTCCACCCTCAGTATTTAATTGACATAGGTACCGTATTTCAGCCAAATCGGCCCATTAGTTCTTCCGTAAAAGCATAACAAACAGAAAGTCAAATTTATTTTTATCCCGGAAACTATCCCATTTTTCGGGATAAAAAGTATCCTATGTTAGTTCTCGGCATCGAAAACACATATATACTTAGTTTCAGCCAAATCGGTCCAGTAGTTTTAACGTGAAAACGGAACAGATAGACAGACAGAGTTACTTTCGCATTTATAATATTATTAATAGGGATGTATTTAGTTTAAGCTGTAATCAAAAATATATCTTGCAAGAAATAATTTATTTGTAATAAATGGTTTTTCGGGCTAAGTCTTATAGAAATAAAGAATAAATCATTATCGCTAACACTTCGCAGTGCCCTCTGCGATTAGTTTCACAATACTAGAGAAAGATCCTGAGAAAATGATAAAATACAGTGGATCCACAAACAAGATTAAATCGCTAAATTAAAGAAGTGCTAATTATATTATTACCGTCACTAAATACGAAGAAGCCAGTGCGTATAATATTCATTATGTTGGAGTTAAGTCATTGTTTACTTTTACCATTGTTTTCACGTAGCTTCGCTCGCGTAAACTTGGAATTATTGTATTATTATGTTCAGCAAATTAAAAACTGCCGGTGCTTTGTCAGCATCCCATAACATGCATTTGAAGTGCATCGTTTCGTTCAAATGATGCCATCATCATTAGTGACGATAAGTAAAATTCGACATCACCTTGACAATACGAGTTGCCAATTCTTTTGCTCCTGCCTTTGATAATATTTATTTTATGATTCCCAGCCTTATTATTTGAAGTTCCTTCTGAATTAGTATTTTTAATATTGTTTTTTTCGATCTAATAAAATTCATCACCTGCGGAAACTGGGAACATCTGAGAAAATGGGGTTATTTTAAATATCTCATGTTAATCCCCATACTGTATCCATTCCGAAGGCTGTAAAACAACAAACACACACGTATAAACCTATATCTAAACATAATCTTCATAATAATAGTATTTACGGTTACAACTACGACAGAACCCTAGAGAAAATTAACAATACGTTTTGCTTAACACTATTCTATTGATCAAGAATCAATCTTCACGCTATATAATTAGTGCTACACCGTTAAAAAAAACCGTTGACCGTCTTGAACTAAATTTTTGGATTTATTCACTAACATCATCCTACCGTTAAATTTTGTTTTATATCCCACACTTTCATGCAATGAGTAAGGATATACATTCTATTTATCTCTTTATCATTTCACACAGCCCTCTAGCGGTAAATTGTCATTCGATTTTTTTACTTTTAATAAGAACACGAAGTACCTACCAAATGTATCCATGTAATGTATGTAGCGTATGTAGGATTCATGATATCTTTTATTGCAGGAGTACAGAAGATAGGTTAATGGACCACCCGCTGGAAAGTGATTACCATTGCCTATAGACCACAGGTGTTACTACAGTGCTGCCGGCCTTATGAATAGTTCCACATACTGAAGCTTTAGTTATGCAGGATACCTATACAGGCTAATTTTTTCAAGTGGACCTTCAGGGCTAATCTTATACGAAATAGCAAAAACAAATTGTTCTATTTTCCGTCCATTAATATAACGTTTTCATTTTATGCAATACGGAAATTATGAAATTATACTATTTTTAATAGGCATCTATAAAATAATATTCGAAACGCAAACGCAATTTGTAAACATTGACTGTGTTCAAATGAGGTAGAGTCAAATGAGCGGCGCAATTTGATGTTTAATTATGATTGTATGGAAAATATAACTTGAAAAACAACTCTTTCCATCGGTTTGCGTTTGGAATTCTTACACAGAAATAAATCCTTATGAGCTACACAATGATTTGGTATAATAAAACAGGATGACAATGGTAATTCAATGTAAAAAATGTAATGGCCCACTTGAAGAATTCATGCTGCATATAGATTAAGTATTATAATAGGATATAGTCCTGTTTGGCATTCCTTTTTAAAGGTATTAAACGACGCGATCATGCTGTATTCCTGGAGAATAAAAACATCTTCCATGCAGCATTCATTACTAAGCCGTATATTCGATGTATTTAATCTTCATTGAATTTTACAAAATAAGAACTCTTAAGAGTAGATCTGCGAATGACAATCGCTCTTACAATACGGCCCAAAAATCACCTTATCTATAATATTATAAAATTCTAAACTAGCCATGTCTCTACATTGAAGCTATTTAAATAAGCAACTGGTGTTGAATATATAAGCGATGGAAAACACAATACATTTTTTTTCTGGTCGGTTTGTTCGGGTTTCACGTAAAAACTCTTGAGCCGATGTCGATGCGGATTCCGCTAATCGCCAGCAAGTTAGACTTAAAATATTTGCTACTTATTTTCCCGGGAATTCTTCCGGGAGCGGTTTGTAATTGTTCGGGTGCATCAAAATTAGATTATTCCTTGTTTTCACTTAAACTATAGCTTATATTCTTTTTTAAATGCTACGGTACCTTGTCTCCCGGGAATTCAATGGGAATTTTCCCAGGTAGGTTCGGTACAAATTAGTTAGTAGCAGAATTATTATCTGATTGCGAGACCATTTCACTGAAACTATAGTGTTACAACCTAGGCGTCCACAAAGACAAATTCCACGTACAGATTTGTAGAAGCACATTTATAACCCGTAGGTATTTGAACTAATTGTAATTCTTTTATGATCGTCTTCTTTTGTTTACTTATTTATTGGCATACGTTTCTAAAAAACAGTCCATTGTTTTATTGTACCAATTTTTGACCGCTTGCCACCGACTCATTAGCCAGGTGTTTTGGAGTATGTCGACTACGATACGGGCACATTGCATTTATGCAGTGTAAAATGATGGCCTTAATTGAGGGAGGGGGTAGTCGAGCGAGAACCACGATCAAAGCGAGACGTGTGTAGTACAATCGGGAATCTAATAGTGACGAACTTTGCGCGTTTTATTGAATTACGATGTTCTGGATTACGTTTGGACTTGTTATGTTCGGTTATATTTGTACCTATGTTATACGTGTTTATATATTTCTAATAAAGTCTAAAGTAATTCCAACGGCATTTTAATTCGAGTCCCGCAACTCGTAACAATACTTTAAGTCCTTTTTCGAGTGATGCGATACTTAATATTGCGGGTATTCCCCGGGATTTTTCCTGGGAGTTTGTTTTAAATACAAAAAAAAATGCTGATTCGAATCCGGTTGATACTAAAGCAATATAATGCGGGATGTTTATACTTCGTGAGATTTCCAAACTTTAAAACCACGTGATATTACGACTTGCCTGTAGTAGTCATCTTTAGTAGAACAGATTTAGTTATGTGTGCTTTAAATAACATTACTTATCTAGGTTTTGAGGAGAATCTTCGGAATTCATGTATTTTCATACTTAAATATCCGTTCCTCTGATGAAAATACCCTTAGATTTTAAATACTGGCAAAACAACTAATCTACGTTACCATTTAAACGTGGACGAAGTCGCTAAGTAACTTAAGGTAAGGTACCTCAAGTTAGGTTGCCTGGAAGTGATGGCTTTAAGCGATAAGGCCGCCTATTGTTTCTACCATGACAATATTGTAATTGTGTATTATTAAAATTGTATATATGGCAATAAAGTGTTGTTATCTATCTATCTAACTATGTTATTTAGTTATTGTCAATAATAATAAAATAAAGAGTTCGATATATTGGCAGGTTTTATTTTATTAGTATAGTCATAGTGTTAAATTCATAATTGAGTAGAACTTCATAATTAAGCGATAAACTATTGATCAACCTAATCTGGCGATGTTGGTGGTGCAGATTATTACGTATATCATAAATAAACATCTTAAACGACATATACATAATCATACTAATAATATATACACAATTATTATGTGGAGCTTCATTTGGGATAGTGTTACACATTGATATAGGCCGTTTCACGTAGATATGGCATTGGTCTTATTTGAGATGCTACATTATTAATAACGAAAAATATTAACAGATAACCTATACATTAATTATGGCTATTAGTCAACGGCGTTATTTTTTAACGTTTTAAATAACGCATTCGGCCACAGTCTGTATCTGTAACATTAACGCAGATGAAGCCGTACGCGCCATTAGGAATAACATTATCATTTGAAATAAATTTGAAAAAATATTTTAATATCAACGAACTTATTATTACTGAAAACTAAAAACTGAATAAATGTGATTTAAACAAACTAAACAGAAATAAACAAGAAACAGTGGTAACTTGCAGTAAAATACCCCCGTATCACTGAAAATATGGTTTTGAATTCTTGCCAGGGTAAATGGTTCCCTGAAGATTACTTATTGTTAAAATTATCACGTGCCGACCGTGAACGAACGATCACTGGGTAAACTCCACGACGATGAAATATATGCAATTCACCAATCCGCCTTAGAGAAGTAGAATTACCTACTATGTAGTGCATACCGTCCGTTCTCCTGAAATGAAAAGCCCGATTTAAAACTTATAGTAAAACTTATATACTTAATAAAACCTCAATAAACATTTTATTTAGGCTGGATAATGAGTTTCATGGAAATTTAAATTGTTGTACCATTTTCAAATGAATACAGCGCTTACTTGCGTCTACTTTCTTGAGATAAAAGCTATAATCGACATTGCGGTCAGTTTTGATAGGAGCTAGTCTATAATTTAGTATAAGTTTCTATACGTTTCCTGAGTGTAAATGGTTACCTGTTATAAATTATATTATTTAACAGAAAAAGGTAATATCGAACCTTTTACTTATATATTATACGTTGTCCTTAGTAAATTATTCCAGTTTGAAGTTAATTATACAATTTCATTCCGGTTACCATAGATAAGTATTAATTTTCATGTTAAACGATTTATTCAACTTCGTTCCAGTAAACTTCGTTAATATTGCATTCATCCACGCATATATGTAATAATTTAATAATAGTAGGTAAGTACAGTAATAATACGTAAGCAATATACGAAAAACAATACACAAATGAACACACGCACGCATACAACTGATTTATTCAAGACTAATAATCTATATTTGTTACTACTTTATCCTAGTTGGGAAAACCATACTCTGTATAAGTACATTTTTAAACATTTTGTATTTGTATTTTAAATAATTTCACGTGGAAGCAGTCCTATTCTGTAGTTTTTTTCTGATATCATATTAACCTGTACACTTAGAAAAACTTCAAAGGAGTAATAGAATATTCATATTATTTTAAATTATATGTATATTTACTTTTTCTTATAGAGACTTCGGTATTAGAGACAGAGGTTTCTGCCTCATAAAAATGATAATACTTTCACGTATAAATATTAGTATTAAATTAACATTAGTATTAACATTAATTATAAAACGCTAAAATAGTTCTAAACGTAGAATAACCAAATTTGAAGAGTTTGAATCTAGATAAGTACTAACGGAGCTTGTAACGCATTGTGCTAAATAACTTCGTAAAACAATGCTTACATTCAAACAGATTAAACATAATGCTTAATTGTTTGTTTCTTTATTCATTTTGGGTATGGCAACGCTAACTAAATAGTAAAAATAAAATATATCAGAAGTATGTAGGCATTATCAACCTAACAACTAATTATCAAACGAAAGACCAATGGTCTACACCATTGGTCTAAGCTAACGATATATAGATACGTATAATACCTACACCTATGTATAGCTAACGATAATAAAGCAGTTACTAACATTTTCTCTCTTAGAAAATCAAAGTTTAAGTGTCTATTTTTTAATGATTTAAAAACACCCTCGTGATGGCTACTGGCCCTTAGTCACTTGATTAAGACCCACTAAGGTTAAGTCTGTGAAACCCCCTAACCTTGCTTGCACTAAAGTAAAAGTCGCAAGCCCAAGTAAATCAAGCATAATATAGTGAGGCTTAACCTAAGATTGTTTGAAATGAAGAAGAATAAGTAATGATGCAAACCCTGAAACAGACAGCGCGAAAGGCTAAGAAAATATCGTTTATTTTTCATTTTTGTAAACGGTAGACCACAAACGTCTCCACTCAGCTGAAATGAGAATGTTGAGATAGGTGGTGTTACAAGATAAGCTGAGCAATGAAATGGATCTTTGAAAGTTACGCCCGTGACTGAAAAAATATTAAGTTGGTATCGGCATATAATGAGGATCTTAATATATTATTTCTAAAGCTAACGAAGTATTTGCGCAACGAAAAAATATTTTTTAACAAAAACAAAACCGACTTGACAATTAAAACCAAAAAATAAATATTTGACGTCTTTCTATTACATCTAGAAGTCGGCGTTAAATAAAACATTCAAATTACTATATTTTGTAAATTTGTTGTTGTTCTTTTATGTTTTACTTGACACCGACTTCAAGATGTTGTATAAAGTAGTCGGTTAAATATTTATCTATTAAATGCTTGTGTTAGTTCCGTAGCCAAATAACGAGCACAGAGATTGTTTTTCACCTCTACGGAATCCTTCGCTGTTCGTGAACTACCAATACCATTACCAATTTATTATTGTTTTGTTGCAGATCCGGATAGCATGTGCCCAAGACTACGATGGTAAGAAACCCCCTTAAATATTTTAAACACTAGTTATGTTGTTACGCTGTTTATACAAAATTTCATTAAATATTTTCTTAAGTTTTCGCGACTTGTACACATAATAAACCGCGCTTAAAACCGTTAAAACGTAGTTTTATTACAATATGCCATTATTTTTTCCATCTATGTACGTAGTACTCGTAGGGGCGTATTATATGTGGTTGAATAAAATATAATAGAACATACTTTATTGTACAACATTATTCACACAATATATAACTATTATACATACATATATATAACTATTATACACTATATATAACTATTATACATTATATTATACATAAATAAAATAAAACAAAACAGTGCAACATCCGTCCGTCCTAGGGTGCAGTTGAAAACCAGCGTCAGGCACCTGTTACCTGACACATGCTGAACTGCACCTATTTGGTACCATCGCGAGACTTTTTTGGTATATATCAATCACCGTACATTCCATTGTCATATGTCTGTCTCGTGTGTGATGACCAAATAAACGTTTTTTCTTCTTCTTCTTTCAAAATACAGCTTAGAATTAAGTGCTAATGGCGGCCTTATCGGTGGCAGCGATCTTTTCCAGACAACGTTGGGATGGCGAGAGAAAATGGCATAAATTAAAAGCTAGGGCAGGGTTTAGTATATTTAAATTATTATTATTATTATAATTAAATAATAATTATTATTATATAGCCGCAGGGGGGCTTTGTGGCGAAGCCTTAGGTGAGTGGCGACACCTCGTACCTGACTCCGGGGGCCAAGACAAGGCCCCCGCCTCCGTGCTTGCCTTAACCAGCAGGCACGGAGTGGAGATCGCTAGAGCTAAGACTCAAGCTCCAGGGGCGGAAGTGATATATGGCCTAACGTCGGAAGTAGCTTCGGTTAACCTGCAGCCCACCTCTCTACACCCCTTAGCCACTCACACCCATGTTGCCCCTGCCTTTTACGGCATTTTTAGGGGCCCATGCAGGGAGTGGCGAGTCACCGTCTGCCCATTTTTCCATGTTCCCTGAACATTGCGACGGGCAGACGCCATAGTCCCCATATTCCCAGACCGCTAGTACCACTAACAGTTCACCCCAATAGCCCGGTACTTTTTGTCCTCATTTCCCACAATATTCTTACACTGGCCGGGGCTTGTCCTTGGGTGCATTATTATATGGTGTAGACAGGGATAAATGCCGGTCAGTGTCACGCCACATATTTACATTAAATTTGTCAAGGGGCCTCTACGTGTTGGCCATGGGCCATGGCCATGGGCCATGGGGAGGATGGCCCCACGCAAGCCCTCCAAAAGTCCGGGCCATTTTTATGGCCCGTGGTCTTGAAAGACATACATTATTATATAATATATTTGAAATGTGATGAAAGAACAACATAAAATGGATTATAAATTTCATTTTCAGTCACTATATGATACGAACTCTTTTATTTATCTTTTTTTGGAGAATTGCATAGTGCGTATTCATCAGGTGGTAATCAGATGATGGTGTTCAAGGGCAAATACTTGGCTATATTCCTTCCGATGTTTTCTTTCAATGTCGTCAGCACTTAATAATAGGAAACCGAACAGTTAGTTAAATCAATTGAGTACTTTTTACAATGTAACAAACTACGCAGCCTCATAAATGTATGAATATAGCTACACGTGACGTCACAAGTAGGTACAAGTAAAAGAAATCAAATAGCGCACCTATATATTATTTGAAAAATAAATAAAATATTTTTTTACTATTGTATAATTTCAAAAGTAAGATCATACGGTGTTATTTTAAGGCCTATTATTAGGATTTATTGTTTCCGCATCCCTAGGCCACAAAAACTGCCGATATCTAAGTGCATGCTCTCTACTTCTACTAGTTAGTAGTAGTAGTAAGTTAGTAGTAGTCTCTAGTAGATATTCTAACGAGACGAGGTTAGATTAACTGCTATTGAGCCACTAAAACTAAACAATTGTGTAGTGACAGCAGCAACCTTATATGGCTGAATCAGTTATAGGCTTTTTCTTTTTCACATCATGGAAACGAGACCACAGCCGGTGTTGACCAATAAACTACCAGGGCTGCGCAATTTTTATTTTTAAAATATTTTATTTACGACAAACAGTCGTTATAATGGGAACAACTGGAGACGACAGTTGTCCATCGATGAATTAATCGCTACGACATAGTGGGAACGCGCCCTTAGGCACGCCCACCTAGCATAAACTATTATTGTGGTGGAATTTTGATCCGACATTGTTTACTAAAATGGCTATATAAGCTACGAGAGTGCACACAATAGGCTCGAAAATCAGAGATATATAATTAATCGGCAGACAAACACACACCCCCATATCCCCAAATCAAGCAAATTAGTTGTGCTGTGGGTAATATACAACGGAACACCCTGGAGCCGATCTCAGACACCCAGACCATAATAAATAATGGAGAAAATTCGTTTGAGAAAATTATCATACCAGGAACCGAACCCGGAGCCTCTGCGTTGCAGGGAGGTAAGCCGGTAAAGGCTTAGCCCGCTCAACCACAGAGGCCGTAAATTATTGTATTAATGTCCATAATCATTTCAACTTTGTTAATAAACGCAAAAATTTTTTGGTCAAGGGTAAATTCTATATATTTAATTATATATAATTACATATATAGTATTTATATATGTAATTATACTACCTATTTTATAAAGTAGGACTGCTGTACAAAAGCCATTTTTCACAAGTTTGTTATAAAACATTTGAATGATTTTAAGTACTTACATAAAATAAGCATTAAGCGTCAATTCAAAACCTGGCCAATCAAAATTTAAAATGAATTAACAACACTATTTTCACAATCCATTCATTCTTTAAAAGTGCATATAAAAATTAGTTACGCACTGGTACTTATAATTTATGGCATGTTAAAATTTTATTTACAACGTTATTATGGACGTAATGTAATTATTATACAACAATTATTCACCTGCGTTTCCACGATTAAAGATAATAAATAAAGCCTGATCACTAAATAAGTATAATCTGTTTTTTTTTTATTATACGAGCATAGTAGAATCCACTGTTTGTAATTCGTCACTATCAATTAAATACATAAATTTTAAAATATCGATTATAATGTTTAAAATTAAAGCGATTATATTCGTAAGTAATTATAATATTTATAAAAATAATTTTTAATAACAGGCTTTTATCTAATTGCTCTGTAATGGAAAAATAAAGTACACATAAAAACCATAATTTATACTTACAATTTTATATGCTAATTCTAAAAGTTTATCGCGAGATCTTGACGTATTCGGAACATCACGCTTTCTCATTTAGGTCTATATTACCTCTATTTACAAACTATGTCCAACGAATTGGATAAAAATTATACTATACATATACATGCATACTTCTAAATTCTATCCTTATTTCCTCACAATTTTCAAGCAAAGTGCCCAAAAGCTTAATAACATTACAAATAGTAAGATTTTATTAGTCTATCATTTATATTAAATATTTCAGTGACCGATATTCAGTGCACATTCGCGAGCGGAGGTTCCGGCTTGCGTGACTCCGTGACAGCCCTGTTGAGGAAACCGGAAGGATTCCGAGGCGCCCCTTTGTTTGCAGATGACCGGGCAACAGACCCTGTGGTCGACCCCGTTTGCCAGATCAGACCAGAAGCTGAGGACACCACAGGCTTACTGTATAGGCTACGAATCAATGATTTCACCAAATGTGGTGTTTTGAAACGGAATGTAAGTCATCATCACCTTCATATTCTATTATAATAAAAATTTTGGGTATGTGCGATGATAAACTTTTAGAATAATCTTTTAATAAATGTATTAACTGATGGTTGATGGCTGATCCCTATATCTTATTCACTAGCCTTACGATCAGTTGAATTTTGATATTACTTAGACAAATGAACGATAGGAAAGCTATAGGAACCGGCCATAAATCGTACGTGTTTCTTCACTGACGCCAAAATAGGGAGAAAATTCTTGAAGTAGGTAGGTCTAAGACATTTTACTAAACAGTTGAGACTTGCAATAAAAATGCACTATTGTTCTTTAAATACGTTCAATATCCTACAAGTACTTATATTTCATATTTAAACACTTTACCTACATTTTCATTAAATATAACTGCACAGCAAAACATTACACTAGAAATTCCCCGAAATGTAAGTCAATAGTCAGATCATAGTAAAATATTCCGACAATTCATTCGTCATACGCTTCATGCTTTTGATATTACTTTGAAAGATGAGAACGAGAAAAAACAGTTTTATTTAGCTACACGGTTAATTTTGGGAAATATTACATTCACCTACTGCCTACTACTAAAACACTGTTTTTGTGTCATTTTGAAATAGCAGTAAACTCAAACAACAAATTAAAGTGTCATTACCGGTGCGTCGTGTTGACGCGATACTTGTTTTCCACTATTTTCAAATTATACCACAAATTCACAGTTACATTTCTTCCATACAACGCTATTGGTTTGTATAGTAACTAGTATTTCCTTTTTCTTTTAAATGGCTCCAGGCACTAGGTAAAAGTCAAAAACCCTTGTAACAAAAACTTCAGCGAAACTGTAGGTATTTTATTGACACAAACAAAGAGACTTCTTTTGATATCTTGAAGAGGTTGTTTCTAAACAGTTTAGTTTAATTACATATTACCAAATAGTTGAGATTTTAAAATAAAATTCTTGCTAAAAATAAAACAATTAATATCTCGTAAATCAAGAAAATAATAATTAAAAGTGCAAACCAAAACATCAGCCTTCTAGGTCCGCCAAAAAAATTAGTATTTTTTTAAATTTCGAAACTTAGTGATTACGGTATTCTAATTTTATTTTTCCATGCGAACATCTCGGTGATGAAATAAATCGATTCTAATTTCAATCCCAAAAGATCCAAGTCAAATTGTGGTCAGTGATCGTGATCTTAATATGCCTACATAATATGACTTTCAAAGTTTTTTTTACTCAAAAAGCTTATTATTTCTTTTTATACCGTTACTTGTTATACCATAAAATGGGTTAAACTTCATGGAGTACTCATTCAGAACTTATGCGAACAAAACCATGTGAAAAGATCTAGTAAATATATATTAATAAAACCCGCAAAAATACATTGCACTTAATACTTATAAGACTTAGTACAAGTTTGTTTGTCTTTCACTATGACTTTGAGTTCTTTAACGTGAAGAGGAGTCTCACTTAAGATAAATTTCCATATCATTTCTCGTATCTGTATAACTGTTACTACGGTACCAAGTATATGATGAGTTATCCCGAGGTATTATTAACAGACAACCGCTTAGACCGGTACAGTATTGAGGTAAAGAGAATACTAAAACACTGAGTCAATATGGAATACTTGAAAGTTGTATCGGACACAATGCACCACAATTCACATCGGAAGAGAGCCATGTCTCAAATAATTGTGCTAAATTATATTGACGGTTAGAAAAGGAAATCAGATTCGATCGGGGCCATCATAAACCGTAAATACTTATTGCCTATTATTTTTTTCCGATCGTCAATTTCAATCTGATATTATAATGATTGTGTACGACGAAAGGGAAAACTTTTAAAGTTATCTCTTAAATTAGCCGTAGAATACTTTTTAACGAATTAATTAGATATGTATTTAACATATACAAAAGAATTAGGCCGTGGTCATCATTTTAGGATAAATGCCGGTTGTATTTAATTAATCTACCCCTTAGGAGCCAGGCTCTTCTCAATTCTCTTTCCACTCATTGTCTTTAGACCCGGTTCGGTAATCATTATTTGAGAGGTTAATCTAGCATTTTTTAACCTACGGTGGACATATCGCAGTGCTGCCTCCATTTTTCACAGTCATTCATAAGACTAGGTCAAATAATATTAATTGCCACCAAAGTTAACCCGTCTAATTGTTTGAGTAGCTAGTTTACGATATGACTTCCATACTTATAAAGGATTTTCTCGCAACAGGGCTTCGTACACGTCCGCGTATGGTTCCCACAATTCCCTGGAGTGGTGATGCAATCCGACCAGGAGCTGATAATCATGTGCAAACCCCCCGAACCGACGATTATCGAAAACAAGGCGGCGGGATTCGCAGGAAGTTTGTGAGTGTGATATTATTTACAAAAATTTAAATTACCTAGATTTTGAAGTAACATTATGAACATGATATCGATCATAGATTTTTTATTGTTTAGGAGTTAAAGGTTTTGAAAAGAAGCCCACACAACTATTGCCATAATCAAATACTTATCTTGTTGTCTTGGTATGCCCAAAGTGTAGTCACTTTATCCTAGCTAAAATAGTCTATATGAGCTCCAAGCAAGAACAGATTTGCTCTGATACTTAAATTATCGATTTGCAGAACTTGTTAGTATCCACTTCTAAGACATAAGCGGGTACAATTTCCGTTCCTTCTATATAAGAAAACCTGTGCCCAGAAATGATATCACCAGCCATCTATTTAGACGTATAGAATTTAGAGAGGCGCGCTATGAGCCCGGAGGTTCGTACTTCGTAACATTTCACACGCGTTGTTTTGCTCTCCCCTGAAATTTTATATCCATTTGTTGTACGAGCCTCTCCCCTTTCGGATCTAATATCACAAAAGACGGTATCCCAAGTGTACCCAGTACCCAGTTTATGGGCTTAAAATTTATGTTATTCATTTCAGCCCTCACGGCGCCCGTGTATCGGGTGTAGTTGAAGAAACGCCAGGCAGACTAGAATACGAAGTCGCTCTGTACAAAGAAGCTCCACCCGTCTCACGCCACTCGAATCACTCGGTAGATTTGCCCGTTGATCAGGTAATTAGTTCGACATGAATGGTATTATGCTCGGTCGGTTAAAGCTCGCTGCACTGATGTTCAACGCTCGATACGGTTCCATAAACAACAGTGTATCAAATCAATCAACACAACATAAACGAATAATTTACAAATCCAAACAATATCTTAGAAATTAAAATCTACATCTATATTATACTATAAAATTATAAAAATGCCGTGTTATGAAACTTTTTTTTTAAAGTTTATTATAATGTATTAAAACACTATAGAATTCAAAGAATAATAAATAAGTTTTCAGATTTTTTTACGTTTGCTCGTCTCTTTCTTAATTCGTATCAAGTAGATAGATAAAACATTGCCTCGTATGAATATTTTGGTACATTATATAGAGGTACAATAGACTAAAGTGACGGTGAACCACCTATAAGGCTAAAATCGCCTGACAAAAACTTTCGCTTACAGCGTAATGACTTCAATTATATTTATGGCTAATTTAATTTATATGTTACGTATAAACATACTTAAAATCGAGGACTACATGGCAACACAAAAAAAATTAAAACTTGTTACTAAGATTAAATAAAGGGAACTTGTATCTAAAATAAAACTTAAAACTAATACAAGTATATATGAAAAAAAACCTAAGAAATATTAAAAAATTAAGTTCGGTCTAGCCCGATCAAAGGTCTGTTGTATGGCAATTTACCTAGAAATAAGGCTCACAGCGTAGAAATTATGCAGAAACTTTTTGATTTTTTTATATTAAAGCAGTGAACATTCCTTGATAATTAAAAATAATTCAAAAATTAACTACAATAATTTTATTTTACATTCAAATTTTATCGACTTTTTCAGGCTGTTCCAATAGGCACTAAGTTACAACTACGTGCCCGCATTAACCCTGAATCAGCTTGGAGGCACATCAAGCTGCTCGAAGTAGCAGTGTCTCCGGACCCTGATAGGCCGCACGCTCCGGGCTCCGTGTTACTGGTTAAAGATGGGTAAGTTATATTGCCAGATATTAGAAAATGTCTGACGCTAGTTTGTAAATTGAGTTTTTGTGTTATTAGAATTTTCCACGCGACTTCAGTTGCATAGAGAAGTATTTCAGTACTATATGCATAATATTTATCTCCTTTATTGAAAGTACATATGATTAAGGAACAAACAAAACTCCAAAAAACGCTCTCTTTTTATGTATTAATATAGACGGATACAAAAATTGGTAGGCACAATGTTATTGAATTTATTGTAACCAACATTACTAAGCTGAGCAGATTATTATGCTCATGTTAAGAAGATATTTGCGACAATTGACTCTGAGGCCAATTTCAGAATAATATATGGCAAAATACTTTAGTAAAAACCCTAACGCGAATCGAAGCCAGGAATTCTATATTTTCAATAGTCGTAGTACAAGTATACAAATAACTCAAGCTAACGCTTAAATATCTATGTAACATTCAACCGGTAACACTTGTAAAATGTCATTATGCTCTTACACACGATCGTCTACTTTGCATGGCATGTTTTCATTTTCCAAGATACAGTTTACCGTTTTCTTAATATACTGGATCTCAGCCAACATGTAGAATTGTAAATACTCGCCCACTTACGTTATTACATCGTTTTGAATAAATTTCCAGAATATTGCTTAGACCAGATCAATAACATGTCTAATATCTAAGCTATCTAATAAAGCAACTTTGTATCCATGAAGACTCGTGCTTCAAAGTTCTTAATAATGGTTTTTTTGATACTTGTCATTTTTATTTCAACATATTTACAATGAATTTTTTTTCGTCCCTAGAGTAAAGTTTACTTCTTGATGTTGGTGTTATTAAATCTTCAACTGTAATCTTTAGCTTCCTTTAAAAACTATTAGCCTTACATTGAATATAACACTACACATATTGAAAACTATTTGAAGTAAAACGTTCCTTTGTACATAAAGGTGCCGCAATCGTGACTTCGCTTCTATTATTCCACACCAACCAGCACGTTACCGTGAGAGGCATAACGAAGTATTTCTCGACTTCGAAGCGTTCCTGTTGGCTTCTATGAAGGAACGGTCTACATTGTGGATTCACTCTCAAATTAAAGCATGCATGGATGCAGCTGATTGCCAGCCTGATTACTGTCTGGATCTCTTTGAACCATCAGGTAACATAGGTAATTTAAATAGGGTTATTTACTAGGTTTAAAACTTACGCATAAAGAATCATAATAAATACACGTTATAATTACAGTAAAACCTCCAAAAGAAGGGTGGTATGTAAATCACACCACATATGATTTAATTTAGGGCAACTTAAGAAACAGGACTAACTGTGAGTTTACCGTGTGTCTGAAATTCTCTGGACATCTTCAATAAATAGAAACATAGAACAAATTTATTTAAAACTGAATATTAAAGGTGCTTACGTATAATTTTAAATTATATGAATTTAAATGGTTCTCCTCACAAAAATACAGATTTACCAATTACTTGTTTTCGTTTATAGGTCACGGACGAAAACGAAGATCGTTACCAGAAGCATCCTTGTCACATAATATTTCAAGCTCATCTTTAGTTGCTGACAATACGTCGACTCCATTTACCAGATTTAAGGAAAACTTAGAATACTCAGTGGTGATGCCTGGAGAGCTATTCCATCGGACACCCTTGGAAACCACATGCGTGACGTCCATGATGATTGCCGTGACTCTGGGTGCTTTACTCTTCATGTCCGCGTTGTTGGTCAGTTAAATCTTTTATAAATTACCCTGATGTAGGGACCTGGTACAAAGGATAGGCATGGCCTAGCTATCGATTCCGACTCGCTTCTTGTTTTATATTCCACCCAAGGGATCCGCAATTCAGCATAGTGTAACAACTGCTTTATTAAAATTTGAATAAATGAATTTTAAAAAACGCAAAACGGAATTAGCCCACTTAATATTTTTGGACATAATTAAAGTGTCCATTAAAATGTATGTAGAACGACCAAAAATACTGATTTTTATAAAATGTTAAATAATAAAAAAAATCACATATAATACAGAGAGATTTAAAAGCACAGAGGGCGGCTTAACTAGCTAAATAGTTCCGATTTTTATAACTACATACGTATCTAAAAATAACAATAACAATTATTTATATTATTAATAATAACATCTTATGACCCGCAGGGGGGCTTTGTAGCGAAGCCTTAGGTGAGTGGCGACACCTCGTACCTACATGACTCCGGGGGCCAAGACAAGGCCCCCGCCTCCGTGCTTGCCTTAGCCAGCCGGCACGGAGCCTCCAAAGCCCTCCAAAAGTCCGGGCCATTTTTATGGCCCGTGGTCTTGAAAGACATACATATAATATCTTATGAACGATTGTGGTGGCTCAGTGTCGCTTTTCAATACCGTGATGTCCGTGGTTTAGTCTTATTTAACATAATTTAACAATTAATATTATGTGCTAAGAGGGAAAGAAAATATTACAAGGAAATATCGAGATCACTGATGTGCGAAATCTCCAATGTAGATTTGAGTTATTTCATTTAGGGGAATCGTCCGAAATAAATGTGTACGGAAACTAAACTTGAAAAAAGTAATCTAAATATGTAAAATTCAGGAAAGCCCGACGGTTCTTTTTATTGCGAGTTTTGTGTGAACTCAACACCATAACAGACGATATGAACGATTGATATCCGTAATTCTTTTTAGGGTTCCGTACCTAGCCATTTTGGGCAAAACGAAATCCTTGTAAAATCGTCAAGTTCGTTCGTCCAACTGACGAAAAGAATGGACGTTTGTAACTTTTACAGAATCCTTATAGGTCGTAGCCTGCTACGTACTTGTCTGTATTGTTTTACGTATTACCAGCAGCGTTAAATAAATTTATTCATTTTTAATCATTATAATTATAACTTTAGTGAAATGTGGGTAGGATAAGATGAATGCCTGCTAGATGAACTAGATTAATATACTCCATATAAATTGTTTACCAAGGGCACACCGTCTCGTAGACGATAAAACTAAATGAATGTTCTTTTTTGTACTTAAATAAAATATGATAGAATAAGGAGGTGTTGCCGTCACATGCGATATCTCATCATCAACTAATCTCAAAAATTTTAATCTTTCAACAGATGTGCTACTTGGCAACAAAATTAAATTCAACAATGCTCAAGAACAACAGCATGCAAGCACCAGCTGGTAAAGGTTTTGAACAAATTCTAAGAGAATTGGCACACCATTCGCTTCCGGAGACTGGTTATGCGGGCCGTCCGACTGTACAATGATTTTCCATGACATACATAAATATTTTGTTAAATGCAACGACTATCTTAGAACTGCAGATGCCGCTAATGACGGTAACCACTTAGCATCAAGTGGTCCGTCTGTTCGTTTGTCTACAAGCAAATTTAAAAATACCAGATATTATATTGTAATTTTGGGAGAAGAACAATCTTACTACTATTATAAATGCAAAAGTTTGGATGGATGTTTGTTGCTCAATCACGCCTAAACTGCTGAATGGGTCTGAGTGAAATTTGACATACAGATAGATTGCAATCTGGAATCGCATATAAAATCCTGTTTTATTCTGGAATCAGTTTAAATGCGAGCAAAGCCGCGGTCAAAAACTACTTACTGTTAAATACATCTCAACGCAACGGTATTAAAGATAATATAAATATATAGATTATTCATACATATGTCTACCGTTATCAATCCACACTAAACATGTAAATTTAAATAGCGCTTAAATCACACTTCTTTCAAATTCGCTATCTAAACATTGATTCCAAATACTTAGAAATTGTTACATTTCCTACTAGTTAAAATTACATACTTTTTAAATGTATGTAGGTCTACTTAAAAATATTGTTAATTGGACGGCGTTATGAAACAACGAATTACACGAACAAACCATAAAAAAAAAGTTATTGATACAGGCCGATTATACGCACTTTGAACTATGTTTCAAGTAGTTTATTTGTTCAAAAATCAACTTAATTACCTTAACATAGAGGGGTGAATCAAGCGACATGTCCTTAAATATTAGGCTCTGTACATTTTACCGCTTTGCAATACCAAAATAAGCGCCTAAGTCATTATTCCAAAATACAATAGCTTAGTTTTTATTAAACATAAACGAATTAAATTCTGAGACATTAGACTTAATTCGTTGTTTCAATATTATACAAGCATATCTAAAACGTAAAATCAAATTATCCACCGAAATAAGCGCATAGTTCATTATTGAGTATCACCATTGATCCATCTACTTCATTGATTCAGAATCAAACGCCACTTGATTCGCTGTTTCATTTTATTTCGCGGGCTTTTTACTCGCGCAGTCAATAGTGTACTTTACGTAGTGACAGTAATAATATTGTTGTGAGATTTTTTTCTTTTTACATGTGAAGAAGATGTTTTATGTGTAAAAAAATAGTAACAATTGATATATTTAAAAAGAATCCACGCAGTTACCGATTAATTGCACCTTTTTTAAGCCATAATGATTTGAAGAGTTTTTAAGCCATAATGATTTGAAGAGGGTCCTACAGAGGTATGTAACTGATTTAACAACCTATTATTGTCACCACTATTGTTTGTTCATTGCTTGTTTTCTTTGATCAAGCATAAATAACTAAAATCATGGTACAGTACCGATTGGTTAGTAAACGTTTAATAAAACTACGTTTTAACGGTTTTAAGTACACTAATTTATTAGATTTTTATTATTCCGGCGTTTCGGCCACTTTTCATTAGCCGTGATCACGGAAGACAAACATGTCAAGTGTCAATGAGTATTGTTAAAGTTTTATTTAGCCTATCGCCAACTTGTTCATTTAATTATTTAGTTTTCATTTTGTTTATGGTTATTATTTACTCTATGGGAGACTAATCTAATTTAAATTAGATTAGACTCCCATAGAGTAAATATAGTAAATAAAAATCAAATAAATAACCACGCTTGAAACCGTTAAAACTTAGTTTTATTATGTATACAAGTCGCGAAAACTTAGAAAATATTAATTTATTCAAAATATATTTATTTTTATTTTTAGGATAACACTCAGTCAGAAGAAGTACATTCAGTTGCATTATGCTATTGTCTTGTCTGAAGACAGAGTTGCTGAAGTAGATGTATGCCAAACAGTATTTCTGGATATACCGAACTCAATATCAGCTTCTCGCGAATCTGGTATCCATGATATTGCGATCAGCAGTAACTTGTGTAAAGATGTTGCTGCGATAGCTGATATTACCAGAGAAGCTGATATTAAAGGACTTGATATTAGTAGAAGTTTACCTGAAGTCGGTGTGACTGTAGCTGATATTCCCGAAGAAGATGATATCCGAGAACTTGATAGCTGTAATAGCTTGCTTGAAGACAATGTTCCTAAAGCTGATATACGGATTAGTCAAACAGTATTGCTGGACATATCGAACTCAATATCAGTTTCCCACAATAAATTGAATTATACTGCTATTGGAAATGATGATAATATAAGTGTGTGTTCTGAAATAGGTAATGCCTATAAGAATTTAATGTACCTAGTAAATTGTGACTTTGACTCAAGCTATACACATTCAGTGTAATTAAATACTACAAATGTATTTCAAGAACATGTCGAAGAAAATATACACGAGAATAGCTCCAGTATATCAAGCACTAAAAATACTACTACAGTAACTTTAATTACTAACTTTCAAGATGAAAACAATCCACAGAATGAATCAATGATTTCTGTGGTTTTGAGCCCACCTACTACTTCTACAGCAATAGTGACTAAGTCCATCATGAAGACTATCCAGAAGATCCATCAATAGTGACTAGCTTTCATGATAAAGACAATCCACAAAAACCATCAATGTTTTCAGTCGTTTTAAGTCCACCTACTACTACTATGGCAGTGACTAACTTCCATTGTGAAGATTATTCACAGAATCCAGCAATAGTGACTAACTATCATGATAAAGTCGACCCAAATAATTCAGCAACGACTGAACCAATAATGAACGAAACTTCCAGCAATGGAAGACCAAAAAAAGGAAGGAAAAGAAAATATGCTGAACAGACACGCAATATACGCAAACGATTATGCCAAACTAATAAACAGTATATAAATAATAAAGGGGAAGTGGTATAGCCTAGAGAATTTGTTGATGTCCGCTGTCATGATGGATGCTATAAAAAATACCTACGCAAGAGCGTGAAGCAGAATTTTTGAAGTTTTGGGAACTAAGTTTTGAAGGAAAATGTTTATACGTGTCTACTAATGTTAAAGTTATTCCAATAAAGAGAAAACGAAATAAGATGTCTAATAAAAGAAATTTTGAATTGATTGATTTTTGGATTTGATCTTTTTATACCCTTTTATTAAACCCAAAACTAAATTGTATAAACGTATTAAAAGACTAATTGTCGCCTAATTCCATACTGCAATTTTAAAATTGTATAAATAATGCCAAACGAAATATGGAATTAAGCGGAAAAATGACAATATCTTCTATTCTATAAATCATAAAAAAATATGTTCTTTTATGAAATAAAATATACAGAATTATATATCATATAAATAAAAATCACACTAAAAACATAATTATTGCGCTCTTAGCGACCTAATAAAGTTTCTAAACTTTGAAGCTCTTTTTCTCATTTTCACTAAAACGTCGCTTCTTTCGTTATTTCATAACGTCGTCCAATTTAAATGTTTGTTTTCAACAATATGATTAAGGCTTTCTATTTCTTAGACGAATAATATTCGTCTGTGGGCTGCTTATATAGTAATAAAAAAACCATTTAACTACTTACCTACCTACTTTCTCGATATAGAATATAAATTCATAGCATAGTAATATTTTAACTTAATGCATAGTGTAGATATAATGATACATTTGTAAGATCGTATAGATTTCGTAATCTCATAGATAATAAAATCCGACTCAAACTCAAAAGAGCTTAATAATGAACCGTTAACTTATAGAGCAATTAATATTCAATGAGATATCTCCATATTAGTTATTTACACGAGTCTGGGTAACACCTGATTTTGTATGAAATGAAAACCAGCCAATTACAACTAAGAGCAGACAGAAAACATTAAAAAAATATATAGTCGCTAATGGGGATGGTTCACATTAAATTACCCTCTGACTTTATATTTTTATTACGTAAAATTGGGGATTTTCAGACACTAAATTGTTTTTTTTTTGTATTTTAAGCGTTAGTTTTATTATGGTTCGATTTTAAAATTATTTTTCCGATGACGTCATAAGGGACAAGTTTAAATTGCTTTCTTTGCCCAGAAAACAAAAATAATAAAGTAACTTTTATCTATATATAATCATAGTAATCTGTGTTACTATTTAAATGTCACTGTCATTACTTATTACGTCGTATCGTGATCATTTTAGTATTTTTTGTCGCTAGGCTTATAATTTTTTGTGTTCAACCATTATTATTTTCTACAGTTATCGTTAAATTTTTAAAGTGGTCTTTAGGGAAAATCTATGTTACAGAACTTAAATCAAATAATGTACAGCTAGATTTTTTTTACACCTGAATCAGGCAAACAGGCAGGCGGCCCACCTGATTGGATTTAGTAAGGTCAAATAAAGGTAAAACACATTTCTTACAAAATACAGGAAGATCGTACGTTGTTTGGAATTTTAACTAAACAGAAATGATTAGGGCCACTATTACTCGAAATGATTTTTCAAAAAGTTAAATTGAAAAAAAGTGAACAATCCCAATTAAAATTGATGGACCATTACCTGGCTCTGAGTGGGACGAAAAGTATGTTATAAAAAGTATTATCTTAGTAGTATATCTAGTTTATAATATTTATTTCTAAAAACCACAAATAAATTATAATTTAAATTATTTGTAGTACTTATGACTGAAAAATCGCTAGTTATATCAAAATACCTAGCAGTTTCCAAGTACATAGCATATATCTATGAAACTTTTTCAGTCATGACTATGACATCGATTGTAATTATTTAGTAAAAACGCAATGCCTATTAATTAAATGAATTTACTCTAAATAATAATATAGTTTAATTTATAACTTTTACATCTGATTATGGAATAAAGTTTATCGCGTTTGATGCCAAGGAGAAAACTAAGCATCTGAACATATGTAATAAAACCTCTACAAGTGGTTACATCTTTGATTTCCCGCCAAAAAGGTTAACTACCTTGGGAAAAACAAATTGACAGTTTTGTGACAGTGATACATGACACCTGACATTGAATATAAAATTAAATAAAAATATTGTTTCCAAAAAAATCAAAACATGTTTTTGTGTAGTACGAGACTACGAGTATGAGTTATTGTTTTATCCTTTAGTGTTTTATTAATTACTTGCTTCAATAAATTAATTTCCTGATTTTTAGGTTAAGAAAGAATATGAGTAAACGAAGCAAAGACACTACACAAAATTTAAATGAACCAGCAAAAAAAATTAAACACTGGTCTCTTGGACTTCTAGAATCAATGAAGGATCCTAAAAGCATCGTGAAACAAACGCAAAAGGTTGTTGTTATACGCGATAAATATCCCAAAGCAAGAATTCATTACTTAGTTTTACCTATTGACGATATTAACAGTATTTATAAATTAAATAAGTCTCACATTAGTCTTTTAGAAGAATTTGGAAAATTGTTTGAAGAGTTATTACAAGAAGAAAATACGCAATTAAGGGCCGGTTTCCACGCAGTACCAAGCATGCAAAGGCTTCATATGCATATAATTAGCAACGATATGGTTTCACCTTCTTTAAAAACTAAAGTTCATTGGAATACTTTCACAACAAATTTTTTCATTCCATATAGAGGTCAGTTTTGAATGGATGAATGAACAAATTCTTTTTTAGTTTTCTTGTTTTATTAAGCGATCATGTTATGTTATATTTCAGATATTCTAAAGGAATTAAAAGAATCAGGTAGTATAAAAAAGATATCAAATGACATACATAAGCAACTTATGATGACTCCTTTGAAATGCAATCAGTGTGAATTTCAACCTAAGAACATGCCCAATCTTAAAGACCATTTACTGTCTCATGTAAAATGAAACAATATATGAATTAAGTATGACATGCAGTTTAAGTGTATACAGAAATAAAGGATTAAACTGCATTACTATACCACTATTTAAACTGAATGAACTGTTAATGATTTTGAGGCGTGATGAAACAACTGAAGAATATATATAAACTACCGGCCCTGGCAGACACTGTCCTGCTCTGAAAAATAAAAATCCAGGACCCAGTCCCAGCGCCACCTACCAGTTCTAATTTTGGATTTACACCATCCAGGAACACACTAACACACCAAAACAAAATCGCTCCAGGTGACTAGGAGGATTCTAGAACCCAATATCAGCACCACCTACCAGTTTCAACAGGATAAAAGTATCTTATGTCCGTCTCCTGGTTCTAAGCTACCTCCCCACCAATTTTCAGCCAAATCAGTACAGCCATTCTCGAGTGATAAAGACACAGCTAACTTTTATATATATATATATATATAAGTTATATATTTTTTGTTCCTTATTCAAACTAGAATTACTATTGTCTGGTATTCCTCCTCCACATTATTATGGAAGATTTTCCATGTTCAGTTTCATAAAATTTAGTATACAATATAGACTCAATAAGGAAGACTAACATAAGAGTATAGATAATTAAAAAATATAATAAGTCTTGGCAATTCACAAAGCTAGGTGGGTTTTCCTTATGTGTTGATGACATTACTGTAGTATGTGTCTGATGGAAAAAACAGTTGTGAGTGTGCTGTCCAAACATAATGGCTTCTGATTTCACACACAGATTCATGTTTACTACAAATGCAGACTGTTACCTTTATAAATTGTAAGAACTTATACTAAAAAGCAAGTCCCTGGAAAGTTAAATTAAATAAACAAGTTTGGATTTTGATTGCACATATTTAATTGCTCTCTCCTTAAATATTAATATTTAACAGTAATCAGAAATTTTCTTTAAATTTTGTACATGAAATTTCTTAAAATAAAAATATTTTTAAGCATCCATCAATTATTTATTTTGTTCTCAATATAACTGTTACTTGATGAAATTATTTCTAATATAAAAAAAATCATAATTACTGGGTGTATTAATTTCAATACACCGAATTCAATTAAAACTGGCTACTTCTTTTCCATTACATTCTACTTCTTTGCTAAAGCAACAGTCGTGTTTGCTTACCAAATAGACACAATAAAGATCTTTATATCATTTCATAATGCAAACAAAGCAGAAATGTTCTAAAATACATATAACATGTATACTTTGTAAAGGGACATAATAGATGACAATATAATATCTTTTTCTAATATCACAAATAAAATAGTAATCAAATAAATGTGTATAGGTAAACTAGTCAAGATCACGAACAAGCTTATGTAGTAGTGTTTTTAATAACATTTTAAGTGTTTCTCATCAAACACAAATTTTACCAGTCTTATTTTTTGACCTGTAAGTCAAATGGATTTTAATTTGATATTATATATATAATTTATTACATTTTGTAATTTAAATCAAATTTGAACTAAGAATTTTAACTTCTAGTTAGATGAGTTTTATCATACAAAATGATTAAAACTTATTCTCAAGAAAATACTTTCAAAAATGTATTAATAGATAGTTTTGTAAGAGTCACATAAATTGACAGAACCATGAAAATGTTCATGTAAAGATATGCATTAAAACAAGAGAATAATTTTAAACACAAAAATTCATAGTAACTTCTGAAAAGGTATCTTCTCTGAATTAAAAACAAGAATCATGTGTGAGCCACTTATGTGGACACTATATACAAGGAATGATTCTCTTGGTACAGAACATAATAAAAGAACCCTTTTTATGGTGCTGTTCAACTCTTTATTTTCAACTTCATCTTTCTAACCCCTAGGCAAATTTATTCTTGAAACTGTATGCCCAATTTGAGCAAATGAATCCCTGAAAAAGCCCTAGCTCTCTCTAGTGATCTAAAATTAACTATTTTTGCAAAGTAGTTTATTTGCATGTGGACTGTCAGGATCAGTCAAAGAATTTGACAATACTTCACTATCTTCTCCTTCAGATGTGTTATAGATTGAAATGTTACGACGTTTAAAAGTCTTTTTAAAAACAGTAGAAGGTGTTGAACATTCTGAATCTAGACTTGTATTATCCAATGTAGAAAAACTCTCTTCTAGCAACTCTTGACTTGCAATTAAGTCACTATTATTTTCACTAGGAGTAACAGGTGCAGGCAATGATAGCTTAGTACACTTGATTGGAGTCCTTATATTTTCCAAGGATTTATTTTCGTCATCAAATATTTGGTTCTTCATAACCCTACCAGATCGCGCCATTAATACTTGTACTGGGTCATCAATACCTAGCTTTTCACATAATTTCACTGTTTGTGGATTCATAATTGGCTCAGAAGGGTAATTTTTGGGAGCTCCAGGATTATAGACTGGAGCAGTCTTTACAAAATCATTATCATCTATTAATAAAGTTCCCAAATGCTGTGCAATAGCATCCATCTCGTGTTCTGTTGGTGTAAAGTCATATCTAAAACCAACAAATAATAAATTCTTAAAAAATATTTTAATACAGTCCTTGCAAATTTCCTGGCCACCCCAAATTAGCTGTAGACATTTTTGCAATTCTTGATTTTGTATGAAAAAGTGTATATTATTTGCATAAAGTCCTCTATGGACAGAATATTATTTAATGCATAGAATCATCATTAAAAAGCTTATAATTATGCTATTATTACATTAGGACCTAATATAAAAAGTTGAGAGGCAGTTTCTTTGTTGGAAGATTTACCAGCCTACAAAATTGTGCTAATGCTCTAAGCACTGATTGCATGACAACCTTGAGAAAACTTATTTGTGTAAAATTGTGAATTCTAATAGGTTGGTTTTGAATGAATTTGTTGCTGAGGTAATTTTCACTGTATAGGATTAAAAATGTCTTAAAAAACTTATAAAACCAGCAAAGTATTTTGAAACCTAGTATTATAAATAACCTTAGGTGGTGTGGACCACTATTGATTAGGTGGGCAGGATATTAGCCTGTTACAAGCTATAGAAATGAATGACACAGCAGTCTGTGGATAACTAAGAACGACCACAAAGTTTAGACTAAACCACCATGTCTCAATTTGTACATGGTATTTCTTACTTACCTTTCATTTCCTCCAGGACCAGGCATATAACAGTCAATATTCTTCACAGTAAGTAAATGATTTGTGCTCTTCAACACAGCAAGCCATTCTAAATCATATTTTAATTTCAAATCTCCATCATAATCCTCTGGTATGTCCAATACCTGTAAATGTCTACGTTTGGGCAAACATTTGTCCAAAGCTAAAAACTTTGTCTCATTGTTTTCATCATGTTTTACAAGTGCTGCAAACTGGCAATGCAAATGAGCAGCAAACCAATAATCTGGTTTTAGTGTATGTAGAAGTTTTTCTGCTGGTACACTTCCCAATTGATTTGATTCTATATCATCTCTGAAAATGATAAAATGTATATTTAATGCAATGTAAATGTGAATTAAACTTTAATCGTAACTGTTCATCATAACTGGAAAAACATATATAATGGAAAAGTATTTTTGGTATATCAAGTATCATATTTCTATGACTTGTCCCTATCATACTCAAAATCTTTTGTGTAATTTTATTATAAGTGTCTTATATATAAATGTGGAAGGATTTTTTAAAAATTCTATAACTATACTTATGTAGATTTATTTATTACTTCTACATGGGCTTTTTTAAAAGCTAATGAGCCAGAAACTTTGTGTGTGGGTTCTTTGTAAAAAAGACAAACTTAGGATACATTAAAATATATCACATACTTGTCTGTTTGTTAAAATAGAAATTATGGAAATTTGTATCCGATATGAAATTAAACTAAAAGTGTGCAAAGCAGTATAAATTAAAACTAAAATGATATAAGTGATCTTTGTATATATCTTGTTTTAAAAATATTAAGTTTTACCTTAAAAATGGCTTTCTTCTTAACAAATTATTCTTATCTCCATAATCAGTGATTCCTCTGGGCCAATCATGAGAGAGCATAACTTGAACTTTATCTTTCAATTGACTCAGACGGAACACGTCAAATGATCTAATATGATACACTGTTCTTAACGAATTCTGATTGTAAGGCACACATTCCCAAAGACCTTGGTTGTAGTCACGGCCTTTGTATATCCCTGATATACCTGAAATATATTGAACAATATATCCAGTGAAAATTGCCCTGCTGAAGATTGCCCTGAATAATGCATATGTTCAGGTCAATCTTTTAAAATAATTTAATATAGGTAATAAAACTGTGTCTGGCATTACCTCCAATTCTTAAATTACCAAACTTTATAACCCCAGCTCTTCCAAGGTAATAAATATTTGGTGCAACCCAACCACCATAAGGCAACTCTTGTAGGTAATTTGATGCTTCATGATTTCCACCTATAAAGATTGTAAGTATTGGGGCCCGCTTCTCACCACTGTAATATCTGAAAATTAAATAAGATTTCATATTATGAATAAGTGAATCCCTATGGTTATGGTCTGGTGATCCTGAATGTCATCAAGTCATTGAGCCCCTTCTATTAGATGGACCTACCTGCTCAAGAACAACACCTTAATAATACATACATACATACATAACTTCATGCCAGGTCCCTTGCAGGATAGGCACGAACAACAGAGCACCACACAGGCTTATTCTTACACACCTCACTTGCTTCTTTGACATTCATAGCTCTTGTAATCTCTTAATAATACCTTAAGGGCAAATACCTTACTACCTGGGTTATGGGTTGTTTTGTCACCCCCTACAATAGGCCACTCGGCCTCACAAAATTGTATTCTTTCTTTGTTCGGTAAATGTATAGCTTTCTAATACAGGAATTTTAAGTAGTGGGGTGGTAAAGTGGGGAGCGGGGGAGGCACACTTGCCTTTACAACAACCCCTAAGGTCCGGCGATCACGATTTTTTTTTTTTTAATGAACATAACCTCACTTATTTTCACTGATTTTTTCGCTAATACTGCACTTCTATCATAGGTCCAAAGTTGAAATGTTCTTTCAAAGTTAAAAAAAAGCCATTAGTCAACATAAAAAGAGCCAAAATAACCAAAAACCAGCTTAATTAGATAAAAATGATGAAAAAAAACAATAGAGCACATTCATATACACTACAAGAGTAACCATTCAAAATGGCGACCAATAAAGACGATGGTTTTTTTTTTCGTAATAGCATTAATTTATGTTTAACCTATAAAAAAATTGTTCATCAATGTATTTAAAAATTGATATCATTAATATTGATTCATTGGCATATTAAAAACCACCTTGCTAGTCGTCCACTAAATTGATAAATAAAACAAATATTTCATGCAAGACTTTTAAGGCGTCATAACTGTTTGTGTGTATAAAAAAATAGTAAATGGTTACCAGTCGGTTCTGGCGCTTTGGTCTAAATATAACCTAACCAAACTGACTGTTTGTGTCTAAAATAAATAGTAAATGGTTGACAGTCGGTTCTGGCACTCGCCGGCAGCTTCCGTGGCACTTAATTTGTAATTATGTGTCAATTAAATTTGAAATTAGATTAGATACATTAGAATTCGAATGGTTACTCTTGCAGTGTATATGAATGTGCTCTATTGTGTTTTTTCTTCATTTTTATCCAATTAAGCTGGTTTTTGGTTATTATGGCTCTTTTTATGTTGATTACTGGCTTTTTTTTAACTTTGAAAGAAGTTTTCACTTTGGACCTATGATAGAAGTGCAATATTAGCAAAAAAATCAGTGAAAATAAGTGAGGTTATGTTTATCAAAAAAAAATTCACGATCGCCGGACCTTAGGGGTTGTTGTAAAGGCAAGTGTGCCTCCCCCCCTCCCCATTTCACCACCCCACTACTTAAAATTCCTGTATTAGATTGTTAAGTCGCAGCCCTTCGTTCCTGCAGGCATACTATCACCTGATATAAAGCTGACAAAAACTTTTTGTGGCATCAACTTTCACTAATCTTTTATTCATACACAGTTATTTAAACTCTATTACCCAACCTTTCTACAGAATATTTTCAATTAGATCATGATGAGCATGATGCAGAAGGAAGAAATACTAGTTTAGTCAAACAAAAACAATGTTTCTGTGATAAGAGTATAATGTACAACATCCTACAGATAAAGTCAAACACTTTTATGCACATAGATTGGAAGCCTTTTACTTACTTGTAAAAAGAGCACATATGCTGATATTTATCTGGTACAGCCATCGCCTTAAGATCATCACTGTTCCGTACTGATTGGAAATCTCCACAACATATAAGCAAATCCAATTGAATACCTTCTCGTTCTTGCAATGTTTCAATGCATTCATATATTCTCTCCAGCTCGCCATGAGCACATCCTTCTACAGCTATTTTCATTTTTATGGCCTTATTTATGACATTAATAGTAAGCCAGTATTTTGTTTTATTTATTTGTAAATAATGAAGACCAGCATTTCACTATGAATGAGACGATATACTGAATCTAAGTTTGCAAATCATGTAATACATACTTAGATTCATAGAAAATCACTGTATTTATTTATATTGGAATAATTGTAAAAACGTAAGTTAACTTTGTAACCCTTTTTAGATTATTCAATAATTATTTATACATATATTATAACCTAACAAACTAATTCTGTAATTCATTTCTTTTTTTTAATTTACGCTCATTGGTCTCCAACACAGACGTACTGTCTCGTTTTATGTTAACCTCCTGACGCCCGGGTTGTTCAACGCTTTCATAGAGTAAACGCCCAAAGTCCTTAAAAAAGGTTTCAATGGCGAAAACCCAAGACTTTGAACTTTAAAATTTTTATCTTACAGTAATCGCACAAGTGTGATATTTTTTTCCTTACATCAGGTGAATGAGGAAAAGCAAAAAAAGGGTAAAAATATATTACCTTTTGGTAGGCCTTTGGGTCAAAAGCACTAGATTACAAACAAGAAACTTTATCACATAATTTTTTTTTCAACTAACTTCAAAACGATTAAAATAAAATTTAACTTTAAAAACCAATTTAATAACAAATAATCCTTTAAAATTAAGAGAAATAATTATTTTATTATTATTTATTTAAAACATTCGAAACAATCATGATAGTCGTTATATAACCAAAGGCCTATTAAAAGATCTTAAAGTTTGAATTATGATCATTTTCACTATATCTCAGTCCATATAAAGTTTTGATGTAAACAGCAAATATAGTACATGAGCAACTATTTTTGATAAGCATATAAACACAAATCGTAGAGATTTCATGAATAAATTAAGATTAATTTTCACACTCGATGATCTTGTTCCATTTTAAGTCGAGAAAGACAAATTTCTTTTGTGTTTTTGGCACTGGTGCTTGGTCATACACAAGCAAAAACCTCGAATATACGTTCGGAGATATCACATTTTAAAAAGGTAGTAACTTAAAATTAGTAACAATGGTTAATGTTGGGGTACTTAGAATAGTACCCTGGGCATTAATTTGACGAAATTGGATTTAGTGTTGGGCTTTAATCACTATTTCATTGAAGTACTTTTTTAAGGACCGTGGGCGCTAGGAGGTTAATATACTTGTGGTTTATGGCTTGGCAACGCGTACTTCAAGGTACCGCCACATTATGGGACGCGTCCATCAACCGCGTCCGCACAATGCACACACCAGAACACCGTAACACACTCTCCAGATTGCTTTAGCTTCCTACGCCCAGGTTCACCTTGAAGTAAACGTCCATCCAGCTCTTAAAAAGTTTCCATGATGAAGCCCCAAGACTATGAACTTTAGAAATTGTAATATGTATGATTTTTTTTGTATCACGTGAAAAAGGACAAAAATAGATTACCTTTTGGTAGGCCATAGGATCAAAATCACTATGCTTAAAACAACATACTTGTTACGACATCCATTTTTACAACTACCTTCAAAAATATCAAAAATGAAATTAAACTTAAAAACCATTTTATTAACCATAATAAACAAAAAAAATATAAAAATGTATGTATGCTGGGACACATATTAGAAGTGAAACTTCAACGGACAAGTTGAAAAACGAATCACAACAGACAAGTGGAAAAATGAATTGCAACGGATAAGTGGAAAAATGAATCGCAACGGACAAGTGGAAAAACATTACTGCATATTGCTGCAAGGTTATTAATAAATGGTAACAGTTAAAATTGCAGAAAACATATGAAAAAATACAATTTCATACAGTTGTCATTGTTTTATTAACTCCTTACAATTATGAAGATGCTCATACACTACATACAGAGTCCAGTCCCAAAACTGAATCATGGGTTAGTGTAGTGGCTTTAGAGTTCCATAGGGTTCTGGGATATCTTGTATATTTTCAATCCTGTTTCACCATACATCTTCATGCCAGATCTGGTGCCCACAATTTGAACGTCCTGTCATATGAACACGTCGCTATATACTTGTTATCATACGATATGTCTGCACCCATTACCTGAAATTATTGTCAATAATTATTTATTTATATAGCTACAGGTCTGTTTCGGCTTAGTTGTATGCTATTTAAATTTAATAAATTTACGTATTGTAATAGAGAGTTATTAAATTAATTAAAAAGACTGGAAACACAAGTGTTTCTATAAATTTCTTTAAAAAGGAATTTATAAACTTTGAAGTTTAAAAGTCGTCGCTTTATTACATTATATTATACAATTTTGTATCAGAAACGAAGGTTTCTGTGTCTCTCGTCAATTTTTAGTTGGTTTATCTTTGTCTTTAAAGTATGAACTTAGATAACAAGTTTCATCAAAGCATGTTTATATTGAAAGCTGAGAAGTAGGAACAACCAAACTTGCATTTATTTATAAAAGCAGCTTCGAATTTAAACACTTGATGAATCTTGGTACCAATGTTATTAATGAAAATAAAAATATGACCCGAAAAAAATGAGTCAAGGAGGAACCATTAAAACCCAAGTAGATTAATACCTTTTGCTATTTATGTATACACACGCAAATATAAATTTTGACACTCGCCAATTTAAAAAAATAAAAATAATGTTATACTGGACTGAAATTTGTTAAGCACCCCATATGCAATATATTTATTGACACATTAAATCACTACATAGTATAAAACAAAGTCGCCTTTTCTGTCCCTATATCCCTATGTGCGCTTAAATCTTTAAAACTACCCAACGAATTTTGATGTGGTTTTTTCCAATAGATAGAGTGATTCAAGAGGAAGGTTTATATGTATAATACTAAGGCAACATTGCAATTTTAGAGGTTTCTATGTAGTGATGCCCGTGCAAAGTCGGAGCGGGCCGCTATGTTTTTATATTGCACCCGTGCGAAGCCGGGGCGGGTCGCTAGTTAAATATAAAATAGGTTTCATCAAATAAACATCTCGGTGATGGTCGTTGTATAGCGGGATCCTATACCATTACTTATAATCGTATGTTAAATTTTTAGAAACTGCTCAGCAACTGATTAGTGAAAATCTTACCCATAAATTCCTTATAAGGATTCTAGGTAGTAAAGTTATGTGAAAAGGCATTAAATTGGTGGCGCTACCGTAGCTAAAGTGCTATTGTTATTAAGTAAATGCTAAAATATTTATAAAATCAAACAATATAAAATCACTAGGGTATTATTAATTTACTTACTTAAGGGATGGCTAATCCTTTCTCAACGAGATTATTATAAGTAGGGCCCGTAATGTTTAAACCAAGCAACAACATACCTTATTGTCGTGTCCAGACAACGTCCTAAGCGGATGCCACGATGGGTTCGACCACAACTTCGCTGTCTTGTCGTATGAAGACGTCAGCAGGAAGTGGCCGTGACTACGTTGGTATCTGACATCTGTGGAAATAGATCTATTTATAACATTATAAAATTCTAAAAATGCCGTGTCTGTACATTGAAGATATTTAAAAAAAAGGAACTTGAAAACACCATATAAATAATGGAGAACATCACGCATTTTTGTTTGTTCGAGATTCATGTAAAAACGTTCATTGATCGACAGCAAAGTCTTAGATTTAACATCTTACTTCTTATTTCGGGAAACCCGCGGGAATTATTCTGGCGATTATTTAAAATGACCGGATTAAAAAATTTCGAATTTCAATGTGATTTTTAAACTGATCGAAAGCAATTTTATGTTGTGATAAATTGTATGATAGTTTCTATTCCCGGAATAAAATAATCGCGCATTTTCCGCGAGAATTTTCCCGGTACTGTTTTTAAGTACCTACTTTAAAGCACTACTGATGTATAATAATCTTATTATACATAAAATATAGCTGATTCGAATCCGATTTTTATTAAAATAATATGGTAATATGTACAAAAAAATGCATTGTATCCACTCTCATTTATATAGTCTATTCCAGTTGATTTTTTAAATAGCTTCAATGAGAGGAAAGATTTGTATTTTTGTGATGAATAAACTTAAAATCGACCGGTTTTATAAATTCTTTCACTATTAGAATGCTACATTATCCCAGATTAATATAGGCTATATTTATTACACGAAAGAAATAAAGATCCCTACTAAAACTTCAATACTGTAGCCCAAGGTGTAAAAAATATTGTGTTTGAGTGGGTCCCGGGATAGTTTAAGTTCACAATTAGACCCGGAAGATGGCACTGAAATAAGGTTCTACATATTTATTTTTTCAGGGCAGGACAACATCTGCCGGAACCGCTAGTATTATAGAAGAAGATTAAATACAGAGATATTTAATAAAGTGTTTAAAAGGACACAAAGATATATACGAAAGATTCATACTTACCACTTGTTAAATGCGTATGCGCCGGTATCGTGTACAGCGAAGTACGTCTACGTAAATCCCAGATCTTCGCCTGTTGAATAAAAATAATCTTCACCATGGAATAAGAACACTAGTCAAAGTCATGTCAGTCGTCCAGTAAAAAAGTAACTCTGAGAAGTTCTTATAATCTCCTTGACTAGATAACACCACATGTGATGTGACATTTTTGAATAGCCATAGTTTGTAGACAAGAAATCTTATAAAAATTGCATTGCGTGTTCTCCGTCATATAGTCAACTCCAGTATTTTTTTTAAATAACTTTAATATACGGACACGGTATGTCTAGAATTTTATATTATAGATTAATAAATTGGCTGTATTATGTCATACGATATGTATATTGAAAAGCTATAAAAGTTATTATTGTGGTTTGGATAACGTTACAGTTAACCAGGCAGGCTAACGCTAGGGCTAGTATAGTACTAGATTATAGAAACCCATAAAACAAATCAAATCAAATCATTTTTATTGAGAACTAAGTGTTACATAAGTCTTATTAAATATATCAGAACTTATTACTTAGTTGGTCTTTCATAGCATCGCAATATAAACTCACTTAACCTATCTCTGTGTAATATTCAAGTTTTTTATTTTATTTAACACAACCCAATCATATATATATATTAGGGTGATCCAAAAAAAATATTTTTTTATTTTCTTTTGGGTGAAAAAAAAATTCTGTGAAAAGATGAGCCCATAATGTTAATATTAAGATAGTCCTCATCGCATTTTTAAATTCCCATAAGAATAACACAGGAATTTTTTTTTTGCTTCTGATTTTTGTACCGTTCAAACGACTGGTTGAATGATAAATCGTTGTTCCAATCTTTATAGAGAATTGAACGCTCTACAAAAAAGGTCTGATAACATTTTTTTATTTATCCACGCGTTCAAAAGTTATTCAAGATCATCAAAGTTCAATTGTTCAAAAATTTGATCGAATTTTATAAATTACACCGAAACTGTTGGTTTCATTGTCAAAATAAGGATCATTTTTTTTGTCAAATATAATACAGTTCAGAAGGATTTATTTGAAGGCAAGCAGCGAGCGCCAAAACTAACTAATATTAATATTGTGGGCTCATCTTTTCACAGAATTTTTTTTCACACCCAAAATATATATATATATATATATATATATATATATATATATATATATATATATATATATATATATAAATCTTGTGTCACGATGATGTCGCCAATAAACTCCAAAACTACTGAACCGATTTCAATCAAATTTGCACACCGTGTGCAGTTTGATCCAACTTAAAAGATAGGATACTTTTTATACCGTTGGAACCGGTAGGTGGCGATGAGATCGGGTTCTAGAATCCTTCTAATCACCGGGAGCGATTTTGGTGATTTTGTATTTGTGTCATGAAACAAAGTCTTTTAGGAATTCAAAAAATATGGCGCTACGAAGTTCGCCGGGCCAGCTAGTATCTTCATAATTATCTCTCATTCCACAAGCCTGCTTAGTTAGTGCTATGTTATAAACTTTCATAAAAGGAATATTAACCTGATGGTCTGCAGCCGCAGTGGCCAATTGGTGCCCTGCAGGCGACCAGTCCACGCCCAGCACTGGGCCGAGGTGCCCTTCAAGGAACATCACGCACCTGCCCGTGCGCAGGTCCCAAACGCGACCGAACGCATCCATACCCCTTATAAAAAAAAAAACAAGAAAGCTGTAAATAGTTTTAAATTATATTTCAATTGAAATAAATCAAAATGGAATTGTATAGTTAAGGTAATTATTGCATTTTATATAGTAATATAGTTAGCATATGTTAGGTAAGAATACTTACCCAGTGACAGCGAGTGATCCGTCACCTTGGAATGCTATACTGTAGACAGGTTTCGCATGCCCCTCCTGATGCAATACTTCAGTAGCTAGAAATATTCAAAACTAGGCCTTTACTCGCGACTTCGTTCCCGTAAATTATCCACAATTGCTGCGGAAAAACCATCCTATGTATTTTATATCAAACAGAGATGACCCCATTCAGCTTCGCTCACATAAATTTCAAAATTATACATACTTATTAGTATTGATAAAACAAAATCAATTAAAAAAAAGGTTTTATATTTGCAAGATGCAAGTTTCTACATGGAATCATAGCTATGAAAAAACACAGACAATTATAATTACATATATTATTAACATTAAGTGTATGTTATTTTTTTAATTAAAACAAGCAGTAAGTGGGATATATATATATATATATATATATATATATATATATATATATATATATATATATATATATATATATATATATATATATATATATATATAAAATTATCAAAATTATATCACACAATAAGCATAACAAATAATACCTACACAGCAGGAAGGCAAGTATGAGGTAGATGAGTAAAATTAAAAAATAAATTAGATGAAGTTACATAATAAGGGTTCACTGAATGAGATAACAAAGACCTATATCTTGACGAATGTCAGAAGGGGGTTGAACAAGTGATTAAAATAAAATAAAAACTAATACACAGATTTTTTAAAACTTTTCATACATTTGGTAATGGTTAGACACACACACACACACACACAAACCACTCAAATATAAAATTAATTGAAAAGTAAAACTTTGTACTCACCAGACTCTAAATCCCATAACCTCCAGGAATTATCGAAAACCGTTGTGGCCAAAAACCTTCCTGAAGGATGAAATTCGACTCTGGACACACGGGAAGGGCTGTGGCCTTCCAACGAAGCCATCGGGCCTTCACTGCAATAATGGATTTATTAAATAAATTACCTAACGCATACAAGAATTACATACAGTCAACAATGTCAGAAAAAAGAATCCTGCACTTTTAGAGGGCACTACCAGACGTTCCTTGAACCAACATTTATTTATTTAAACACATTTTTAGACCAAATAACTGAAAAATTGAGTGCTAACAGTTTTATTTTCAATTTCATATTCAAATAGAATATTAGAATTAAATTCAAGTGTTGCTAAAGTTACGAAAATCGGGACTAATATCTGGCTATCCAGTTGAAAATAAAATAACACTTTAAAATACTGTGGTTTTCATTCCTAATATAGCTTCTAAACTAATAATAATATAAATCGGAAAGTTATTTTGTTTGTACATTTGAATTTTTCTTCTTAAGGTCATGAGAAGGAACTTATTATTATGAAATTGTGTATAAACTAACTTTCGATTACAGGGATTAACATAGATTTTTTGTCTTGGAAAATGGGATGGATTCTGTGGAATACGGATTCAATAATTACCCCCATCAAATTGAATGAATTATTTGCTATCCAAATTTAATATGGTGTGCTCTCAAAAAAGGAATAACCATGGAACATTGTTTATTTCAAAATAAAGTCGATTGCGTGTTAGTTTACTCACAGTAAAAAAATTCATACAGGTAATGAATATCCACTATTTTATTTTAATGGACTATGGAACCTTAAAAAAATATATTATGATTTGATATGACTTATAAGTTATGACTGACATTTGAGGATATCTAAAAAATACTACACCTGGAAAAATTCCACAAATGCACTGTACCGTCGTATGCGCACGACGCCATTGTGCATATTTTGGAGGCCCCGTCTTCCTCCACCTCCATCACATCTTCACTATGCGTCTGACTGTTTTCCTTCGCTTCTTTTATCTTTTAAAGGCAAAATATTATGGATTTAAACATCAAGTTTTAAATAGCACTATCATTGATCTTTGAAATTTAATTGTAAAATTAGGTTTACAAAAACAGAACATACACAGTTATAATCACACTTTTCTATTTGTTTTTTTTCTTTAAAACTGTGGACAACAATAAAGATATTTATATTCCAATACACATAGTAGGGATGCGGCCACATATTACGGTAAATTCTAATATTTTAGGTACAAAAGGATTATCACTAACTTTTATATTGTCATAATATAAATAATTTTAATTACTTTCAAACAACTATTAATGCGCTATTTGACTGCTTTTGCTTGTCCCTACTTATGTGTCATAAGTAGGCACGCTCGTATAAAATCTATGAAACTACAATGTTCTGTAAGTTTTTAAAAAGAATATCAATTGGTTACATTGTCAGTTCATCCATTCTCATGTAAGATACTGAAGAGGTTTGGAGAAGTTTAAGTTTATATAAATACTAGGATATGCCGGCGACTTTGTACACGTTTGGCTTGAAATTCCCGAGACACAAAGAACCGCAACATGCATTTAAAAAATAATGTGCGCTATTATTTCAGTCAAAAAGTGTGTCGGAATAAACTAATTTTTATAAATTTAAACAACTACAAACCGCTCCCGGGAAATTTCCCGCGGTATTCCCGGGATAAAAATATCACATATTTTATTATATAACATTTGGGATTCTCAGGATAAATAGGAGCGCAGATTTCAATTCTGAGAATTTGCTGTCGATTAGCGAAAATCGCATCAAAATCGGCCCAGTAGTTTTATGCGAATTCCGAACAAACACACAAGAAAGTTAAAAAATGCATCGTGTTCTCCATCGTTTATATAGTCTACTCCCGTTGGGTTTTTGAAGTTATACTTCTTTAGGCGCGTTAGGGAAAAATGATGAGAGTAAATTTTTACGATGCGCGCACACACCGTCACACGAAAAACCTACACCGTGAAGTTAGTTATAGTCAACCGACACCCTGAAGTTAGCTATGGTCAACATTTTAGTTTTAAAGTTATACTTTTACGATGCGCGCGCACACTGTCACGAAAAACCGACACCCTGAAGTTAGCTATAGTCAACCGATACCTTGAAGTTAGCTATAGTCAACATTTTAGTTTTTCTATTGTTAGTGTCGTTTTTTCTACAAACGTAGAATAAGGCAAAAGATAAAAATTTTGAAAAGATTTTTATCTTGATACGCCAAAGAAGTATAACTTCTAACGCGTGTACATAAGTACACACGCACACACACACATTTTTTAATAGTTTCAATGTACCCACACGGCATGTTTAGAATATTATAATATTACAAATAGGTACATATAAATTATTATAAACACCCACTCTTCTTTCAAAATGTTCCGGAATAACAGCTTTTGGATGGAAGGTGGCGCTGCTGACATTGCACGTGTGGCCTTTCAAAACCTGAAGCAGGGTGCACTCGGGAACTGACCACACCTTACTCAGTCCGGACCTAAAATTGTTATAATTATAATATAATAATATATATAATACCAGCACATATGTATATTTATTATATTATTTTTTAAAGTGCGCGCCACGGGTAAAGTACCTCGGAAAATATTGGAACTAAAATTTTTAGTTCTGTCATTTACCAGGATTTTGTTCGTAAACAAAGCAAAAAATAAATTTATGGCTTTAATTATAAAATATTTAGTTTTACAGATAAGCAGAGTAATTACTCTAGCAGAATTATGTACGGTCATCGCGTCAGCCGATTTTTTTTTATTGTAGCGAGTGGTACAGACGTTTCTTATTGTTAAATTATATGTATTATTATAATAATAATAATAATAACCGCAGGGGGGCTTTGTGGCGAAGCCTTAGGTGAGTGGCGACACCTCGTACCTGACTCCGGGGGCCAAGGCAAGGCCCCCGCCTCCGTGCTTGCCTTAGCCAGCCGGCACGGAGTGGAGATCGCTAGAGCTAAGACTCAAGCTCCAGGGGTGGAAGTGATAAATGGCCTAACGTCGGAAGTAGCTTCGGTGAACCTGCAGCCCACCTCTCTACACCCCTTAGCCACTCACAGCCATGTTGCCCCTGCCTTCTATGGCATTGTTAGGGGCCCATGCAGGGAGTGGCGAGTCACCGTCTGCCCATTTTTCCATGTTCCCTGAACATTGCGACGGGCAGACGCCATAGTCCCCATATTCCCAGACCGCTAATACCACTAACAATTCACCCCAATAGCCCGGTACTTTCTCTTCTCATTTCCCGCAATAGTCCTACACTGTCCGGGGCTTGTCCTTGGGTGCATTATTGTATGGTGTAGACAGGGATAATCGCCGGTCAGTGTCACGCCACATTTACATTAAATTTGTCAAGGGGCCTCTACGTGTTGGCCTCCCCATGGCCCCACGCAAGCCCTGCAAAAGTCCGGGCCATTTTTATGGCCCGTGGACTTGAAAGACATACAAATAATAATAATACATTTTTATAGAAAATGCTATAAAAAACTGAAAAATATTATCTTTGAATAAATAAAAACGAATTGACAGTATAAAAATAATATCTTTTTCATAAAAGAATATACATATTTTGTAAAAAAAAAATGTAAACTATTTGGTAATAAAGAAATATTCAAATAATTAAATAGAAAAGTCATATACAAAAGATGAAGAAATAAAGTGATATTATTATATCTTAGATACTACAAATCGTGATGACGTTTCTATCTCTAGAGCTTTAACCACCAGCATTTTTATTATATTATGCAAATAGACTGAAGCTAAGGAGTAAGGTATTAGTGACTACCACAAACTACCAAATATCCACTAAAAACTAAACACAATAAAGAAAAGGTAATGTAGAAGAATTAACAAAGCCAATGTGCATTATTTATTAAAACAAGAAAATATAAATTGTAAAACTTACACATTCAAAACCAATCACTATGTAAGTGTTGGATACATTGAGGATATTATTTCATATATGTATAGTAATTATATAAAACAACTTACCAACTAGATGTGATCAACATTTTACTATCGCCACTGAAGCGACAGAAACTGATAGGCCGCGTGTCACCGATCTGAAAACAAAACATAACAATTATTTGGCCAGTGTTACCAATTAAATGCAATTTTCACTGAATTAGATTATTGTATCCAATGAAGTACTTTTTACAGTGTTAAAATTCTAAATCTTCCTGAATAACCTAATTATACAACTTAATCTCCTAACTAAAATACCTTCACGAGGTTTTATTGTTTGCTTTTTTTGGATGACATCAGCAGTGAAGTAGACGGCCTGCCTGGTGGAAAGCAGTTACCATCGCCAACACCAATGTGCTGCCACTCTCTAAAGGGCGACTGGAACGTGGCCACTAATGGCCGGAACACAGCCCAAGTTTGTTATGGCAGCAGACTCTAGACCAGGGATGAAAGGTATCCAGTCGGGCAAATACCCAACCACCTGGCTGTGGGTTGTTTTAGCGCCTCATACGACACGTCACCCATGTAAACTGGCAAAATGGTCCACCTGATGGTAAGAGGTTACATCATTTGACATATGCAAGAAGTACCCCATATTGTAGGGCGGTGTCAATGCCTTGTTATCTTCATTTTGTAAATCATAATTTTAGTACCTGACTGCAGTATATAGAAATGGCTGATGCTTTCCTCTGAGAGTCTTGTTTTGCTGCTGCCCTGACACTTCCAGCTAACTTCAACTCTTCACGAGCTTTATTTAGTCTGTAAAAACAACTTTATGATTGTAACAATAATGGCTGATATAAGAAGCTATGCTAAGAGTTAGTGACTAGTTAGTATTTTTCAAATTATGTAGCATCTAATCCTGCTATATGCAAGCATCACTTATTCAGGCAGTTCTTTATCAGATATGAGTTTATATAGTTAAGACTATGTATATTAAATAATTTTAATTTAGGTAGAAAATTAGTTTGTGTATTTTATACTCTCCTTTGTGAAACAAGACCCTATATATTTTGGGTTTTTAACACCATACTTGCCTAATCTTAGCCCTTGGTAGTGAGTACTTGGCTATCCATATCCTAGCCTCCCTGAGTTCACTAGGACCTTCATGGTACCAAGTACCTTCGCGGCCTCTGTCCCTCTCTATACGCGCTTCTTCTTCTTCTAGCTTTTTGTGGATTGCATCTTCTCCAAGACTGACAAAAGAGATGAAATGATAAGAAATTATTGAATTAAACTATCATCCTAAAAAAAATCCAAAAACATGGCTAAATTTTGCAGATGATATGTCATCAGTGATAAATCTCGAGACAAAAATTAGTGTGGCAGAAAATAAGAAACTATTTAAGGGAACCAAAACTCTTGGGAACACACTAAGAAAAAATATCTAAATTAAGAATATATATTAGTTTTATTTTTTGGTTAATGGATGAAGTGTATATATTCATAAGAATACTGAAAAGTGAAAAAGATTTTGTTTGTATGTTCATTTCCAATGGTCGTAAAAGTAAATCTATTGTTAAAAACGTAGAATGTAATTTTACCTTTATAACAAAGATGATCAGAAAATCTGTTGATTTTCATAGTATACAGGTTGTGTACGTCTAATTGCATGAATAGCCTTAATAATTGTTATCTGTAAACATCGCTTCTTATTTGACTTAAAACTTACTAGCTTAGTAGATCTCTCAGTCTGACTCGTCTTTCAGCTGGACCTTCCCCAAACAGACAGACAGGCTCACCAAGTTGTCGAAGACTTCTGCGTACCTACAAATGACATTAAAATTAGTTTATAAATGATACTGTAAGATGTTAAATAGGAAACGACTTTTGAAATATGTTATAATGAAAATCACTATACCAAAGTGCATGGTATACTGTATATAAGTTATACAGTATAAGTTATACAGTAAGGTTATTGCCAGAAAACTATATCTCACATGTATGGGTTATTATGATTACAAATTAAAAATAATTACATCCAAGGAAGACTAAGACAAAAGAGCAGGAAATGAAAAAATTAAGATTAGTATAATATTAGTCAATTGGTGCATCATGTGAAGGGTGTTAAAGGAAAAATACATCAATACAAAACTCTTAAATTTTGTTATTGGCAATTTTCTGCTGTGAATTATTGGAGAAAATAATTGTTATTTATATTGATAAAAACTTAAGATAAAGAAATAGTAGCTTCTGATTGGTTGATTGTTATTTGTTCCGAACAAATATTGGATTAAAGCTGCTTTGTATAGATTTGTTGTGTTATGGACAAAACACAACAACACAATTTAAAGGCACTCAAATGCTACATATTAGTACACCCAGTTATCCTATCTAAGCATGTGTTTTTGGCATAGGTAGTTTTGCTTTTATACCCCATAAGTGTTATTAGAACAGTTATAACAGCTATAAAGCATATTAATTGTTTTTTATTAAAGTATAACATTAATAGAAATACCTCATCATCATCAGTGGATACATTCAGCTGCCTGGCCTTTCTACGTCTTTCAAATTCTTCAAGCAGGGCCTTCTTATCCCTGGACATTTCATCCTCCAGCTCCATGTATTCTACAAAAATCAATATCTAATGCAGTGTAATTGGATGCTAGTATTTACTTTATTGGGCCACCCTAGTTTGATTACTTTTAAAGATTATTTAGAACACTTCTTTGGTAATATATTAAGATGGCCTCTGTGGTCTAGTCATTTAAGTGTTAGCACACTTAACTTGAACACAGATATGCCAGGTTTGTACTTATTATGGATAGTTAAAGAAATTGATACTTGTCAGGCCAGAAGCCTATGAAATGTACATAAATAAACCTTACCACTTGATATCTGTATATCACCCAGCTCCTTCCCGCCAGTGTCTTCAACTCCCTCCCTGACAGCGGCTGCGATGGCTGCCAGACGGGCCTTCTCCTGCTCCTCCAGAGACCCATAGTGTACTTTGCTTTTTTTCGCCGGCAAAAGATCTTCGTCATCGGACATTTTGAGGTTATGTTTGTATTTTAAATCGAATTTTATTCCTACAACGCAATTGTATGCAATTTTGTATATAAATAGGTGCTGCTTACCAAGAAATTGTTTGTGAAATAGGTAAATTAAAAACTTGTTGGTAAAGATAATGTTCTATGCAATCAAAACACTTTGTAATTGAATTTGATAGAGACACTAATAACAAATTGTTGGAGTGCGGAATAGTTATAGGGCGCATTTATTTATTATTTGTGGTATAATATAAAGTCAATTTTGGATTGTTATAAAACATCCTTCTAAGTTTCTTACCTATATTTAAAAAAGTTTTAATCTTTTTATAATAAATAAAAGCGCCTTGTAACTATAACCCACCCGCGTAGTTACTGGGTAAAATTATATGTTATAACCTACCTATTTATTGACATGAAAATTGATTGCTTTATTATAAACCAGTGTCATAACAGTCAGTACAATTATTTTTTCTTAGAGATTTTTTGCATTCTATTAGTAGGTACGTATTGCAGTAGATGTCACTGTTCTCGAATTGAACACAAAATCAAAGAAAATAATATGTTTCGTTATACGCAGTTGTTTTAATACTTGTTTAAGAAATATTTGATATGTTTTTATGTTTTTGCAAGCCATGTCAGCTAATAAATATATTTTAAAGTGTGTAAATTCTATTCCTCACCTTTTTCAAATTATTAAGCTTTTTTTAACTTTAATTACTGGATTTTTGAACAATTGTCGATTTACCAAAAACCTATTTCAAAGATGTCAATTATGTCAAACCAAAAAGACATTCCGATCGATACGAGTTACATTCGTGAATGTATGTACTTTGTTTGTGTTTTGATTATTTTTCGATAACTTTGTTTGATTCCTGGACTCCGAAGACTTCGCTTATCGCGTTTACTAGTGTTGTGTGATCACGTTGGACTTACGCATGTACCCTGAACACCGATTTGCCTAACGATTTGTTCTCTGATGACTTGTATTATGGCTTTTTCTGAAAGAGGTTGTTCTGTGCTCAGATGCGGTAAAACTTGTAAGTAAATCGTAACGGTACCAGATTAGATGTGGATACATATGATGTTGTGAAAATGTATGCATTTGAATATTTTAATAAAAGGAAACATAATAAATCACGCTACCGCTAAATTGTTGTTTTATTTACTAACAAATAAACAATAAACATTTTTTGGAAAGGCTTTTGGGAATTGCAGGAGTTAAATTATTAACTCCCGCAATTTCCAAAAGTCTAATATAAAAATCAAAATAATACTAGACCCCCTGGACTGTTTTTGCCGTTGAATAGTGTCGTATACCGATAGAGTGCGTTAGTATATACATTATGACTGTTGACTCTATACCAGTATATATAAAGTACTCTGTGTTATAAACTGTAATTTCAGTAATTTGTAAATAATAATTTATCCGTAGACATTATGACAATATTGACAATACACATGACAGTAACGAACAACATAACATGCATTATTGATTATTCTATGATAATGACCAACAGTGTCATAACAGTCAGTACAATTATTTTTTCTTAGAGATTTTTTGCGTTCTATTAGTAGGTACGTATTGCAGTAGATGTCACTGTTCTCAAATTAAACACCAAATGAAAGAATATAATATGTTTCATTATACGCAGTTGTTTTAATACTTGTTTAAGAAATATTTGATATGTTTTTATGTTTTTGCAAGCCATGTCAGTTAATAAATATATTTTAAAGTGTGTAAATTCTATTCCTCACCTTTTTCAAATTATAAAGCTCTTATTAATTTTAATTACTGGATTTATGCTGAATTGCCGATTTAACAAAAACTTATTTCAAAGATGTCAATTATGTCAAAACCAAAAAGACATTCCGATCGATACGAGTTACTCTCCTGAATGTATGTACTTTGAAAGTGACAGGTGCCCAAGTGTGAATAGCTCGTGTTTGGAATCCTTTCCGCGTTATTTAATTGTTTTTCTGAAAATCTCAGGATTTGTGTTGTCTTTTTGTGTTGGTGGTGGTATTTATCTATTTAAGTATTGGTAAGTATTAATATAATTTACAATGTCGTTCTCTGTAGGAGAAAATGTCCCCCCTGATAAAGGGAGGTCTTCTCTCGACAGAGAAATAGATGAGTTGGCGGTTTCAATTCGAACTCCAGATAAAATTGGCCAAAAACGATCCTCTAATTTAATTAGCCATGATACTCATGAAAAACGCGGCACTCCATGTCCCGCATCTGCTTCCGTCCAACACACGTACACCAGACCTGGGTACGAGCCCTCCTCTGATCTGAAGTATTCGGAAAATGACTGTGGTCCCTTTGCTGTTGTCGTATCCCGTAACACAGAGAATGACTTGCCCAATCTTACTAATACCATGAAAACTCTCAAAATTGCTCGTATTATTTATAACAACAATGTCCCTGGAGTTGATGAAATTCGCAATACTGGCAGAAACAAGACATCCGTATATTTCAAAAACTACCAAGATGCCAATTCCTTTGTGTCCAATCCTTTATTATCCAGTAATGACCTCTCTGCTTCCATTCCACGTTATCAAGTCACCCGTATGGGTGTTGCTCGTAATATCCCACTCGATTGGACCTTAGAAGATTTGGTGACAACAACTGAATGCAGACCAGGGCTACCATTAGTTATAAAGGCAAGAAGACTCAACAGGAAAAAACGCATAGAAGGAAAAACTGTATGGGAACCCACAGGTACTGTTGTTTGTACCTTCCTAGGGCAAAAATTACCAGAGCGAATTTATTGCTGCAACATGTCCCTGCCTATTGAACGCTATACCTTACCAACTATTCAGTGTCACAAGTGTTGCCGTTTTGGACATGTTCGCGATCAATGCCGTTCCAGTCCTCGTTGCTCTCGATGTGCTGGTCCACACGATTCACTATCCTGTAAAGTTCCGGATGACAGAATTTCTTGTTTATTCTGCTCAGGCAACCATTTAGCCATAGAATCTAAGTGCCCAGAACATTCACGACAAAAGTTAATCAAGAATGCTATGTCTGAGGCAAATATTAGCTACAGTGAAGCAGCTTTGGCATTCCCAGCAGTTCGTACTCCATATGCAGATATTGTAAATTCTTCCTTCCCACCAAGACCAATAGATCATAGCAAATTTCGCTCCTATCCAACCTTCCCTCAATCTAACCCTAATGATCATGCTCCAACTTCTTCTTATAAAAAGACAACCTATATTGAGAGACGCCCTCGACCTGCTCTGGGAAAGTCTTATGATTCCCATGCCCACTCTGAAATTACATCTACCCCTTCTTCATCTATGCCTAATGGCTGTGCTTTGAGTAACCAATCCCAAAATAATTTAATTTCGAGTGAAAACTTATCAGAACTTTTATCTATGACATTAATAAATATATTCTCCAAGTTTGGAGAAGTTCTACCGTACAACGTTCTTCAATCTGTCCAATCTATAGTTAGTACTCTTTTACACACTCTCTCCAAAAATGGCGAAGTTTCTACAATAGAACTGCCACAGTGTAATGAATAAAAAATATGAAATTATTCACCTTTTAAATGAATACAACCCCCTCGTCTTTTCCATCTCTGAGACATGGTTAAAACCTGGTTCCCTATTTAGGGTTCCGGGATATTCATGTCTGCGAGATGATAGAGATGATGGACGTGCAGGATGTGCCATTCTTGTTAACAGAAAAGTAATTTTTTCTCAAATCCCCCTCCCTCCACATTCTGTTGGCCTCAATATTATTGCTATTCATGTTCTAACCTATAATATTACTTTTGTTTCACTTTACATTCCTCATCCGAACCCTGAGGTCCTTCACGAATTATCCTCTATTTTATCCTCTATCAAAACTCCTCTGATTATCCAGGGAGATTTTAATATCCGTCACACGTTATGGGGTGTTCCCTTTTGCGACTCTATCTCTCCGCTATTTCTGGAAATATTAGATAATTTAAATTTGTGCATACTAAATGATGGGTCTCCTACCCGCAGAGTTTCACCTACTCAAAATATTAGTGCTCCAGATTTAACTCTTTGTTCTCCTTCTTTATCCAGTAAACTATCATGGACAGTTCTTTCTTTTACTTTCGGTAGCGACCATCTCCCTATTTTAACGTCTTTGTCTGATTCGTCTCCCCCGGCCCTAACATGCCCTCCTCTTCTAAAGTATAGACTTCATAAAGCCAACTGGGAAAAATTTTCGTCATTAGTTCAAATTAAAATAGATTCCACCCCTTCTATATCCCAGGATAATTTACTTGCTACCTACTCAGAATTTATAAACATTCTTTCCTCTTCTGCGGCAGAATCTATTCCTTTAAAAAACTCTGCTCGTTCAAAAATCCCCTCCCCAGCTTGGTGGGATTCAGAATGCTCTAACATTGTTAAGCAACGTAATCAAGCAGAATCGAAATTTACCTGTAACCCTACACTATCAAATTTTTTAGACTTTAAAAGAATATTTGCTCATTCCAAAAGACTCCTTCGTAAAAAGAAACGCTCTGGTTGGCAAACATTCTGCGAAAGTTTATCCCCCAGAACGCCTGCATCCTTGATATGGAGAAAGATAAAAGCATTCCGCAAATCACAATCCGATTCGAATCCATCTACAAATGATCCCTCCTGGCTGTTTGAATTTTTCAATAAACTTGCTCCCCCTTTTGTTCCAGCCAAACCTTGTCCTCCCGACATCTCTCCTTCTGTTTCCGACCCAATGAATTCGGATTTTTCTTTTGCCGAGTTATCATGTGCCCTAGACCATCTTCGAGATTCGGCTCCAGGCATAGATGGTATCCCTTATTCTTTTATTTCAAAATCTTCTATATCTATTAAACTGTACTTCCTTAAACTAATTAATCTCTTCTTTCAATCTGGTTTTACCCCTTCTTCTTGGAAAATTCAAATTGTCGTACCAATATTAAAGCCAGGTAAAAACCCTTTGGATCCAAACTCATACCGCCCTATCGCCCTCTCCTCAGCTTTAGCAAAAATTTTCGAGCATCTCATTAAAAATCGTTTGGAATGGATTATTGAGAATCGTGATCTTTTACCTAGAAGTCAATTTGGGTTTAGAAGAGGAAAAGGGACTATGGACAGCCTAAGTCTTCTCACCACAAACATCCGAGCTGCATTTTCACGCAATGAACATGTTGTTGGTGTATTCCTAGATATATCATCTGCATATGACAGTGTCAATCTACGTTTACTCAGGCAGAAAATGCTCAAGCTGAGTATTCCAGTAAGAATGGTAAACATCATATGCGAAATGTTCATGGAAAGATCCATCATGGTACGCTCCGCTGATGGTAGTGTATCTTCTCCTAGGCTTGTGTGGAAGGGTCTTCCCCAAGGATCTGTCCTCAGTCCTATCCTTTACAATATATACACTGCAGATTTAGATACCACCGTCAACTGTTTTTGCAACATATTGCAATATGCCGATGACATCGCTTTATATGCCTCATCGAAATCATTCTCAGATATTAACTCTCGCTTGAACTCTGCTCTCCATTACCTTAACTTGTGGCTTCAAGATCATGACTTATCACTTTCTCCCTCTAAGAGTAATGCAGTTATTTTTTCTCGAAAAAGAACTTTCCCTACCCTCGATATAAACGTGAACAATAATCCTATTGAAGTTGTTCATTGTGTGAAGTTTTTAGGCATGTATTTAGATTCAAAGCTTACAGGTATACCCCATCTCAAGTATGTATCTGAGAAGGCAGAAAAAAACATTAATATTCTTAGAGCTCTCTCTGGAGTTAAATGGGGATCTCATCCTTATAATCAAAAACTCTTGTATAATGCAATAGTTAGGAGTCACTTTGATTATGGGTGCTTCATTCTAGAGCCTTGTAATAAACTTGCATTGACCAAAATTGACCGTATTCAAGCTAAATGCTTAAGAATTATCACAGGCACCATGAAATCGTCTCCAACTAATGCTCTGCAAGTCGAATGCCATGAACCTCCTTATGCCCTGCGTAGACAGTTGTTTGCTGACCGATACTTTTATAAAGCTCTAGAGCTGTCAAATCATCCCATTATTGAAAGCCTTAATATTCTATCTGACCTAACTTCTTCCTCTCCCTATTGGAATCACAAAAGCCTACCCCTGCTAGTTAAATCTTATAATAACTACAAAAACCTCTCAGCTCCAATTTTTCATGATTATAGGCTCCCTTTATTTGAAATTAATTTTAATATGCTGCTGTTTCAGCCTAAAATCATATTCAAATTTGGTATTGAAAAACATAACCCTGTTGCTAATGAATTATTCAATAGTATTTTACTTGAGAAGTGGCCTGACTGGATTCCGATTTTTACAGATGCCTCTAAATTAACCTCAAATGGTCCTGTTGGTGCAGCCGTATGGATCCCCAAATATAGAATCATCCTCAACTATAAAATCCCCCCCTATAGCTCTGTTTTCACAGGGGAGTCTATTGCTATACTTGAAGCTTCTCTTTATGTTGAATCACACAGTATTGACAAAGCGATAATTTTCACTGATTCCTTGAGTTGTCTACAAGACATTTCAAAGTCTCCTTTCCGATCTAAAGATATATCCCCTACCTCCCTGCAAATTAAAGCTGCTCTCTGCCGTTGCTATGATATGGGTTTAGATGTTGTTTTAGCATGGATCCCCGGTCACTCAGGAATCAGTGGAAACGAGACTGCTGATAACTGTGCCAAACTTGCTATCTGCTCAGGTTCCGATAAATTCAATAAATGTTTCCCTAGGGACCTTCGAGCCATGTCCAAATCACAAATGCTCAACTCCTGGAATGATTCTTGGCAACGATCCCGTCAATCTACCGGCAAATTTTATGGTGAAATTCAACCCCATGTATGCCAGTCCCCATGGTTCTTTCGATTCCGCAATTTCCCCAAAAAGATTACTTCTGCCATTATTCGCCTAAGATTAGGACACATATGCACCCCAGTATTTTTGGCTAAAATCAGGGTACGGGATCATTCACTGTGTGAATGTGGCCTTGACGAAGGAACATTAGAACATATATTCTTTTTCTGCCCAAAATTATCTACGCCATTATATGACCTTCTCCCCCCTGACATTCCTCGTCCCATTAATATTAACTTCTTACTAACCTTAGTATATAGTAAATATGTATATATCCTATCTAGATTTATATCGCTTAATAATATATTTTTATAAGTATTTAGTCTTATATGACCGTTTGTGTTGTTTTGTCCTCAGGTTTCCAGAACAAGAATACCGTCCATCAAAATTTATCTTTTTTTTTATAACTTCCGATATTTAACACCTGTCGCTTTTACTCTGACATTGGCAAAATCAATGCCAAAGGCGTTGGAGCCATAACCCACAAGAATAGAATAGTATGTACTTTGTTTGTGTTTTGATTATTTTTCGATAACTTTGTTTGATTCCTGGACTCCGAAGACTTCGCTTATCACGTTTACTAATGATCTGTGATCACGTTGGACTTACTCATGTACCCTGAACACCGATTTGCCTAACGATTTGTTCTCTGATGACTTGGATTATGGCTTCTTCTGAAAGAGGTTTTTGTGTGCCCAGATGCGGCAAAACTTGCAAGTAAATCATCGTAACGGCACCAAATTAGATGTGGATACAAATGATGTTATGGAAATGTATGCCTTTGAATATTTTAATAAAAGGAAACATAATAAATCACGCTACCGCTAAATTGTTGTTTTATTTACTAACAAATAAACATTTTTTGGAAAGGCTTTTGGGAATTGCAGGAGTTAAATTATTAACTCCCGTAATTTCCAAAAGTCTAATATAAAAATCAAAATAATACTAGACCCCCTGGACGGTTTTTTGCCGTTGAATAGTGCCGTATACCGATAGAGAGCGTTAGTATATACATTATGACTGTTGACTCTATACCAGTATATATAAAGTACTCTGTGATGACCAATGACTAATGACACGGACACTAATAATAAATGATGTTTTTGTTATTTTATTCGACATAACGGTATGCAAAAGAACTAAGTTCATACAGCGTTGTCTTATTATGTTTACAAATACTTACCTATAGGTCTTTGAGTGACAACAAACAACAGTATTATTGAAAATCGAAATGTCATATTTCACTACCTAATTGAAAAGGCTCACATAAAATAATTATTATCTTAATAGAATCGATATTCTCCAACATTTTTAGAAATAAAACTGCAATCACAACAACACCCTTCAGATCTAACCAAAAACTTATATTGTTATGTGAAATTTAATTCAATTTCAGTATCATCTGAGATGAATTGTGGATCTTTTATCTACTGACACAAAATAACGAAGTTCTTGTGGAAGTTCGAAAAAGCACATTTCAAAAAAATAATCAACATCCTGCAAATATGGATAACTTATAATATCAATCATAAACTTTTTAATTATAACATCAGTCTTCGCCGTATTCCGTTTCCGCCAAAACATCCTTGTAGAATATTGTGCAGTCCTGTCTAACTACAAGGTCAAGTCTCTTCAAGTTCAAAACCTTTGGCTAAGTCTTATAGACTATTAATATTCCTTTTGAATTTTAGTTGTTAACCCTGTCTCGGCCAAATTGTAAGTCTTTGACCAAATACTATTTTGTCTTCGACTGACGCCAAACAAAGACTCTAGTGGCACCTTGAAAAGTCACATTTCACTAAACAGTTACGATTTTATACAAGAAACAATTGAAGACATGAGCGGATGAAGGTAATAAGTCGCATAATTCCAATTCTGAGTAAATCGAGATAAAAGTTTACTTTTATTTTAAACTGAACTTAACACCTTTTTCAACTTTTATTTTTTTAAATATGCCTTATATCTATGCTATGGTCTAAGGTCTGTAGTCATTTGGTATCGACTAATAACCTTCATCTACGCAAAAAACCGAATATGCGACATATCACCTTTATCCACTCACGTCTTCAATTAAATATGACTACGATTGACAATTTTATCCAGGTTTGTACCTTTTATAAAAAACACTGCACAGAAAAACCTCGACCTTCAAGTAATCGCCAAAAATGTAAACTTTCAGTCCAAACTTCTAACTGCAGGTAATGAATAGTTGAATAATGTAACGGTCTTATTCATATCGAGTTAGAGTAAGTTTATAGGCTTCTTTAAGAACTTAAACTGTAATATTTTAAACAATTTCAAAAAAAAGTTAAAGTCATGGTAGTTCTTCCACGGTTAAAATAGTAACTACTGAAGTACCTTGACAACACAATTAGCAGTTTCATTGCGAGAAGTGGGCACAAAATTAGATCGCGCTAATTGATACGAAGTGGAACTTTTAATAAAAAGCAGCTAATTGCGAAGGTTTGTGGACCGAGCATCATACGTAGTTTAAACCACGTCAAATTTCCAGATAAAAGGAAAAAGCTAAACCTTTGGTGATACGAATTATTTTGAACACCTTACCTCACCACCTCAGACTAAAGAGTTTCGTTCATCTGAGATGATTATGTTAGTTATGTTTCTTTCTTTGATAATTAATTGGTCCGTGAAGAAAGAAGAAAAAACATCAATATAAAGTCTTTTATAGTTGTTCATATGGATACGAAGTATTTACAAGGAAACGCACATAGTAGCTCACGCAGATGGGTTTGTTTATACTTTTTAACAACCATTAAGGGTTAGTAAGGGGGTCCACTTGCTTGTAAAAGATTTATAATGAATTTATATTTAAAAAATCCACACTCATATAAACATAAATAAGACAGCTATTCTCTTAGTTTCTAACATTTTCAAGATTAAACGGCTAAACGGATTTTAATGATTTAGGGCAAGAAATTTGTTTTATCCTAGGCTATGGCAGGAGCTAAGGAGACCTTGTAATAATATTAATATTTTAATGTTATGGAGAAAGGTCTATGCTAGATCTAGTGCGTTTTAAATTTTATTACTCCCAAAAATATCCCAAATCCCAAAAATAGTTACAAAATGGTGCTCAATAGAAGATTTTGTATGAAGAAACGTCTATCACATATCCGTTGCTAAATGCAACACTAAAGTTTGTTGCAGACTATAACATGAGATAGACGATAATACCACTACATGGTAGTGCAATGTTATACTAATAGGTAAGTATATGATGTGACTGTGACCGCTCACAAGTTTCTCCAGTCTCCAGTAGGTATGGTGATAATAGTGTGACGTCAGAGCGGTCGGCACGACGCGCCAATGGCGGGGCGAGGCGGCGCTACAGTGCGCGCGCGCACCGCCCACAGGTCTCAGTCAAGGAAAACTCGGAAAACTTTAAAACACTACACCACACACTATAAAATAAACTGTTTATATTTATTACTATTCTACATACCTACCCATAATAGATGCGAGGGACATAACTAGTTCAGGACAATAGAATTGTCTATGTATATTATGGCACGCAAAATAATACCAGTACTTATCTTATAAATTTTTATATACACATACGAGATAAAAAAAATCTCAAATGTTCTGTAGATACTGTATCTTTGAATCATCATGCCATTTAATAATTGTTCAATAATATGCAAATGTGTATTATCCGTTTTCAAACTAAATTGTTCGCGTTCAACCGTTGGAATTAAAATCACGCTTATAACCATTACGTCATTTAAGTGATACTATAGCATAGTTATTAAAACTATTCTTCTTCCATGTAATTTAGTTAATATTATTTACCGATTTCAAAATAAATGTAGTATACTTTTATGTAAATAAACAAACATAGACCGTATATCATCGGTATAGGTACGTGCCCCTTCAGATCTGTCGAACAGTTTTATGTTGACGCTTTGTGCTACGAGTAGGGAACTCTTTACAGTATATGCGCGCGAGTCGACCGCACGTGCACTTCTCGTGGCCTAATAGCTGCGCCGTAGTTACGTGCGATTTGAAAGCTTTTAAGTTTCGTAAACAACAATGAGCTGGCCACCTGATCGAGATAGATCCTGCAACAAGCCAGAAATCAACGAGGCTGTTGGAAAATTATTAGAAACCTTCAACTATGACAATATTGTGCCTCAGCCGTCAAAGTGAGTTTTATTTTATTTACTAGGTTTAATATTTTACTTGTAGCCTTAAAGAACTTCAGGTATCATACAAAACCGAACTGCGGTTTTCATAATCCCATATATACCGGTAACTTCTAAAGCAAACAGTTCATTTTCAGTTTTTTAGTTTTAGATTTTCCCCTCATTGTATAATATAATGAGGGGAAAATACTAATACTTTTTAATATAAAAATATTGAATGAATATCTTTTATGTTATTTTTTTTAAACAAGCGGCTATGTTTTTTATTACAAATAGTTTTAGTAATTGCAGATAGCTAATGAATTACACGTAATATGCACACAATATAACACAGCTTTGTTAAAAAAGTTTTCCAAAACATTTTGGATTGGCACCTTAACAAAGTTATTAAAAAATATTAAATCCCTACAGCAATTATTTACAACTTGTGAAGTTACTTTGATTTAAGATAATAATAAATAATATTTTAAGAATACGCATGTTCGACTTAATATGTAGTTATTAAAGTGTAAAACGATTTTACCACAATATATACATCTCCATAATAAACTCTCACCTTCAGACGCTGCAAAATACGAATACTGAACCTGTTATACTTTTAATATAATAATAATATGTATTATAATGGCATAACAAATAGTTCGGCATAATAATAATCTAAGAGTGGGCAAAAAGAATTGCAAGACCCAGAACCAAAGTTTTCTTAGCTTTAACAGCTTTTACGCGTATGTATCCTAGATAATATCGCACGTTGAGAAACAGACCGTCGTCGGATCACTATAAATATAAAATTAATTAAAAATTAGTTATTAATGTCAATGGAAATCTGTTAACCCTACGTGTAGTAAATATAAAGCAATTTCTAACATATTACTAATAGATCAGGAGATATAAAGTTATTTCTTGTAGAATAATGTCTTTTTTTGTTTAAGGACGCTTTTTTCAAAATTTCTAACATTAATCCATATTAATATTAATGCGAAAGTGACTCTGGCTGTCCGTCCATTCTGCTTTCGTGGAAAAACTATTGGATCGATTTGGCTGTAACTGGTTGTATGTATAATGTTCAGAATCAATTTCATTAGAGAAATTAATTCTGATAGGTATTAGTAGATAGTGTAGCTTCACAATGATTTTGTATAATAATTTATTATTATTATTATTTTTTTATATAATATAATACAGTGTTTATTTTTAAAAATCAGCCGATTACATTCCTGACAAGGGTAATTGGTTATTAAAGAATGTAATGATACCACTTTAACTGTCGTCAATCGGCCTTGAGACTCCTATGAGTGTTTTTCGCTATAGTTTAGATTTTGGCTCTGATAGCCCACTTGTCTTTATAGGAAATGAAATATTATTTTATTTAGAACACATACACATCATACACATCTCAACATAATACAATCAGTAATACAATATTATAAACAACTAAGTACAATACATAATTTTTAACTGTACTATTTGTCTTCTACCGGTGAGGTGTTCAGAAGGTGGGCTACGTTAGTTACCTCGCTCGATCGCCATATTGATCCGTTGTCTCTCGCACCTCTCTCAGATCACTAGAAGAGTCAACGGGTCAATAATTTTAAATGAAAATGACATTAAAAAGAGAAATAGTATGATATTTAATACCATTCCTCGCCGCTTTGTATGTTTAAATTCGATTAATTAACCCATTGGAAATCTGCATTTTTCGCAAGATTGATCTAACCGCATGCATTCTATGTCCTACGTTAATAGGTATGGTAGACATACTCCATATTTATGTTTATTATTATAGATCATTTTTGGAAAATCAAAATTCATAGTCAAATATTCATAATCAAAATTTCAAAAAATTTGAAAGTATGTATGAAGGTCTAGCATCTCGTATTGTCATCTAATTTTGAACCTTTTCCTACTTAATAAAAAATATGATTTTTCACTACAGGTCTACACGGCTGTCCATTGAAAAAATTTAATCCCTTAACATTCATACATACGCCGCGGCGCGCGCGGTTACTACCCCCCTAGATGAACTTATTTATATAAAAGCTAGCCACATTTTAGACCGACTTTAAAAGGAGGAGATTCTCAAAAGATTTTTTTCATGTTTATAACTCGATCTGCGCCAATTGTGGGCTTCATTTCAAAAAAATATTCTATTTTTCATACATTCATTTAAATCAGATGAAATAAATAAAAATCAGCTAACTGCATGTAGGTTGACTTGGTGGCGAATATCCAATCTTTCACTAAAATGAATATAATCGAAAATACTCTACATCCAAAAAGAATTGTGTCCTAATAATTTTTTTATTGAAAACATTTTCTGGTATACCACCTAGAATGTTTTCAGAACATTTCACTCTCAATACTCATCATTCTTTTTCTGTCAAAATATTCATCCGTCGCCGTTTTATATCCCTATAATATTTTTATCAAACGTATAAGTACGATATTAATTAATAATTCAGACAAGAATAATAACAATCGGTTTGTCAAAGCAATGGTCGAATGAAAGCTGTTTGTTCATTATCTAGCAAACCAACTATATTGGACAAAAGAAGAGTTCTTTGATGTATTTCATCTTATATGTTATTGCAATATTATCTCAACCTACTTACATAATCTTCAAGAGAATACTTTGCGGTCAAATGTGTCATTATGAATTCTTTTTATTTTTATTAAAGCTCGCCAATAAAAGTAAATAGAATTTTCTTCAACTTTACTAGTCAAAATCAGTGCTGTCCGGAAAGGTGACCAACGTTCACTGCGTGCTACATTTGGCTACTAAGCCAAAAAAAGAATTTCATCGAAAATAAATATTTCAAAAACTTTTTAACGGCTTGTGTTTAAAATAATTTTCATTCAAAGTATTTCTATTTTCTACATCATAGTTCAAAAGTTAAATGAAACACATTTTTATGACTTTTCGAACTATGTATAATATACCTAATCTAGAGAGATAGTTATATACCTACCTCTCTAGATTATGTATATTATACGTAGTTCCAAAAGTCATATGAATGAATGACGGATTCTTTATTTGTTGAAATACAGGTAATAGTACAAAATATGGTTTAGATATCGATTGGTCTTACTGTATTTGACCGAAATATGGTCATACAAATATTTGGTACTTACATGTCAATTAAAAAAACTATAATAATTCTAAATTTATAAACGTAGTTTGATTAACAATATATTAAATACAGAGATTAAAGAATGACAAAAAAAAGAATAAAGTTAAAAAAAACAGATGTCAGAGCTAAAAATTTAAATTAAATATATTATTTACCTAATAAAATCCCTAATGACATAAAAACACTTTTCTATCAGTCATGAATGTAATTTTAGTTTAAATTTTCTTTTTGGCAATTCTCTTATTGATATGGGTAGTGAATTAAAGACTTTTATGATCATCACTTGGCAGTTTTTTTGTCTTAAAGTGGTGTTACTAATCTAGTGGAATCGCTAAATTTTACTTTAGAGTAAAACTAAAACTAACACAATACATAAGTACACATTAAGATATATTATACATAGGTATTAGGTATATAATACATCTCTACTCACATAGGTAGAGACCTATTAAAAATATTTTAAACCAAAAAGTCATTAAAGATAACCATCATAATTTTTCAAGATTTGCTTAGCGAAATAATATTACATTTACGTTGAAAAAAAATTAGTACTCATTTACACGTATAGCTGCGATCCCCAATTCTGTAATTTGTTCCAGTTTCTCTAAATCATTACGTAGTGGCATATTACCTACTTATATATTAATATACCTTTATATGAAATTCATTCATATAGAGCCAGTAGTTACAAAAATAAGTTTGACCACAGATCATAGACTATGTTTCTATGATCTGTGAGTTTGACAATGTAAATAGAACAGACACATACCTACATGATGATCTTATAAAGGCTCCGGTTTTGCCAGAAGCAATACGGAATCCTAGAAATAATACAATAATTTTGCGAGCCTTATAATTAGGAATAAAAGCTTAGTAGAAACAATATTATGGTAAATTCGCTGAAGTAATAATAACAAGTTGCGCTCGTCCCCTTATCTTAAAGTAAGACGGTCAATTGCTGAAGTGACCCCAAACTTCATGGAATTTACTTGGTAATTAGTTATTCATAAATACTTGAAGTAAGATAGGGTATTGCGTATCTTTGTTATGGGCCGGGGTCAGGCGGGCTGCTGTGCTTAAGGCGACACTTGATCCACCGACTCTAATTGAATAGTCATGTGTTATCCGTTATCTATTTCTTTATTAATTTTTCTATCAACTGTCGGCACTTATTATCTTTTTTTAAGAAATTAAATTAGAGAATATCTACTTCTTACGGGTTTATTCATATTGAGTTAGAGTAAGTTTGAAGGTTGGTTTAAGAACCATAAACAAGCCATCAAACTTACTCTAAATCAATATGAATAAGACTGTTTGTTATTATGTTAGTTTGGATTCTGTTAAATCCAGAATTTCACAATTAACATTTACGTAAATAAACTTGTAAATTTTTGGACTGCTATTATATTTTTTTTAATAGGCACTTCATTAATAGTTTGACAATTCAAGTATTGGAACTAGTAGGTATTGGTTTGCTTTAGTTGAAATTCTGATAATTAGTAAATAACATTGCTAAGGTTGTTGGTTCAGTAAGTATAAAGGGATCTCGTGTGTCGTTTTATGACGAATTTTATCGTGTTCCCTTCCTGTTAGTACCGCTTTATTTCCGCGTGTCGTAGCGATATATATGATTATACGCCTGCGCAAACATTCTTATATTTGGGGCGCTTATCTCCCCGGGTAGGGAAGTCCCCGAATAACTTATTCTCAGCGCTCTTGTGATATTCCAATTAAACTAATCCCATAAACAAGGGCTTGTATGCAATGTAGAATGTTTTTTAATTACATAAACTAAATTTTTCCCATTAACATATTGTAAACTAAATAAATATTTCAATTATTTTATTCTGTTATAAATCATGATTTTGATGATCGCGTCTGTTACACCGAGATTTATTGCGTGCCTAGTGAAAGTGTCTCTTTATAAATAAATTAAATGTTTGTATGTTTGTCTTCTTCCCTTCCTAAACCATTCATCAGATTGTGATCAATAGGATGTTCGGAGGATACCTGAGGTTTTCTAGCATAAAAAAACAGTACGTACAAAAAATAAGTATTTTTTGTACGTGCTGTAAGTGGACTTTGCAACGCATGCCGCGAAAGCAACGAGTTTAAAATAAATAACATTTTATGGGGAACCATTTTTTTAACATTAGCTTTTATTTTCTTGCTTCTTATTTTCACATTGGGACTATTGCAGCAAAAAAAATGTACGACTGTAAGAAGATGAGTGTTTTCGGTATTTTAGAAAAAGCATAATATATCTTCACTTATTTCTCTCATTCATGTAAACAAATTACCATACTCCTAATGTTTCTTTCAAGCTAAGTAAAAGTAAAACACGGATGTATCAAGCAATTAACGCTTTAATTCCGTAGGAATGCAATTGCAACCTTTTCATTCTTTGTTTGTCAAAGTTGTCTGTACAATTCATCAGTGCGCGTAGTGAGTTCAAAGTCCCGCTCCCGCTAGATTAAGATTTCCTCGCCTAGCCTCATCTCGCGCCGGTGTGAGCAAACATCCCGTCGGTTTGCGCTGTGATTGTAGCCTGCCTTGTAAGTGGGGGCGCAAACAGGTACACAGGTGCCGCCCGCCATCGCCCGCCACCGCCCGTCATATGCCGATACACTCCTGCACTTCTCACCCCTATTGGTAAAGGCAGACAGGTACTACTTCAAATTTGATAAATACTTATAATAATTTTTTGATGGGTGTTTGTTGCTCAATCACGTCAGAACGGTTCTGGGTGAAATTTGCCACGCAGAGATAGATTATAGCCTAGAACAGTAAATGGAAGAATACTTTTTATTCGGGAAAAATGTACAATTCCCGTGGAATAACATTAATGAGAGAGAAGCTGAGGGGCAAAGGCTACTTTATTATAAAGGCTAAACTTCACACTTTTCTATTGGTAAGATGTCCGAAAAAGGTTGATTGTTTGTTTTGAGTTTTGAGTTTGATTGACTTTCTAGGATCACCAAATTACTCCATCCTTTGAGGGGGTTCAATCAGCCATTAGATCACCTGAGAAGTCGGATAAAATCTTTGAATTATTTTATCCTAATATCCTTGTTATCATTTTAGCAATGAATCATATTAGCTATTTAATGTTCCACGTAGTTGCTTTCCAGTTTTAGTCTTAGTTTTATTCTAAGGTTTTAGTGTAAAAAACTGGTACGCATGATCTAGTCTACTGATACAGTTACTCAACATCATTATTTTGGCCTTAAGGAACTAATAATGATTTGTCATACAAGTCGCAAAAGTTCCTAGAACTTTTTATAATGCCTTATTATGGAATAAGATCTATCATAATATTCTAAAACTTGTACACATCTAACATTCTTTGTAGCATTCACGTAACTACTTAACACAGTAGCATAAATCTCATTATTTAAATGAAACCTTCGCGGTCGGTACGTACGGCTTGTGGTGAGTCGATGTTTCAAATATTGACAAAGTGTAATCTGGCCGGCACCGTATGTGTATTTAGCGGGCTGTCGGTAATATGCGCGTTTAACACTCGCACCACCGCTCTTCATTACTGGTGGCCCACTAGCCACTACTCACTCAATGTTATTCGCGATTTCATTCCTACATAAATACATACAGATATTATATGTAATTTATAAGTTATAGTACTAAATAGTGAACATAAACTGACAAAGTTGACCTAGTTCAATGCATGCCAGAATTATAACGGGTTTTGTAAACGTTAGAAACGTCTACTCTTTTCTTAATTTTCCTGCAGAACTACAATCTTTTTATCTGTGTAGGAACGGATAAAGATTGCAGATTCCTGCGGTCAGGTGGCCTGTCAGAAGAGACGACAAAACAACCCACAGCTACGTAGTAGAGCATTTATCAGTCTGGATAGCCACTGTCTCTGGTGTAAAGACCACCGCCTGGTATTGCAAATGTCTATAGGGGACAATAACTACTTTTCGTTATGTGGGCCGTTAGCCTTTAAATAAAAAAAGCAAAAATATCTCTAAATCGACGTATATAACAGAAATCATAAACCCAATATTCTTTGAAAGTATTTTTCACAACAGAGAAAGAGACGTCAAATATTAAAGATTTATATTAAGCTAATATCTCTGTATTAACTGACTTAAATACAAAATGATTAAAAACGTCGTCATATTTTCAAGTGGTACTACCTTGAAAAAATAATTTAGAACCCTCTGTCACCTGTGTTGACTACCTACACTTTTCTGTCAAACATCCATACAGACTTGGTAGATTCAGAGAAAAAGATGACAAGATGACTACGGTATAGACACAAAGATCTGGATGGACAGACAAACGTGATAAAAACAGGGCCTTCATTATTGTCAAAATGGCTACAAACTTCTATAATTACTAGTAGTTTGTGTTTACTTCATAGACAATAATTCCAATAGGGATGCAGACACGCATGTTATAATAAATTCTAATATTTTTAGATATAAAAAATAAGGCGTTAAAATAATATCTTATCATCTAACTTTTAAAATATCATAATAGAAATAATGTTAATCACTTTTCAAACTATAATTAATTAAAGGCACTTTTTGACTTTTTTACTTGTATCTAAGTTTATTAATTATATCAGTTAATTGGACTATGCGCTCCCCGACTGTATCCAATTCTGAATCCCACATTCATTATTAACCTAAATTTTAGTATCTTGAGATACCTGTTTCTTGCTCGTGCCGATTATTATGAAACCTCGTATTATATATTTTAGGGAATAATTATTATTATTCCCTAAAATACATAATACGACATAATTAATACATGATATTTTTTTCCCAGAAAATGTGTTTGTTATTGTAAAACACGAGTTCAACGATTACTTTATCAAAATCTGATTTGTTTGTCCTTCATAACAGGTAGTTTCTTAAACCTGAATTTTTTTAACCGGCCACGAACTTGGGCTTGGCGACAGGCGACGCGACGACTCGTAGAATGATTCTTACCCAGATCTGTTTGTCGATCGTGGCGTCGCGCTTAGCTACAGCTCATAGCGACAAGGTCGTGACTGGACCCTTAGCGTTTCCATAGTCTCAGACAAAACAAACATAATATTGTGATGATATGAACGATCGCAGATACATCCAGAAACCAGCAAAACGTATCCCTCATATACCTACGTAATCCAATAAATTTCAGTTACAACCTATTTAACTTGAATTGTCCCTATATTTACTTACAAAGCCTTGATAATATGACTGTAAATATTTCTGAATTCGACTTATCATTTTCTAAATATTTTTTATAATATTTCCCCTAGTGTTTACATAAAATGACGAAGTATAACGCACAATACAGTGCATAATATAAGGTTACCTATATAACTAATAACTAAGCCCCCACCCAAGTGGCCGTTATCACTTATCAGTAGTTATGTGGACACAGATGTGTTCCCACTGTTCTCAGGCATCTTACATGGACAACGCTTGACGCTACTTGAACGTTGCCGTCAAGGACTAAATGTATCTTCATTTCAAATTGAGATGGTCATGGCGTTCTACTTTTAGAAACTTTTTGTTATTTCAATTTAAAGACTGCTGCAATAGGACATAGATTCTACACCCCGGGTGTGTTAGGTTAGGGCGAATTGATCTGTCTGTTGAAATTCCAGTGACATATTGCAATAATAACTTTTTTATATTTTTTTATTGCATGAGTTCAGCAGACAGGCAGACGGCCCACTTGATGGAAAGAGGTTACCATCGCCTATGGACATTTGCAACACCAAAGGTGGTACAAATGCGCTGCTGCTCTTTTAAGGGAGACTGGAACCTGTTCACTAATGCCGGAACACAATACAAGTTTGTTATGGCGATATACTTTAGACCAGGGGTGGTAGCCATCCAGTCAGGCAAATGCCCTACCACCTGGCTGTGGGTTGTTTTATCGCCTCTTACGACAGGCCGCCCGGCCGGGCGCAGGAAATTGTATTCTTTCTCCGTTCCTGCACGGATAACAAGTTTCTACACAACAACTATTATTTTTTTAAAGTTTATTGCGTCGCCTAGAAGTCTTTTCCAGGACTAAGGCCTAAGACTAATAAGGCCGCCCTATATTCAATCCGTACTGTCGGTATCTATGATTGGTTGGCCTGGTTTTTAAATTGGTGGTCGAACTACAATAAAGGGTTTGTAATTCATTCATCTTTTCATAAAAAATCAATTGATTTACGTATAGTAGAATTTCTTTGAATAATTTGGGTTATGAAGTAATATAGAAAAAATAATTAAAATTGTAATGTCAATATGAGCAAAATATATTCGGGTTATTTAATTCGGAGTTTTATTTTATGATTACCGAAATTCGATATAATTATGCATCCACGATCCTAATGTTTATATTTTTGTGGTCCTTCGAGACGAACTTTTTGTACGCTAAAGTAAATACATTCAGTATCTTCTTGGCACAGTACTACATTTGAGACTTCCGTAGAGGTGATAAGCGTTCCCTCCTAGTCGCTCATTTGACTGCGGAACCATAAAAAACGATTTCGTCGAAAATACTCTAGATCTAAAAACCACAACCAATATTGTGCAATACTTTTCTTGTTGCAAGTATTTTTAACACTACAGTTTGTTTTTTTCAATTTTCCATCATATAGTTTGAAAGTTATAGGTGGGACCTAATTTTCACGACTGGGAATAATATCTCGCTATCTATTGATATTATAGAACCTCGAAATTTTCTATTAAGTTTTTGACAAATAAATAATACGAAATTCGTGTTGAAGCGTAATAAGTTTACAATTTTGGCGTAAACTTGCATTCATGTAAATAATATACTCCGCTTCCGGGATGTGGACGCGAATTGGATTACATTCGCGGAATTGTTGCGCTTATCGCACACAAACAGGGCGCATCTGTACAGACATTGGCCACGCCTTATTATCTGTTATTGTATTTTTGCACCCCCCTTAGACTTATTGGGAAATATAGGTTTCATGCCATCGTTTGCCTTCTTGTATGTTTATTAATTTTTCACAGATTTGAATCATAAACAGATTATTGTTTAGTATTTTTACCTACCTTTGACAGCGGGGATTAAAATCAGAAAGTTTTTATTTGTTGACAAGGGTAGTTGTGTGCGTCGATTGGTAGGTACACGCAATAGAATAATAAGTGCACTGAAAATGTTAGAGGCAGTCATGACGTTATATTTTCGTAAGGATTCAGTATTTTGCCAAGAATAAAACTACGGATTCCTAAAAATTTATTAATACCTATTTTACGTATGGAATGTTTTCTAAAGGTCTATACAAATATTTTCATCGAACTATAGTAAGTAAAAACATTTATCAGTACCTTTCAAAAATGGTAGTAATGGAAACCGTGACTTCTATGTCTAAAATATACGGAGGCTCATTAATCAAAATACAAAGGTTTACGCGCATGCAAAACCATTTTAGTCATTAACATACCTAATTCACATTCCAATTTGATTTACCAATTTACATGAAAATGTCGGGTCCAGTTGTATTTATAACTTTTGGTCTGTGTAGAGCAGATTTAGATAGATAATGAAAAGAAATTGGATTTTGAAAAGCAACATTGTTTTTGTAGAAAACAATCGGACAAATGCCCATTAGTAACAAAAGTTTCCGTAGAGAAGTTTACTTTTAACATGGCCATAGATTTTTTAAAGTATTTAATCTATACTAATATTATAAAGATGTAAAGTTTGTGAGATTACCCCGAAACGTCACAGAGAAAATGTGACGTTTTGGGGGTAATCTCTGGATTTACTACCGATTTTCAAAATTTATTTACTGTTCGAAAGTTACGTTAATAGGGAGTGTCATAGGCTATATAACATGACGTTATATACCACAGGAACGGGATAGAGCGCGGGTGAAATCGCGCCGGGCCGCTAGCCGAAAATATAGTAGTAGTGTTACTACATACACTACTACTATATTTTCGGATAGCGGTAAAGACATTTTTGTAGTTGCATCGACAAACACATGTAAATGTTTGCATAAAATAATACACCTTTTTCAATTTTTAACTTTTAAGTTTCAAAAGAAACCCTCACATTATGTTGGCATCTTTCTGTATTTTATCCAAACATTTATGGGAATATTATTGCCCTTATTTGTATGTAAAATTACTATACTTGATAACGCTACTTTCGACATCACCCTTTTTGAAATCGATAGATAATAATTATATTCCCAGGGGTTTCTGGCCAGGTGCCTTACTTGTAATGCCGCATATTTGTACATCATTTGGTTTCATGATAAAATAATCTCGAGTGCCAGAATAATGATGTTACGAGGCATCCATCGGCCACCGTCTCGTGTTTTACAACGCCATTAATTGTTTTATGGCTGTTGTTACATCGACTGTAAAGATAACTGCGGTTTAAGACGAGGGGATGTTTATAAGATTTCAGTTCTCGAAGACAGAAGACGAGTTAGTAATTTTAGATTCGTCCAAAAGGACGACTATTACTTTTTGATGTATTGTGTATTACTAAACAAAGTTGCCCAGGCAAAATCAGTTTACTTTTTCTTTGTGTATTTAAAATCAATCAATCAACAGTACAAAAATATGCATGATTCAGATTTTCATATTGTTACTTTACGTTACGTTACATAATGTAAGTTATTAGAAGTACACACACATAATTCACAGTTCTTACAAGTATAGCCGAATACAGCAAAACCAAACCGTAGGGCAGAAAATCGTAATCACATAATCGCGCGAAGTTCATCTTTATAAGATACTCACTTCGAAAGTGCACTAGGTAACACCTCGTTCGCAATCAGAACATGACTGACGCATTTCCCGACTGACCGACTCTCATCCATTTATAAATTACACATGTCCTCCTTGCAACATGCCGCCTACGGGTTCTTGAAATCGTAAAATTCTTGGAAGCCATGAAGCTGACCAACGGCTTCCAATTTACATGAGATGCCAACAGAGGAAAGAAGGTTTTATGACGTTTTACAGTGGCGCGAACAAAGAGATTAGCGCAAACAATAGATAACTCACATTCATAGACGCAATAAGATACCTGCAAAGGATTAGTATCGGCTTGCAATAATATAAAGGAAACCTTTTATAGAAAATTACAGACGAACCCTAAAAATCTGACTTAGAAGTAGGCGAGAGAGAAAGGCCGCTCACTGGGTAAAGCCGCTCAGAAGTATACTTGGCAAACTTAGTGCGTTGGATTATGGGACACAGTTTAAACCGTGAGGGTATAGACGAGACCCAGTAACTAGTTTTAGGAATCCGCTAGCAGAAAGAGGAAGAGAAGTACGTCTGTTTATTTTTGGTTCCGCTAACAAATTTGTTATCTGAACCTTTTTAGTGGTAACTACAATATTTGAATGCTTTTTTATTGTTAATACTATTAATGGGGTCCAGAAGCCCATCACCTTTATCGAGACCTATCAAAACGGCTGATAGATGTCTCACGAAACCAAAACGCTGGCCTGTATTTTGGACAACGCATAAGCATTGCCATACAACGTGGTAATGCGGCCAGCGTTTTGGGAACGTTCCCAACTGACGGTGATTTGGGACCTATTTACTATTTGTAGTTTGTATTTTTTTAATTAAGTTGTATATATATTTTTAGAATAGGATGTATTATTGTATATATATAACTATGTAACACTCACTACTACGCGGCCACCTAATTATCTACGGAGGGTCCCCAGTGCCCACGCGCAGCGCCCGTGCATCACCGTGCACCCCCGACCCACCGACCGGCGCGTATAAATACCGGGCCGTCCCGAGGCTTCGCCAGTCGATTGCGCACGGCGGTTGCTTCCGCATCGGAACAACCTCTTGGCCAATAGACGCCCCCCGACACCCCGCGATCTATGCGCTTGGGCAGTGCTCTGTTTCGGACACTGACTCGGACCATAGTACGCTGAGT